>JAQJVL010000397.1:325000-853927 GCA_035578905.1 Stictocephala bisonia | reverse complement strand
AATCAACGATGTGGTCTACAGGATTCAAAGACACCCAAGAGGCAAGATGCTTGTGGTCCACCTTGATCGCCTAGCACCGTACCATGGAGCGGAAGCTGATCGGGACGATCAGCCTTAAGGAGGGGGCAGTGTGACATTCCGAGTGGCCCCACTATCCTAGGAACCGGTGATGTGGAAGTAATGGATGGGTCGCTGACCACCTGCCCTGCTTGTTTACAACCTTTGGGGCACAATGGCTTACGCATGAACGCCCCTTTACCTCTTCAATGAACTTCTAGAATCTTCTGGGTTGACGAGCCAGCTCTGTCATGGAACTTCGGACGCAGGGGAATTCAAGAAGCTTCTAGATGGAGACCTGCAGGTGATATATACGGCCCGGATACCAGAGTCAGTCAGTCAGTCAGTCAGTCAGTCAGTCAGTCAGTGAGTCTACAGCCTACAGCCCAGGTGTTTGCGGCGACAGTGAGACAGTTCTACAGTGCGAGTGAAGTGTCCGTGTATAGAGAAGTGGTCTACGGAGAAGTTACCGGTGAGTGGTTCGTTGTGGGGATCAACGAAGGAGCATTGCGGTACTTGTGGACGACCTCTGAAGGGACACTGAAGAAACTGTGAGTGAACTGTTAGCATTGGACTGTAGGTAGTAGGGAAGCTAGTAGAGTCACTTTATAGTTAGTAATTGTAAATAATAGTAGAGAATCTAGGAAAGCCACTTTATAGAGCTAGGAATTGTAATTAAAAGAAAGGAATTTAGTAAAGTCACTTTGCAATTAGTAGTTGTAATTATTGATGCCATCTAAGATTGTAAATATAAATTAGTTTAACTGTAACAGTAGGCCTAATAGTAAATTGTACTTTTCACAATAGTTAAAGTTAAGAAATTAATCCATTTAAATATAATAAGTTAATTTTATATATTCAATAAATTTAGTAATTGTTTAGTATATCGTGTTGCTTATTTGTAAAACCCACATAGTGATTAAAAATTTATAAATTAGGACATAAAAAAACGTCACAGTATATATAGGTACTGACAAAATAAAAACAAACCTAACAAGTTTACAAATATCTTTGAAAATTAGATCAATTCCAAATTTAAATTTTAAAAAATGTTGGCACTGTTAATTAAATTAATAGAATTAAAAAGAACAGCAGCATTGTCGATATTTTGGATGAAATTTTTATTCATAGTAGATACATAGGAAGAAATAAGAATATGGTAGGTTTTCTAGCGAAAAACCGAAAAAATTGTAAAAATGAAGAAAAAAATTTGTTTCCCCGTAAATATAGTGACGTGGGTAATCAAATTATGTGGAATTTTGTCCTGATTACGAATATGAAAAGGTGTTTGCAATAGAACCGTTGTTAAGCACGTTAGCATCGGAAACGTTCTGGTTTCATTAAGGTTATGTTTTGTTAGGATAAGGCTAGGTTATAACTAGAATCTATATTTTCCGGTGACAACCGCGTCTAGGTGCTATGTAAATTATTTACAAATTTAAGTTCTAAGGCTAGGTTGGCTATCTTTTGGGGCCTATGTTTCATTAGGTTATGTTAGGTTTGGTTAGGTTATTCTAGGAATTTTGAGGCTAGGTAGGTTAACATAACCTAACCAAACCTAGCAGTACACATATATCAATACCAACCTAGCTCTATCCTAATAGAACGTAACCCACTGAAATCGGCACATTTTCGGTGCTAACGAGCTTAATAATGGTTCGATTGTAAAAGGTATGCCATATTCGTGATCGGGGCACAATTCGAGTACCCACACGCAATAGTTCAGAAAAAAATATATTTTTTCGTTTTTCCTCATTTTCGTAATTCTTTCGGCTTTCCCGCTGAAAAAGACAATCGTATTCTTGTTTTTTAGTTATGTATCTACTATGAAAAAAAACAGCAAAGAAATTTACAAGCCCCATTTTCTATATAATTACTAATGATTTTAATCTAACTATGTAAATAAATTAAAATCTATCACTACAACTGAAGATGTAATTGTTTAGAGTTATATTTTGACACAAAACAAAAATGTTAGCTTAAAAAAAATATAAAGGGACAGTCAAACGGCCCTTCTTTAGCTGGAGAATATTCCTTCCAGTTATTTTCATTGATTACTTCGCCATTATTGCTCAACAAAGAGAATTTTTCTTTACTCTTTGACGCTTGTCAGACCCGTCCTGATGGCCTAAAACTTATATTGCCCCCTTCATTAAAGTACAGACAATAACTTATTGCAAATACATTAACCTTCAATGAATACATAGTAAATATAAGTTCCCTTGTAGTGTTATATTTTATTAACATAAATTTAGTTGTAAATTTCAGATTGAGTTTAAATTGGTATTCTTCGTTGTTAATAATTTTTCACAAAATCACCGATAAATAACACTTTTTTCTTAATAATAATTCAATAAAGAAAAAAGTGTTATTTATTGGTGATTTTGTAAAAAATTATTAACAACAAATAAATTTAGTTGTTATCAATAATTGAAATACAGAATATTACTCGTACTTTCTCGCATGTTTAATGATACAAATACGACATTTCAGAAAGTCTAACAATTAGTATACACACGGGTTTAGTAAATCGTTTTCCATTAAGTTTACAAAAGACTCGCAAGTTTTTAACATTCAATTTTGCTACACCATTAATGGTGATATATTTCTGTGTAGTCAGGGTCCGGTCATTCAGAAAGTAGAAGAAAGTCTTATACAATTGATATAATGTAATTCTAATGTATTACATAAATATTAACTACAAGAAAGTTACCAACCGTGTACAACAAAACTTTGGATTGTAGGGGCCCACGTAAAGAATGTTGTAAAGGAGAGTCGGAAACGATATCTGAAGAGGTTTAGGGAAGAAATTTAGCTATGCCTTGTTAAGCATGATGAGGAAACTGAAGGGCAATTAAAAATAAGGGTAGATCTTATTTCAAGAAAGAATTTCGTCCCTTAATTAGGTAAAAAAAAAAAAAAATACATTACCGGGAAGGGCAACAGTATCGAGTTTAGTTTTCCAGGTTGATCGTGTTGACTTTTAAAGTAAGGATGTGCCTGAATATACATTAGATATTTATAAACGGATCATGAATATTATTTAGTCAATTTCTGTCTATTAGTTTTTATTTATTATGTTTATTGTTATTGTAAATTACATCACTATAGCCACTTTACTCTACAGAAGAATAATGCTCCGAACCATTCGATATTAGAAAAAAACATTATAGATAATTTTTTAAAAGATAAATATTTTTTTTTTGTTTTTTTTTTTTTTTTGAATAGATTTCCCTAAACAAATTTTAAAGAAATGAAATAGGTTCCAATATGTTATTCTACCATCAGCGACATTATTTTCCATTTAAATTTAACTGACTGCTAGTGTATCGAACATTTTTTAATATTGTACTTGATTTTCATAAATAAACGATGAATTAATTTCAATATATTATATACTAGGGTTTGCCGTATCATTAGCTGGAACACTTGAGCTAATTAGCGTTCATATTACGGCCGGTTTAATATGTCGTATTTACTTTTTACTCAACTAATGAGATTGCCACAATGGGTTATCCAAGCTAATCACCCTGCTGTTTGTGCGAGAATGCGTTCCCACCGAGAACATCGCTGATTAGTATGGACAAGTTAACCTTTGTCTTTAGAATGGCTAGCTTTGTAATTACCTCTTTTTACTTCGTTCCCTCTCATTCAAACTGTCCTGATGCAGTTTCAGTATATTATTTGTACCGTTAACAAGTCTGTAACTCCACAGATGTATAGTTTGTTTTAATTGTAAATAGTTCTTTAGTTAGCATAATACATATTGGTACATATACAGTACAAGTAAACGTCACACAACACAAAATTATTACAATATAAGCACAAAATGCACAAATATATTACAATACAAGTACAAAAATGCACGAATATTATGATGATCGATTTCGGTGAACCACGCTCACCTTCCTCAGACCAGCGGGATTCACAAAAGAATGACTCTGTATTTTGTACTTGTATTGTATTATATTTGTGCATTTTGAGCTTATATTGTAATTTGTGTTGTGTGACGTTTACTTATAATAAATATATTATTATTATGTACAATGTTTTAACAAATTCTTCTTTGCACGTAAACTTCAAATACGTGCACAGAAGAAATACGTTTACTCTTTCTAATCTATTCGTAGACATAGAATAAACTACATATTCCGTAAACTAATAGTGTTACATAGTATTGTCTCAATATTCCTGCAATACATTCTGTAGTGGGGTGCAAAGAAAAATAAAATTGCCAATTAATTGTCTCTGCAAACGTTGCATCTATAAACTGTTCATCACCTCTAATTGTGCTTAAAAAAAGTTAAAGGTCTTCGTATTTAACCAGGTGAAGTTAGGGCTAAGAAGCCCTCTCTAACACCCAACCTGGTGACCAACGGCTTTACGTGACTTCCGAACCATGGGAGCGGCCAGGGCCAAATCTATTATGTCAAAATGCTTCTCCTTGCATAAACGACATCTCTGTCTCATACCCAACTTAATTGGAGCACGCTGTTGAGTAGTTCCTCGTTGGTTATGAGCTATAGCAAGTTATGGTTAAATATTAACATAACATTACTGTACCCCCTAGTTTCATTGTGTTGTGGCAGCAGAAAAAAACGAACAGAAATACCAAAAATACACAGAATAATACGACAATTGTATGTATTGTAGTTTCAGGACTAAACTTACCTAAGGTTATACAGCAATTATGTTATGAAAATTTGTTGCATACTTTCTATTTCTTTGGTTTCCTTTTCATTAAATACAATAAAAATATCGTCTACATATCTTATATAACATAAAATATCGTGATCTTTTTTTAATTTTTGGATAATTGTTTCTTCATGGTGTTGTAAGAAAACTTCAGATATTATTGAAGATAACGGGCTCCCCATGGCTAATCCATCAGGTTGTTTGTAGAATTTGTTGTTGAATCTAAAATAATTTTTACTCAGTATTTCTTTCAATAATTGAACTGTTTGGTTGATATAAGTCTTATCTAATCCATTTTTCTTTATAATATCAAAGTTTGTGCATCAATCAATCAATCAATCAACAGTGGTGTTGATTGATTGATTGATCAACTAGGGGGTACAGTAATGTTATGTTAATATTTAACCATAACTTGCTATAACTCATAACATTGCTATAACTCATAGTTTTTAACATTAGTAGCAAAATATTATTAGGTACCGTACAATAAAATTAGTTTAATTCTACAAATAGTTTAAATTTTGATACCGGGAAATCGAGCTTCGCTCAGTTGAATTTTGCAAACCGAAGAGTTAGCATCCATATCTCCCTGAGGATCGTTTGTTGTTGCAGAGGACTGTTGCTCTACATTCTAGGTTATTAATAAGATTTCGTTTCGGAGCTCTTCCGCGTTTACCTTTAGCCTCTTTGTGGAACTCGGCCTACAAAAAAACCTCACTGAGCCAGAAGTAAAATGTCTTTATGTACGCTTGGTGCTACTAATTTTTATTGCTCATACGGAAACTTGACATTTAAACATATTATATCACACTACTAATAAATTTATCATTTTAATCAAATTTGAACAAATCTAAAATAATGTGGTTTATTTTTTCGTTAATATTAGACAGTCTTAATTAAAAATTACGCTTTCTTAGAACTAATTAAATCTTTGTGTGTTAGTGAAGGAAACACGTTTAAGCCGTCCCTGCTGAGCTCTATAATAACACCGACTTCTTTTCCACCAGTCTCTCACAAAGACAGTTTAATATTGTTCTGCTACCTCAAAGCTAATGACAAAGTAGACGAACTTAAGTAAACAAAGAGACGCTCTTTTGTATGGATGGCCTTTCTTTAACTTGAAGAGTCTTCAAACAGCTAAGTGATGTTCTGGATTCTCAAAAATAATCTAGTTAATTTCGTATCATCAATTTATATTACAATCATTAATAATTGTAATCCAACAATATTTTACTATTTTATTTCGTAGGCTTAAGCGGCCGGGTCATTACTAATAACTAAAGATTCCGGTAACGACCGCGTCAAGGTGTTATCTACTATATTTACCTTACCAAACGTTTCAATCATGCTGTGATGTGGCATCCAAGTGGCAATACAACCTCTCGCTTATATAGCCCAGACTCGTCAAACCAGTTCTGCAAGGGAGGAGAAGCACCAATCACGTGACCCGCCCTGATTGGTGCTTCCCCTCCTTTGCAGAACTGGTTTGACGAGTCTTGGCTATATAAACGAGAGAGGTTGTATTGCCACTTCAGTCTTCAGTCTCAGAGATACCACTGAAGATGCGTCTGGTGAGACGAGCGAAACGTTTGGTGATGTTAATATTGTAGATAAGAACTTGACACGGTCGTTACCGGAAGCTTTAGTTATTAGTAATGACTTGATGCCTTGCATTTTCTTACATGCACAAAGATAAAGTTTTCAAACTGGATATATATAATATAAAATCATAATAACATTTTTTTTACTTCCATGTGAGTAACGTTGGAGTGTTAATGACTAAAACACTAGTTCATTAATTACAGTTTTAGGTTACAGATGTTTATAGATAAATAATAGTTTTTAGCATTCAAGAAAATTGATAATAACTATAAAATATACTTGATTTTGAATTAGCCAATTCTAAGAATAAGATAAAAAATTTTGCTCACAAATAAAGTAAAAACTATAAATCAATAGTAAAAATATAATTAAAAGGGAAAATTTTAATATAACATTTTTTCGTTAGGTGTGTTTATTTTAAGAAATATTGGAAAAGTAATAAAACATAAAATTGTTAATACCCTTCTTTTATTTTAACTTTAAGTTATGACAGTAAATGAGTAAAAATATAAAAATATGGGGATTGCTTAAACATACTTGCAGCTAAACTACCAAACTTCAAGAAAAGTAAATTTGTTATATGAAAATTTAGTTAAATTCAAAAGATTATTAAAATAAAGACAACAATGAATGATATATCACAATAGAAGTACGCCTTCGCCTTTTTGTAAAGAGAAGGAAGTGGTAAGGAATTAATTGTTTTAAACGATCTAATAATAAATATATCATACATTTAACATTAGTCATAATTGAGAAGTAAGTATTACGATTTCGGGTTATTCTCGGCCATTTTATCATTATAAAAGTTCAAAAAATTGCATGGAACCGATAACTGGAGATGATTCGTGTATTGATGTGGGATCTTGAGACCAACACCCAATCAATTTATGTAAATTATGAATTTCAGATCCTTACTGATATAAATGTTTAAACAGCATATCCCAATCAATTTCCAGGCCTACTGATTTTTAAAATAAGTCACCACTTTTAATCTTTGAGTCCCCACTAGTGATAGTCAACAATTATTAAGAAAGAACCTCGTATAGTACTTTTGAAGTGATAACTATTTGGCGCGTAGGCGCGTAAATTCCGCCAAGTCCTGAAAATTCAGTTTTAATTTTGCATAAGTACAGTATACATGTCATTGGTAAAGAATATTTCAATAAAACATAATATTAAAATTCATCTGTTATGTGAATTGAACAACAAATACTGAAACGAGGAGAGTGGTGGATATTCGCTTATTTGCACATGACTTATTAAATGTTAGCTCGATTACATTTTATTTATCAAATAAATATGTACATTAATTGGTTAAATAGGTATCTAAACTAATTAGTCTATTTAAGAGCTGTCTTAAATAACAAACATTTTAAATTTCTGTATAGGGCAGACCGGGGCAGGTTGTCACAAATTTTCATTTTAATTTTTTTCCAATAGAAGGCTCAAAGTATCTCATTTATTAATCACTGCATCTTGTAACACATATATTTAGCTACGTTTTCGTCTAACTTTCAGATCATGGTGATGAGTTGTCATCAAGGAAAAAATGTTTTTATGAGAGAAGTTTTTTGAGACAAGCTGCCCCGGCTCTGGGTTGGTTGTCACAGGCATTGGGGTTGGTTGTCATAGGATGAGGGAAATGAGGGAAATAAAAAAACTTAGTCCTAATAATTTAAAACAAATTTATTTAGAAATGTTTAATGCAAAACTATAGCGTAATCTCTACATGTTGATATTGGATTTCTGGAACATAATTGATAGAAGATAAATACATAAAATGAAATAAATGAAGTTCAATCACTTTCAATAGCACTTTCGTAGTTTTGGCAAACATAAAATTTGTTGTTCTCTGGTATGCACAGCTCATGATCCCAATTTTTACACTCAATGCATTGGATCCAGTTTTCTTTTGATTTACTGTTTTTGAATGAATCTAAACAAACAATGCAGAATCAGTCATCGCCCTCATCTTCGCTGCTTGATGCTAACTTCAGCTTCTTTCTTGGTTTTTATTATGCTCTGTTATTCTGATTTTTCCTTTTGCTGGTTTTGCCTTCGATTTTCTCTGCTTCACTTTTGCAGCATCCTCTTAAATTTTCCTTTTAACTGGTGTGTCAGTTAGTATCGATGTCTCTCTTTTCCTTACCTTTTTCCCAATTGGTTTCTTCCTTTCTCCTGCCTTTGGAAATGGTCTTAAGACAAAAGGCGATTTTCTTTCTTTACTGGAACCGGGTTCAGCTTCATCTGAATGGTGAGTTGTTTGTGGAGGATTTCCAGAGGGTCCTTCATTGTTGGTTCTACTTGGGCCTGGTTGAGGATCTTGATGTTCAACTGGAACCTGACCGTCTTCTGCCTGAACAGGAATCTGTTGCTCAATCTCTTGGGGCTGGTTGATAGGCTGCTCTCTGTCGGTAACATAGCTTGGTGCATAGTCAACATCTGTGAAGATGTCACAATTCAATGGATATATTCCGTTGCATTTGAAGCCTGAACAGATATTTCCTGGGGTCATTGCTAATGGAAAAGCACGTGTAACTAGTTTTGGCATATCGTAGATTGTCATTGTTCTGCCAGGATTATTAACCATCCAGTCATCACATGCTGAGTTGAAAAACTTTTTGAAGGGTCCATAAACTGTGCGGTCAAGGGGCTGAAGCTTGTGAGAGCAGTGAGGTGGAAACGAAAGCATGATGATTCCATTGGATTTTGCAAAGTTTAGACCTTCTACACTGAGATGTGAGCCATGGTTGTCAAGTATAAGAAGGCATGGATTTTCTGGTGTGCTTTTTGTATGTTTATGAAAATGTTTTAAAAACAAGACAAAATCAGCTTCTTGCATCCACCCTGATTTATTTGCTGTTCCTTCAGAACCTGTAGGTGCATCATGAATGAAGCGCTCATGATATCTCACTCTGGGGAACACAAAGAATGGTGGAATATGGTTCCCAATTGCAGAAATGGCACAAGCTAAAGTTACCAGGGTACCTCTTTCTGCAGAGACTATGGCTCCAATTTTTTTTGATCCTTTTCGAGCAACAATTCTATTTGGTCTCTGAACTGATGTTATCCCTGTTTCATCCATGTTCCAAATGTCATTAGCTTGAAGATGATGTTTTTTAAGTATTGATGTCAAATTTTGGAAAAAAATTTCCACATTTGTTCGGTTGAAGCTTGAAACTCTTGCCAAGCTAGTTGCCTCAGGTTTCCTTAAAGCAAGAGTCGGATGTCGTTTTATAAAATCAGAGAACCAATCATCACCAGCACACCCTTTTTCTTCCCAAGATTAAGTAATTAGTTTTGTTTTCTTCTTTGTTTTATGTTCTTTCATGCTTTATGCTTAATTTGTTTAGTTTTAATTATCTTGAAACTCTGATTTTTTAAAATTGTTGTTTAACTTATAAATAATGTGCTCAGCAGCAGTGAACACGTAAGAACTCTTTAGATATACTCATTTTAGTTAAGTATTAATTTTTCTTTATGAGGTTAAGTGTAAGAGAGGACCTAATGGTCCTAACTTTGCCTCAGAAAATAAAACGTTTTTCATTTCATTTCAAGATTTAGGACATACAATAGAATTTGCAACACACATTTCATAGGCCAGAGTTTTGATTTCTCTAGGAGTTAAACCACAATAAATATCTGCTGCTTGAAGAATGTAAGCCTTTAATTCTTGTTCCTCATCAGTGGAAAAATCCTTTCTATTAGGGAAATATCCAATGATGGTAGAAGGCTGAGCAATATCTAAATTATCAATTTCATCTTGAGGAATTTTCTTGCAATATCTGGCAAGAGTTCGATAATTAATTTGGAAATCAGCAGCAGCTTTACGGATAGATATGCCTTCAATTTTTACTTTCCTAACTGCAGTGAGCATGACATCTGGAGCAACTTCCCCCCGATTAGTCTTTTTCTTATGATTTCTGACCATCTTTACCTGAAAAACAAAAAATATTTTTCAAGAACACTGCTGGGGTTAGTTGTCACATGTGACAACCATCCCCATGCTTCCTGTGACAACCATCCCCAAGTGGCCATTTTGAAAAAAACATGTGTTTGCAAGAGTATTGGATAACCCAACTTTGATGTTTGCTGTTCACAATACCTTTCATTCGTTATAGATTGAAATAGAACAGGTGAAATATGAATGGAATATATTTGAGATAGAAATAAACATTGTTATTAATGAACGTGAAATAATACTTACAGCTTTCAAAACACAAAATTCTCAATAAAAATGTTGTTTATACAGCCAAGCACATGAAACTTCGTAACGTCACTCTACTTACTCAGGCAATTGACTGGTTTGAGTTTCAACCGCTAGGTAGCAGCAGTGACTGAGAACTACAACTTGTGACAACCAACCCGTGTGACAACCTGCCCCGGTCTCCCCTACATGAAAATTAAAATAGTAACAAACAAATGTAAGTCTTAATTAATTATAAATGACTGAAAATATTGCTTCAACATAATTGTTGGGCTGTAAATTCAATCATAAATTCTACGCAGTTAAATTTTGACGAAATAAATTTTTTAATTGGATTATTTGAAGAGTAATAGACAATGAGTTATTTTCTCCAATTAAGCCGATTTCATTAATCGGCTTGGCTTGTAGCTTACTTGCAGGAGCTAGTTTATAGCTCTCATTATCCATAAAATATCTCACTCGAGATGTATATTTTCAGCCCCATACCATACTTGTATGTAAAAACATTCCTTTCTTAATACAATACTACACCAGTTATCGATATTGTAAAAGTTAAACACATTTGAATAAATACATTAACAATAGTATATAACAATAAATAACAATTAGTGAGATGAACTAAATAACAAAATAGATTACAAAATTTAATAAATAACAACAGATAAATTCCAAATGGACCAATAAAGTAGAACACCCGGCGCACCAATTACATATATAGCTCTTTGGAATGGCCTTAACGAGTTCAGCCGTGACTTTTACTGTCAGAGAGTTTATACTGTTTGGAGCTAGTGGTTCTAATTTATAAAATTACATTGTGTTTCATATATATATTTATCTTTTTTAGTACCTGAAGCATCTTACAATTTCCATTAAATTCCTAGTTTCCGTGTTGTAATTTTTAAGCGTGTAATTAATTTCGCTGCGTGTCTAAGTGTTCTCAAGAATGTAAACCACTATTCGTTTATTCTTTAAAAAGTAAGTTTACACAAGTTGACAAAAAGTTGTCAATACACAAATACAAGCAATCTGATCAACCGATTGACAAGAGACGCTATCACAACACTAGCTTTGCCAAGAGGTAATTTTATTCCAGAAACAAACTGCATTCAATATACTTTTATAACGAGTATTGGAAATTGAAGTACATACAAAACAATTATGATATTATTAACTATTTGTCTTTTTATTCAATATTGTAACCACTTGTGTTACAATGGCATTAATTTCTTTAACCATCTTCCACTATCACTCAGGCTGGAATCAAGCCTAACTAAGTTTAGAAAAAAAATCAAAAACCACTTAATAAATCATGCTTGTTACAGCGTCCGAGAATTTCTAACGGGAAATATGTAGATGTGATGTGTTTTATTTTGTTGGAAATCATGAATGATCTTCTTATTTACACGAATTAAATTTTTATTTTCGATATATAAAAGTTGATTTTGTACACATTTTTGATAGACATAAGACTTAGCTAATGCAATTGTATTGTTGATTTAGCTGACTAAAGAGAGTTTGAGTTTATTGTTTTTAGAAATAACAAAATAACTGAACAAACTTAGATTATCGTCAATTTTATTTAAAATTTTGTTATACGTATTTATTTTGATGTATAGTAAACGTAGAACTAGTTTACACCTACGTACTTACCGCTTGGTTTTAAGTAACGAGAATATATATATATGGGTCTAACAATAAATGTATAGTGATACTTCATCAAGTGAAAATAAAATTCTTTGTAAGTATATTTACGTTTATTGTAGACTAAATTTTCATTTTGTATTAAAAAAAGTATTAAGACGCCTTAAAACACACTATATTTAGTATAACACACAATTGAATCAAAATTTCAGATTCATATATGCTTTAATAATTTATTGCTTATATATTTAAAAAGTCTTAAATGGTTACTAATCGTAACAGTAATAATAAAAAAAGTTCACAAATTAAAACGAATTTTCATTTAGAAATGAATTCAATTTGAAATTTACGGTAAATATTGAAAACAAAGTTTTAAGTTAAAATGTAGAATAAAAAATGTTCATCAATCTTTCACATTATTGTTGTCATTGAATGAAGGCTTCTAGTACAGTCCACACTGACGGGTTATGGCGGCCAACTAGGTTATTGAAGCGATTATTCCATGATTCACAGAGGTTATGTGAACATTCTCTTCCAGTAATAACAAGGGAACACAGCTCCAACACCACTTACGTAAGTTGTGTCAAAATAACACAGCAAGTGTATTCCGTTGGAAGGGCAAACACCCCAGAGGTACTCCAATCCTGTTTTTACATCTCCTTATTGATAAAAACAAATGCACCAAGCATCATACCACAACGGAGTTTTACAGTGGGGTCAGTTCTGTAATCTCTGACGAGTCTGTACTGTGGACTGTGCCTATATGTGCTTTGACCTGGCAGAAGGACTTGTACATTGTTTCCGAGTATGGCCTTTACTGCCAGCATCTTCGAAATCTGTGATTAGTACATTTGGTTTTGGATAAAAACCTAATTCAATAATTTAATAATGATTACACGCAACTAACTTTCTTTCCCGGTTTGTTCGGTCACAAGTGCACAGATATATATTGATATGACCCGTCGCTGTCAGCCCGGATAACACATACTTGTCTAAATAAGGTGCTCACATTTTGAACCGTCCACGAAACAGGTCAAATGTCTCAAACCGTCATCCACCCTCTGTAGAAAACATTTGTGAAACAGTATTTACATCTCGTTTCAGATTCTGGACCGAAATCATAAATCAAAATTTGTCTAAAGCACATACCTCCAGTAGAGTGGAATTACAAATTAGTTGACTATTTTGTGGTTCGATGTCCTCTTGTCTTCTTTTAACGGTGTCAAGTTTACCAGCTGATGTCTTACTGAACTGGCAGTACTGTTCCCAGCTGTTCCATCATTCTTAGACGCGTTTTGAACACTTACTTCAGAAGGACCCGGCTTGAGATTTTGTTCAGAAACAGCAGCTGCATCTCTGTACGACAGTGCAACAAAGAGAGGAATCTCGTTAGATAATTTATTATGAATAACTAACTTTTCTGCCAAATTTACTCAAATATTGGCCTAAAAATAGATTTAAGAACATTAATTAACTTATAACAGCTAATGTACATTCCAATACAATGTACATTACAAATCACACCAGGTTTAATAATAATAATAATAATAATAATCATGTACTGTTTCAAACATAATAGATTGCAAAACAATTTTGCAAAACGACCTTTCCAACGAAATTGTGCGAGTGAGATGCAAAGAGTGGTGCAAGTGATACAGAGAACTACTCTTCTCACGTGATGTAGTTACATTTAAAAGTTGTCATGGCAACCAGAGCGTTATACCGCGTGCTGACGGCGCAATAGTAAGCCTCACCCATTTTACGTTATTAGCAGCAATGACCATTGGTTAGTTTGATCAACGCCATCGAATCAAGCTTAGAAAGATTAAATTAAATCATTATTTACTATTCAAATATCAATTAATTATATCAGTAACACAATCAATAATAATGTAAACAATAAATATCATTTAAACAAACTTGTACAATCCGTTACAGTTATTTTTCAACTTAACACTGTTACGGAAGCTGAACACTTGACGGCGGAAGTTAGTTAAGCCCGTGAAGTAAAGCAGCTCAGCGGTGGAAAGTTCCCCTCTACCGCTGGAACCAAATCAGTTTATTCAGTTTAACAAATTTAACAACACATTTGCATTAGCTAAGTCAAATAGAACCTAACAATGGTTATTATACTACTACTAAAAATATATACAACTATACAAAGTATCATACAAAAATTTTATCACTTCGATAGCCTACAGGCATCAGTAAATTCCCGGACGCTGTAACAGGACAGATTTATGAGGTAATTTTTTAGCTGTTTTCTAAATTTGATAAGGTTTGATCCTAATTTGAGAGACAGTTATATAGTATAATGCTATTATAAAACAGATTTTTTTTAAGAGGTTGAATGTTTTGGAACTGTAAGTTTATTACGTAAATAATATGACATTGTAATTTAATTAGTGAAATTAGACATATCCTGCTTGACAAAAGATAACATTTCCATTATGTAAATAGGTGGTAACGTTAGGATCTTTGATTCCTGGAAGTAATCCTAAGAAAAAATAGTTCTTACAGCCTAGTTTTCTAGTTTGAATGAAAAACTGTTCTTTGACTATTCTTTAGTGAACCCATACATGCACTAAATGTAACACGCAGGTCGTTCTCTACCCGGCCTAATTATAATACCACAGTGTATATTGTTTAGACTGTGGAAATACTGTACAATTTAATAAATCTAGAAAAGAATTATATGAAATATGTACATTTTAAAACATGTTAGTCTTGTTAAAAAGTACTTTTTAGTATAATATTTTAGTCTACGGTTAAATAATTCGACTGAACTCAGATAAATAACTATAAATATAAAAAATGAAATAAATTATTTGATGATAAAAAATGAAATAATATCTGAAAACAGAATTATGAATCTTTACTACTATTGTAAATAAATTAAAATAATGTAAATAATTGTTATCTCTTATTATTAATATAAGGATGCCTATTACTAATTTAACTACAAGTTAGTTTGAAAAAAGCATTATTAAAAAATTATAATAGTAATAATATACCTTTTTCTATTTGAAAGAAGCATAATGGCGCACTCTTTACAAGGTGAATTTTTAAATACTGCACATTTAATCTTTGTTGTCTGAAATCCGAATTGATCTTTTTCTATCGCAGTTTAACACAACACTTCACATTAATCCACTATTATGTTCGATAAACAACACTAATAACACGAATATATTCCATTCCTAGTAAATATTTGTTCCAAATATTCAGTTAATGGAAGAGTCATTTTTTTCACGTGTTTCATAGATAGTTTGAAATCCGGTGGTCAAATTCTGATCGATTGAAATTAAAAAAAAAAAATTATGATTTGTAACATTCTGTGGAAAGCCTATTCCTTCTCATAAAAATATAGGCTCTAAGGTTAGTGTAATAAATATCAATTCCTTCCCGCCCTTTATAACAGCTGTTTATATTATTCCGTTTTTTACGTAGATAATATCTTATGCGTTATTTATTACAATTGTTTAAGCTGTTTTATGTAATATATTGTATATGTCCAATGAGACAAAATTGTAAAACCGTGAATTCTTAATTTATATTTAAACTGTCATAGTTTCGTTATTTTACTACGTATAAAAGTAATAAATATGTATTATTTGTGGTAAGAATATTGTGAACCTAAAATGTTATATACCGACAGTAATTTTTAGTACGTAAATATAACAAAATCGTAATTGTCTTATACAGCTATTCATTACAACCGTAAAAATCTATCGTATAAATGTACATAATGAACCACATCAGGTTGAATTTAAAACCACTGCGGTGAAAAAAATTTTTGTTGATAGGAATTCCAATGCTATACTATAATTAAATTAGATTGATAATTAAATTTTGACTGGTTGGATGGTAGGCACCCCTAAATTAATTAGTAAGACATTTATAGTATAAATAGTATTAATACAAAACGTAATAATGTATTGAGGATTTTCTATTTTTTGAGATATGTGTGATATAGAAGTATTAAAAACATTATACTTTTCCTTAGTTTATAGCAGATTGGAGTATGCACTTACATGCTGGGGGTGGGACTAATGTCTCAAATCTCAAGCCTCTAATTGCTCTCCAGAAGCATTTTGTGAGAGTAATATTGAAAGAGAAAAAAATTAATTCAGCTTTTCCATTGTTTAAAAAAATATAAATTTTACCTCTGAGGCATTTATATGTGTATAAAGTATTAAAACATTTTCATATTAGAAGCAAAAATAATAAATCATGCATTGGTACAAATTAAAATTAAGGAATGCTGAAGATTTTGCAGTTCCCAAACCAACAAACGCCTTTTATACAAAAACATTTCCATTTTTAGCACCAAGGATCTATAACTTAGTACCTTCTGAAATTAAAAAGAAATCAGTTTTGAAATCATTATCCTAAGTTAAAAATGTGGTTATTGACTATAGAGGATGTAGGAATTAGGTTTTTTAATATAATGAGATAATAAGTAGGAACACATGCCAAAATATATGCAATGAGATGACAAATTAACAAATAATAAATGGAATTTATTATTTCTTATATACAATACATACATTACATTTGACAAAATATGAATAAGTCCTTCTCACCAGGCTGCCTTTCAACAAACAGAAAATAAAACTATACTCAAATACAACTAAACAAACATAAATAGCACAAATATTTTAAAGACTTATACACTTAAGAGACAATAAAATAGGGCCCCTGAGGCATATACAGCCTGTTTTGGGGTTCCTTCCTAATAAATATCACTCAAAATAAAAATCCAACGGTAGCTAACAAAACTAATTTCCTTTTTTCCTTATATTACATATTATTATTTACAATAAAATAAAAACTACAAGAAACATATTTAATCTAAAAAAGAAATTGCATTGGTGCCTACAATAACGGTCACTTTAAAAGTTCCACTATAAGAAACTAATCTACAAAATGAATCTTTAACTTAGAATGACAAATAAATTCTTAATCTTCTCTAATGTCATTAACCAGTTCTTAATCCCCTTCAAAAATACATTTCTATTTAACGCTTGTTTTATTTCAATTGGTATCTGGTTATATAATCTAGGCGCAGTGACAAATGTTTGTATGTACGAGTGTGTAGAGGTCCTGTTTAGTAATGTAAGCATTCATATATGGATAGCAAGGATATGAGCATAGGCAATGTATGCAATTATAACTACTTTGAAAAGTGTATGTAAGAAATTGTCATTTTCAGGCAGTGTTCTGTAGTTATGCTCACTGTATACATATTTGTTTTACAAGACAAAAAGAATTTATTTTTATGTATATTACAGTTTAATTTAAAAATAAAAATAGGGAGTGTCACTATTATTTTATGTTGTATTGTATTGTAATACGCTTTTAGAAGAGTTAAGGATATAATGTAAAAAAAACCGAACAGGCTTTGCATTGGAGATTTCTGCTTTGTTTTTCTCGATTTGTTCTCTGTGTTTTATATTATTTGTGAAGATCAGACCTGGTAGATGTATAAATTTAACTGTTTTTGGACTCTTTTATCAGGGTCTATTTACTTTTGTATTTTACATTTACATGAGAATCTAATGTGTATGTCTGTACGCATCCTTTTTGAGTAAAAAAGTTTAATAATATTTCACAGAGGATTAAGCCTTCCCGGCATACCTGGACTCTTAGCATCTAATTTTGGCAAAGACTATAAATATTAATATGAGAGTTTAACTATTTAATTAATAGTTTAGTGTGTAACATATTTAGAAAAAACAAAAATACATAAACTATTTTCTATCTTTAATTACGTAAACAAAGGAGGAATTTAAGAATCATGCAAAATATATTGTTCTTTCTTTAGTTAAACTTAACAATAAAAATCTCATGAAATTATACAGCTTCAACAAAATAAAAATTTAACTACTCCTTTTGCTCGAAGTACTTTATTTAAAATCAAAATGAAACTGAAACTTTTTACTGACACAATGAAGGAAATAATCATTATCTTTAATGTAATTAATAACAATTAATTGTATTCAATTTCTTCTTAATAATTCAGATTAAATGAAAATTTCGATTAAATGAATATTAGTGGCGTTGAATTATATAAAATTGAATGACGTAATCTGTCTCAGGAATCTGTGAAACAACATAATAATCAATAGTTATTTTAATTTTTGAAATTCCTATTTTCTTACTTTTACAAAATTCTTGCTTTTAAGAAATTACTAACTTAGTTGGTAGAAGTATGACTCATTGAGGAACAAGATTCCTTAAAAAGCTATTACAAAAACTGAGAATAAATTACTAGGTTTTGGTATGAACAGCCTTGTAATAGGTAAAAATGGAGAGGGGGACAAACTAACTAAGAATGACCTAACAGACACTAAATTCGAACCTACGTTGTTTTATGAGAACAACGCCAGATCCAATAAATCCCGCGCATGCAACACAAAACCAACTCAAACAAACAAACACGCGGCCCTTCACTCACTTCCCGTATAACAATGCTGAACTTCGAAGAAGGCGAAGAATGGTTCGAAAGGAAGCTGCGAATCTAACTCAAGGTGGTAGTGAAATAGAGTGAGAAAACCCTTGGACCAACTATTTACGTGGGCGCCCCTTCTACCCAAAATTACCTTGAAACGAAATATATAGGAACCAATCAGGAGGTTTCGAGGAGGAAGCAAACGCTACAACGTCGCCAGAACCTGTAAATCTTGTTGAAACAAATATTGGTACTATATTAGTTATGGGGATATAGGCCAGACATTTTTTATACACGTGCAGTAGTGATGACCCGCCCGCCCACCCATACACGTACAATGGTGATGACCCGCCCGCCCACCCATACGCGTACAGTGGTGATGACCCGCCCGCCCACCCATACACGTACAGTGGTGATGACCCGCCCGCCCACCCATACACGTACAGTGGTGATAACCCGCCCGCCCACCCATACACGTACAGTGGTGATGACCCGCCCGCCCACCCATACACGTACAGTGGTGATAACCCGCCCGCCCATCCATACGCGTACAGTGGTGATGACCCGCCCGCCCACCCATACACGTACAGTGGTGATAACCCGCCCGCCCACCCATACACGTACAGTGGTGATGACCCGCCCGCCCACCCATACGCGTACAGTGGTGATGACCCGCCCGCCCACCCATACACGTACAGTGGTGATGACCCGCCCGCCCACCCATACACGTACAATGGTGATGACCCGCCCGCCCACCCATACGCGTACAGTGGTGATGACCCGCCCGCCCACCCATACACGTACAGTGGCGATGACCCGCCCGCCCACCCATACACGTACAGTGGTGATAACCCGCCCGCCCACCCATACACGTACAGTGGTGATGACCCGCCCGCCCACCCATACACGTACAATGGTGATGACCCGCCCGCCCACCCATACGCGTACAGTGGTGATGACCCGCCCGCCCACCCATACACGTACAGTGGTGATGACCCGCCCGCCCACCCATACACGTACAGTGGTGATGACCCGCCCGCCCACCCATACACGTACAGTGGTGATAACCCGCCCGCCCACCCATACACGTACAGTGGTGATGACCCGCCCGCCCACCCATACACGTACAATGGTGATGACCCGCCCGCCCACCCATACGCGTACAGTGGTGATGACCCGCCCGCCCACCCATACACGTACAATGGTGATGACCCGCCCGCCCACCCATACGCGTACAGTGGTGATGACCCGCCCGCCCACCCATACACGTACAGTGGTGATGACCCGCCCGCCCACCCATACACGTACAGTGGTGATGACCCGCCCGCCCACCCATACACGTACAATGGTGATGACCCGCCCGCCCACCCATACGCGTACAGTGGTGATGACCCGCCCGCCCACCCATACACGTACAGTGGTGATGACCCGCCCGCCCACCCATACACGTACAGTGGTGATAACCCGCCCGCCCACCCATACACGTACAGTGGTGATGACCCGCCCGCCCACCCATACACGTACAATGGTGATGACCCGCCCGCCCACCCATACGCGTACAGTGGTGATGACCCGCCCGCCCACCCATACACGTACAGTGGTGATGACCCGCCCGCCCACCCATACACGTACAGTGGTGATGACCCGCCCGCCCACTCATACACGTACAGTGGTGATAACCCGCCCACTCATACACGTACAGTGGTGATGACCCGCCCGCCCACCCATACACGTACAATGGTGATGACCCGCCCGCCCACCCATACGCGTACAGTGGTGATGACCCGCCCGCCCACCCATACACGTACAGTGGTGATGACCCGCCCGCCCACCCATACACGTACAGTGGTGATAACCCGCCCGCCCACCCATACACGTACAATGGTGATGACCCGCCCGCCCACCCATACACGTACAGTGGTGATCTTGTTGAACCTGTAAATCTTGTTGAAACAAATATTGGTACTATATTAGTTATGGGTGGATCTACTACTTACTTTAGGGGGTAAGATTATTAATTTTTATGGAAATGGAACATTTTGGTTGAAAAGGGTTTGAACTTCTTTTCGATTGCAAATATTTTTCTAATACTGTATTCTTTCAAAAATTAATGTAACAAACATTGTTACAGATGTGATTTTTGATAGAATAAAATAATTCTAAAAACTATAGCAGTTTAACACTTTTTTTGTATTTATCACTACTATTTATGTTTTTTTGTGATTTAAATAAGTGTTTTCTTGATAATAATATTTAATTTAAAACTAAAAAAGGCCTGAAATCTACAGAGTGTCAAACTTACTGAACGAACCACTATGGACATGTTGAGTAATTGTATTTTATAAATGTTATGCATTACTCTAAAATTAATAAATTAATTTTAATTCACGTGTAGCGTTCTTAGTTTTACTATTATATTATCCACAAAGTGCCAGTTTCATTTACTTATATGTATTAAAAATCACGTTTTAAACTTTGTGTGTCACTGTAAAAAATATACGTGGAAAATATATTGTTATTGTTGAAGTTTACTTGTACCCATGTGTTAAATTTAACCAGTAGGCTGATCATTTTATGTAAAAAGTGTAAAACTTAACCATTCACAACTTCCGGATTCTTCATGTCGACTAGTCGGTTGTGTACTCCATACTACTAAACACTTCGTAAACTATACCCAAATATTTTTCATATGAGTCATCATCTTACATTTGTTATGGTAATTGGAAGGGAAGAACCTTGGTTTCGCGCATCTGATGTCTTGTCTTCCATTATTTTTCATGGAGGTTTCCAAAAAATGGCAAACTTATCCTAGCTACTCAAAAATTTCGTGTGGCAAACCTATAAATATACAATACGCTTTTTGGCGATCTAGGTTTCATCAAATGAAATCAAACTTTTATGGTTATAAGACGAAACTAAGGAGAGAGAAAAAGGAAATTCTTGTTAAGTTAAAGTTTAAAGTATCTCTAAGTTTGTGAACTCCCATAATAACAACTTAAGTTGTATTGGGTTTATACAAAGAGTTGTGTTACCAAATTTAACGTAACTTAATGTTACATTTGTTACACTTGTATGGGCGGGCGGGTCGGTCAGTAACACTGTACGTGTATGGGCGGGCAGGTGGGTCAATAACACTGTACGTGTATGAGCGGGCGGGTGGGTCAGTAACACTGTACGTGTATGAGCGGGCGGGTGGGTCAGTAACACTGTACGTGTATGGGCGGGCAGGTGGGTCAGTAACACTGTAGGTGTATGGGTGGACTGGTGGGTCAATAACACTGTAGGTGTATGGGTGGGCGGGTGGGTCAATAACACTGTAGGTGTATGGGTGGACTGGTGGGTCAATAACACTGTAGGTGTATGGGTGGGCGGGTGGGTGGGTCAGTAACACTGTACGTGTATGGGCGGGCAGGTGGGTCAATAACACTGTAGGTGTATGGGTGGGCGGGTGGGTCAGTAACACTGTACGTGTATGGGCGGGCAGGTGGGTCAATAACACTGTAGGTGTATGGGTGGGCGGGCGGGTGGGTCAGTAACACTGTACGTGTATGGGCGGGCAGGTGGGTCAATAACACTGTACGTGTATGGGTGGGCGGGTGGGTCAGTAACACTGTACGTGTATGGGCGGGCAGGTGGGTCAACAACACTGTACGTGTATGGGTGGGCGGGTGGGTCAATAACACTGTAGGTGTATGGGTGGACTGGTGGGTCAATAACACTCTAGGTGTATGGGTGGGCGGGCGGGTCAGTAACACTGTACGTGTATGGGTAGGTGGGTGGGTCAATAACACTGTACGTGTATGGGTCGGCGAGTGGGTCAATAACACTGTAGGTCTATGTGTGGGCGGGTGGGTCAATAACACTGTAGGTGTATGGGCGGGTGGGTGGGTCAATAACACTGTACGTGTAGGGGCAGACGGGTGGGTCAATAACACTGTACGTGTATGGGTAGGCGGGTGGGTCAATAACACTGTACGTGTGTGGGTCGGCGAGTAGGTCAATAACACTGTAGGTGTATGGGTGGACTGGTGGGTCAATAACACTGTACGTTTATGGGTGGACGGGTGGGTCAATAACACTGTACGTGTATGGGTAGGCGGGTGGGTCAATAACACTGTACGTGTATGGGTCGGCGAGTGGGTCAATAACACTGTACGTGTATGGGTGGGCGGGTGGGTCAATAACACTGTACGTGTATGGGTAGGCGGGTAGGTCAGTAACACTGTAGGTGTATGGGCGGGTGGGTGGGTCAATAACACTGTACGTGTAGGGGCAGGCGGGTGGGTCAATAACACTGTAGGTGTATGGGCGGGTGGGTGGGTTAATAACACTGTACGTGTATGGGCGGGTGGGTGGGTCAGTAACACTGTACGTGTATGGGCGGGCAGGTGGATCAATAACACTGTACGTGTATGGGTGGGCGGGTGGGTCTGTAACACTGTAGGTGTATGGGTGGACTGGTGGGTCAATAACACTCTAGGTGTATGGGTGGGCGGGTGGGTCAGTAACACTGTACGTGTATGGGTAGGCGGGTGGGTCAATAACACTGTACGTGTATGGGTCGACGAGTGGGTCAATAACACTGTAGGTGTATGGGTGGGCGGGTGGGTCAATAACACTGTACGTGTATGGGTAGGCGGGTAGGTCAATAACACTGTAGGTGTATGGGCGGGTGGGTGGGTCAATAACACTGTACGTGTAGGGGCAGGCGGGTGGGTCAATAACACTGTAGGTGTATGGGCGGGTGGGTGGGTCAATAACACTGTACGTGTAGGGGCAGGCGGGTGGGTCAATAACACTGTAGGTGTATGGGTGGACTGGTGGGTCAATAACACTGTACGGTTATGGGTGGACGGGTGGGTCAATAACACTGTACGTGTATGGGTAGGCGGGTGGGTCAATAACACTGTACGTGTATGGGTCGGCGAGTGGGTCAATAACACTGTACGTGTATGGGTAGGCGGGTGGGTCAATAACACTGTACGTGTATGGGTAGGTCAATAACACTGTAGGTGTATGGGCGGGTGGGTGGGTCAATAACACTGTACGTGTAGGGGCAGGCGGGTGGGTCAATAACACTGTAGGTGTATGAGCGGGTGGGTGGGTCAATAACACTGTACGTGTAGGGGCAGGCGGGTGGGTCAATAACACTGTAGGTGTATGGGTGGACTGGTGGGTCAATAACACTGTACGTTTATGGGTGGACGGGTGGGTCAATAACACTGTACGTGTATGCGTAGGCGGGTGGGTCAATAACACTGTACGTGTATGGGTCGGCGAGTGGGTCAATAACACTGTAGGTGTATGGGTGGGCGGGTGGGTCAATAACACTGTACGTTTATGGGTGGACGGGTGGGTCAAAAACAATGTACATGTAGGGGCAGGTGGGTGGGTCAATAACCCTGTACTTGTATGGTTGGCCGGGTGGGTCAATAACACTGTACGTGTATGCGTGGACGGGTGGTTCAATAACACTGTACGTGTAGGGGCAGGCGGGTGGATCAATAACACTGTACGTGTATGGTTGGGCGGGTGGTTCAATAACACTGTACGTGTAGGGGCAGGCGGATGGATTAATAACACTGTACGTGTAGGGGCAGACGGGTGGGTCAATAACACTGTACCTGTATGAGTGGGTGGGTGGGTTACTAACACTGTACCTGTATGAGTGGTCCAATAACACTGTACGTGTATGAGTGGGTGGGTGGGTTAATAACACTGTACGTGTAGGGGTAGGTGGGTGGGTCAATAACACTGTACGTGTAGGGGTAGGTGGGTGGGTCAATAACACTGACCTGTATGAGTGAGTAGGTGGGTTAATAACACTATACCTGTATGAGTGGTCCAATAACACTGTACGTGTATGGGTGGACGGATGGGTCAATAACACTGTACGTGTAGGGTCTGGCGGGTGGGTCAATAACACTGTACGTGTAGGGTCAGGCGGGTGGGACAATAACACTGTACCTGTATGGGTTGGCGGGTAGGTCAATAACACTGTACGTTTATGGGTGGGCGGGTGGGTCAATAACACTGTACGTTTATGAGTAGACGGGTGGGTCAATAACACTGTACGTGTAGGGGCAGGTGGGTGGGTCAATAACACTGTACGTGTAGGGGCAGGCGGGTGGGTCAATAACACTGTACGTGTAGGGGCAGGCGGGTGGGTCAATAACACTGTACCTGTATGGGTGGTCCAATAACGCTTTACGTGTATGGGTGGGCGGATGGGTCAATAACATTGTACGTGTATGGGTGGACGGTGGGTCAATAACACTGTACGTGTAGGGGCAGGCCTGTGGGTCAATAACACTGTACCTGTATGGGTTGGCGGGTGGGTTAATAACACTGTAACTGTATGGGTGGTCCAATAACACTCTACGTGTATGGGTGATCCAATAACACTGTACGTGTATGGGTGGGCGGTTGGGTCAATAATATTGTATAGTTATTCCCACCCACCAGTACTACTGTATTATTTGTACTAATCCTTTAAATAAACAGTTCAATTTATTAATATTTTTCTTCCCTTAGCTAAAAATAATCTTTTAAACTACAAAACAGTAAATTAATAACACTGATTGTGTAACGATAACCATATTATTGCCGATATTTTGCGAAATGGTTTTCATATTATTATATAAACAATCATTTTTTAAGATTTTATATTTCGGCTTCTGTTCTGAAACCATCATCAAATGCTAATTATTAGGAACATCATTGATATTACCCTTGTAATTTAGATAAATAAAACAACGATCCGTCAGAGTAATTTAAAAATAAATAAATAAGGTAACTAGATTTATAGGTATCAAAATATAAATGAGCATCCTAATAAAAAACAAACCCAACATTACAAATCCTACCAATACTAGATAATAAATCATGTTGTATTATTATTCGTCTTCAACTCACCGTTCATTAAATAATAGTCGAGACAAAATGTCTTATAACAAAAGAATGCAATTCGATTAAAAAAATATCTTAAATGATATAAAAACGTCCCTCAAACCTGTCTGGAACCCCATGCTGCCCCTCTCCCCAATGTTTTGTTTTTACATCTTTTTTTGTGATAGTAAAATTTACTAATAATATTTTATAAATAATAAAACGTTTGCTATGAAATGGTTTTATTTCGTAGAAATTAATGAAGAAATGTTTGCTGTTACTATTAGTCTATTAAAAATGTAACAAGATGTTGTTTTATAATTTAAATTGATTTTACTCATAATTCTATTTTATTTTCAGGTAACGTTTGCAGATTTAACGGACTAAGGAATTTCTGAACAGTGAGTTAATTTATAATGATTAAATATGAACATTAAACAAGAAAATAACAGTGATTAACTATGAAAAAACTGTAGAAGATTTGCACTTCCTTCTTTACGTTTCTTAATTAAAAATGGTATTTACAAAAGAGGCAAACTTAACTAATATTTACTTGCGGGCCTCGACAAAGAGGAACTTTAATTTGTTTCGTAGAAAATTATTGACTCAATGTCCCATCTATCCACCCTACAAATGTATACACTATTATATTATACTTATAGTCTACATTTTAAAACTGTACTAATACAGTTTTAACTGTTTAGTAGAT
This sequence comes from Stictocephala bisonia, assembly GCA_035578905.1. Lineage (NCBI taxonomy): Eukaryota > Metazoa > Arthropoda > Insecta > Hemiptera > Membracidae > Stictocephala > Stictocephala bisonia. The sequence continues at coordinate 827,674 of JAQJVL010000397.1, read as the reverse complement.
TTAATCGTACCCCTCTTTTACAACAATACTCATGGCCACTTAACAGAATCGTCTTCTAGAAAAAATTCAAAAATTCTAGAAAACACTATGATCTTACCACTAAGTCTAATGAATCTGTTTCATTTACTTTACTAAGGTCTAATCCGTTAGTACTATAGCTGTACACAACATTCACTCATTTTAGTGTCTTTTAATATTGTCGTCTTAAGGTGTGATACTTTTAAATTCTTGGATTGTACAAAATATATTAATGCATTTTTCTCCCAACGAAATGAGTTTTAGTGAACTTAGTTTGAAAGTATCTGTTGGAGGTTTGATGCCGAGTGCGCGCGCAAACCAATGGTGACAATAGTGAGATATAGTAACTCATCTTGTAATTACAAAGTGTAAATGAGTTCTCATTTGAAGAGACAATAACAGAATTGCTATATTAATTATGATCAGAATCAGCGTAGTGTATGCTACATACAGGCTACGAGGCGTGACTGTGTTTAAAATAGAAAGTATGTTGTGTACAAAAAATGAAAATTGACAATTCTAAAAAGCTTAACACAAATTATCGTAGCACAATTTCTAAATATCTTTACACTTATCTAAATATAGTAAAAATAAAGTATTTTTATTTTATTTCATGCAACAATACAGGCATAAACCTAATTACATTGAAGCAAAACATTAAAAACCCAATGAATATTTCATTAAACCAGCCAGTCTACACACTATTAAACAAATTAATAAACAAGCATTACATATGTACAAGTTATAAGTCCTACGAACTTGGTAAATATTTTATAAATATACAGTAAATAGTTGATAAATAAATATGCAATAAATATGTAACAAATATGTAAAATATAATAATAAATATAAAATAAATAGTTGACAAATATACAATGAATAGTTAATAAATTTAAATAAATAATAATTTATAGAACATAATTATTTAAATAAATTGGCAATGAATATTTAAAATTTAAAACCAACACAACACGAACAATAATACTAACTAGGGATTTATATTACAGAATTGGAAAATAAAAATTTAAAAACATAACTCTTTCGTAAATATTGGCTCGTTGCAAATAAATAGATGAAAAAGTCTATTTTCATAAAAGTTCTGTTTTCAGGTACATATCACACTTTTCTTTAATCATATTAATGTAATCATAAAAAACATCCATTTTCCCTTCACCCTAAAGCATCAGATTACAAGTTCTCGTCATCCGGAGCAAAGGCGAGGACGCATGCGCTAACGTTCGTACCTGTGGCAAATCAAACAGAAGTTTGCCGCTGCTGTTAAAATTAGGGACCATAAAGCAGAGACACTCCAAACAGGCAGAACTGTCCATCCGCCCCCGCACCAAGCCCTGCAGGTACACCTGTTCCATCACAGCCCTCCTCAGGCATAGACTCTTAAACCCAAAGAGACCCATCAGCTCATTGTAAGGAACAAAGTAGGTATGGAAACTTTGAGACGGCTACTTAACTACGGCGCCTAAGGCTGGAAAAAATCCTGAAGAGTCTGCAGAGCCTGTCGGCTATGTTGGTTTTAATCCCATAAAAACAATGTTATTTGCGAATCCATATTTGTTCGTTATTTATTGAACAAAAGTTGTGTATGAGTTATTTTAAACGTGATCATATTGGGTTTGATTTTAATATATTGAATACATGCACCTAGTTTTAAAAATAGGTGAAAATAAAAACATAAAACTAATTTTATTCTATATTCAGGAATTCACAAAGCGATTCCAACCCGCAATTTCGTTCTTGATCAAATGGAATTTGTTCAGAAAGAATCCGTTTAGAAATAAATGTTTAATTTGGATACACGTGATCATATGTCAGGTTCGAAAAGAACAATGTTCTTATGGGATTAGAACCAACGACACTTAAGTCCTTTTACGACAGTCCAATGCTTAAAATGCCAAGTAAAGCTACCTACGGTTATGCTAAATACCGCCTTTCACGATAATCTAAAGCCTGAAGAGTGTAATATATCACGCCTTTCACAGCAGTGTAAAACTTAGAGGAACATACGAAAGCTACAGATAGTTACAGACTTGAATGAACGCGGATTCGTCCAGCGTACAGCCATACGTCACATGTACTGTAGTATCTAAAATAATGAAGGGTTTTTTTATGTTTATTACGACAACTAACATATGTGACCTAACGAATTTATGTAGTACACACTTAAAACTAAACACAAACTGAAATTTACGTTTTGTATATTTTATAAACGTACAAAACATTTTATTTCGAATTAAAATAAAGCACTTTATGTTTATTTCAACTCTAAACCTTTGTTATATGTTTATGTGGAACTGAAATGTATAAGTAATCTTATAATATTTAATTGTTATGCTAACATGACGTGTTATTTAACATAGTAGACTACGGAGTTTTTTCACGACACGATATAATAATAAAGATATAAAAATGTTCAGGGAAAAAATAAATAGTAAAGTTGTACAAAGTTGATTTTCACAAATTAATTGTGATTTGTTAAACAACTGATGGATCTAAAAAATTGTTGCTATATGTAACAAAAAATACCTTATATAGAAAATATTTAATAACGGCATTATTATCATGCTACTTAATAGCCCGGTGTGCCTGCTACAATACGGCCTGTAGAACGCCTGGAAACTAGGATTAGGCAACGGACCGCTTCATTCAACTAACTATCTTGAGTACCTCTCGTATTACGCACCATTTTTTACGATTGTACTAAACGCTAGAGGAACCCAGGACACCTAAGCTTTCTCTAAATCCGTAAAACTTAAAATTTTTTTAACTGAAAAACTTGACCTTCTTCTTGCAACCTTACAATAAAAATACGTCCACGTTTTTTAAAGCATGTAATAAAGTTAGATTTCAGATTTTTAAACATGCTTCGCTTCCTCTGGAAAATGTACTAATTTTATTACAAACTTATTTGATAAGAACAGAATTTGCACTTGATTCCCGAAAAATAATTTTTGAACATTATATTTATATCAATTTATAATTTTTATAAGTTTTGTAATGCGCAGTGCCCCATGTGTAATACTTTTGTGAGTGGGAGGTTAATGTGATCAATGTGGATTTTAACCAATATGCGTAATTAGTATTTTTTATGACTTTTACCACACTAATGAATTCAGCCCAGGGCTATTTGGTTGTCTAATCGAATATAAACAATGTGGATCGTCTAGAGCTACATTCAGACAGTAAATGAACAAACACCGGTTAGTGGTGACTGGAATGAAATTAACGGCTTTGGGACATTGTTTGTTTGTGTCATGGCGACGGTCTCTTGCTGGGAAACTCCAACAACCTTGGCAAAAATTAGCAAAAAAAGTTAAAAAAAAAAAAAAAAAAACAACTGCTGTCTAAAACTATATTTTAATGATTTTCTTGGTTGCTGTAATTGATTGATAATTGAGTGTTCATAAAATTGAAAAATACATCTCATAAATCATTATTAAAACGCTATTATCCAATGATAGCTTGTAAGTTTAATAAAATATTTTGAACTAAACAAAATATTGTACATGTAATGTTTGCTCTTATAATAAATTTCTAGATCTACTCGTATGTTTTAATTGAAATGAATAGTTTGGAAATTCCTGATAACATTTTAAATGCAAGTATAACATTATTACTAGGCAGTACAAAAATATCTGAATCGATTTTAGATATTTAATGACACATTTAACTTTCTTATCAAAGAGTGTCTAAATTATTTTTTAGTATAAAACCCTTAAAACTAACACGAAATTAATCCAAAAATAACCATGGTATCTGAAACCAATAGAGGAATAATATAAGTTATAAAATATGATCAAAGATAACTAAGAGACTCTGGACTGTACAAATAATTTATGACGAATTTTTGTTCTATAATTTAGTCGCAATATTGTATATGAACCATTCTAGTATTTTCTCTTTTGTAATTCATCACATTTTCAATCATAATACAAAGTTATTATTGCTTTATTTCTCCCTTACAACATATATTACATAAACAGAACAAAATAGTTTTATTTATGTAATAGTACTACACTTTGTGAAAAAAATAGTAATAGTGGGACTTTGTGAAAAATTAATGTTCCCAAAGTTGGCAACAACGGCGAGGAACTGGACTTCATTAAATTTCATTTTACATTCTTTGAATTAAGTGCTAACTCAACTTTACTACTCGAGTCGAGAAAGTGTATAAAACAACTGTTTCATTAATTTCACACCAAGTGAGATACTTTGAAGTTGGACCCGAGCAGTGATACGCCCCTTTTAGCAATTTCATCCATCTGTAAATTTACGACAGAAAGATATTAGAGTTGTGTTGGAAGTATTTTTATCGAAATTTTATATGAAAATACATTCTTATTTCTTACAAAAATGTAGAGAAACATTTATTTGATAATCACAATGCTCAGTGCTACTATGAACGTACGTGATCGTATAAACCTGTACAGGGTTGGGAAATAGTGAGTAATATATTTATTAATTTCAAAACCATTGAATGATGGTAATGAAACTTTGCAGTTATGTACATGTCCCTATACCAAACAATTGGACATATTGTACTTGTGTTTTTGCGTATCCAGGAGATTGCCCATGAAGTCTTAACAATTTTAAATGTAAGCCTATCTCGAGTTATACCTCATTTTAAAGGTCTTTGTTTGTGAAACACAAGAGTGCAATCCTGAGGTCAAAAGGATGACCTAGTAAGAAAATATAACCCCTCAAAGAATTTTCAATGTCATAAAACTAAGACTGCTTAAGACAAAGGTAAGATAGTTATTATCTATTGCTGCGTAGAGCTATAATTTATCTCTAAGCAAATAAATTATAGAAGAATTTATTTCATTTTTTTGTGAAATATATTGAAGAAAATATATTTTACAAAAAATAAGTAACAAATTATTATAATAGCCTAATATTCTTAAACTATTTTAGGTAAACCTACTGTCAAAAATGCTTTAATAGATTTTTCTTTTCTATCTTAGTTAAATAGCATAGCTATTTTTATAACGCGGTCGTTTGTTACGATTGTTAACAATCAAGAACATAATCAGTAACAGGGACCTGAAACTGTTAAATAAATAGCCGTATAACAGAGAAGAATGAGTAATATGACATTAAATTCTTTGAATAACTTTATTTTGCGAATGGGTCATCCTTTGCACTTTTGTACTGTACAAACAAAGACCTTTAAAATGAGGTGTAACTGGAGGTAGGCTTACATTTAAAATGTTTAAGACATCCTTCATGGGCCATCCCCTGGATGTGCAAAAAACCAAGTAAAATATGTTCATATGTTTGGTATAGGGACATGTACATAACCAGAAAGTTTCATTACTTTTCTTTAAATAGTTTTAAAATTAATAAATATATTCCAGACTTTTGCCCAACCCTGCCATTAAATTCTTTGAGTAGCTGTGTTTTCTGACTGAGTCATCTTTTTGACCTCAGGGTTGCACTCTTGTGTTTTCCAAATAAAAACCCTTTAAATGAGGTATAACTCGAGGTAGGCTTACATTTAAAATTTTTAAGATTCCTTCATGGGCCATCACCTGGCTATGCGAAAAATAAGTAAAATATGTCTAAATGTTTGATATAGGGACATGTACATAACTGCAAAGATTCATTACATTTCTTTTCATGCTTTTGAAATTAATAAATATATTCCAGACTTTTTCCCAGTCCTGTATAAAAGAGTTCTGACCAGAATATCTACCAAAATAGTGTACAATAACCTTGCACCGAATATATTATATTAGCAATACATATATTTTGGCCTTCAATGGAACCTTTCCTTTTTTTTCTAACTTAACTACTGTATTATTATTTTATATTGTAATCTTGTTTCAATCTTACTTAATACTGAAGCTTTTTAGAGAACGTTAGGCTTAACCTTCTGGGTTTTTCGAAAACCGATCTGCAAAAAAATAAGACGTTTTATCTTATTCTGTGAATCTAGTTATTTATTTAAATACAACAGGGTTGTCTTTATACACAAATAAGTATAATTTTAATGAAATTTACTTTAACCAAATATAAGATTTCCCGGTAATTTCTTACTATAGACTACCGGTCATTTAAATTATGTTAATTTTTATGTTTTACATTTTAATACCTTATTTTGATAATGTTGAAACTGATTAGAAGTTCCTATTTTAATACTGATACTTGCAACAAAATCTCAGCAATTTTAAATGTAATCAACAATATATTGATTGCTGTAACTAATTACATTACATTTATATCGGTTACATTTATATTATATTGGTAGCCATGACAGTTTGAATAGATTACCTTACCGTAATGTATCTTGAATTTATATAGTTTTTTAATAAGAAAAACTTTCATTGTTTTTAAGATAAATAAACATCACCTTCTGGTAAAATAATTTATGACAAACTTTGTTGATAGTTGCAGAGTCTGGACTTTATTGAATTCCGCTTGACATTCTTTGATTAAAACACAAACTCGATTTTACTACTTGGGCCGAGAAAGCTTGAAAGCTATATAAAACAACTGTTCATTAATATGGCACCAAATGAGACTGCTACGAAGTTGTAAACAAATTTACGTGAGCAGACCGAGACTCTTTTTACCATGTTTCCCGTTAAAGTCTGACGAAAATAATGAGATGAACGAGCTAATTAGGTCTGATTTATAACAAACATACCAAACGTTCTTTATTCTTGCCATATAATGTGTAGTAGTCTTTTCTCATTCATAACTACAATACTAGGGGACAACCTTTCAGGCTTCGCGTGCCAACTCCTTCACTCGCTGCGCTTGTGACACCTCGGAATATGATTCTCTCTACAAATATTAGTTTTAAACTGAGCCCTGCAGTCAGATGCGAATGCCTCGAAAATGTTCTTTTATCATTATTTGGTCTTGCGTCAAAATAAGTTTTATTTCTACGTAATAAATACACTGCATTACAAGTGTCTCTTAAAATGAGTTTGGAAATCAATGATAAAAAAGGGTAGAATGTACATGATTATGATTTTATTTGATCGGATGGGCGGCCTTGACTGGAAGGTTCCGACGTTATCGCAAGATAACGGATTCCAGAAATATCGAGCGGGGCTTTCCCTTGGATGGGTGACCGTCCGAGCGATCCCGTCCTTGCATGCAGCCCGCCTGCTCGATCACTGGTGGTGGTTTGAAAGTCATCCTCAAGTCGTTGGTCCCCAGGCTAAGTGTTAGAGAGGGCTTCTAGCCCTAACTTCGCCTGGTAAAAAAAGACAATCTTTAAATTTAACTTTTTACAGGCGAGATACAATAAAATCGTCAATTTACAGCCGTATTTTTATCTCTGAGTACCGGTTGGTAAACAATCATAAGCCTGACTAAGAGCTGAAGTTGACAAAATAATTTTGTATAAAATAATCGTTAAATGGGCCCTGAACAAATTTAGGCCCAATCGATATCTTTGTACACGAATGAGCATGCGGTGGGTCAAAGCATTACTCTCAACCACATTATAAGTACAGAGCATTCACTAATGCTTAGTTACCTAATGACTAAAATCAGGAATATCCCTTCATAGTCTAGGAATATCATCATGACTCAGTCGATAAAATTTATGAGGTGACAAACGTTCTGAACAATCTCATTATCAACCGTAAACGTACGGTAGATATTAGAGAAGGAGGATAAAGGCAGTTAGCCATCTTTACTAAGAATTTTCTTGTAAACTGATGCATTACTAAACGCATGGTCCATAAAGATTGCCCCATAATGATAATGATGCACAACTGAAGTTATAATTTGTAGTACGTATTGCACTCTACAGAGTGGGTTTAAAGTCAGTTACTCCGTAACTTGTATCCAAAGTTTACAAAATATTTACTTTTTGAATACGCCATACAAAATTAATATTAACCTTCACTACATTAACAGTGTTTAAAATTTATCCGTTGAGGTCCAAGATATAGGTAGTCAACTTATCCCTATAAGAAAATTAGTCGTTCTTTAGCTATCAATTATTTTGTTATTTTATTTAATCGGTCAGCGCAAATGTATTTTCCTGATTGAAACTGGTATGTCATGGCTGAAACAAAACCAGATTTGTTTTTTGGGACTTCTTATCTTAGCTATGACGATTCAGTTTTATTCCGGGAAATGCATAGGTGAAAAATATTAAATAAAATAACGAAATAATTAATAACTAAAGAACGACAAATTCTCTTTAAATTCTGATTGTGCTGCCGTTTTCAGCTTGAAATTATGGTGTTAAATGACACTGAATTCCCATTTACATTTAAAATGTTGAAGTTGACTCTTATATCTTAGACCGCGTGATCCCCCAATAACACTGATACACTCTAGATGTAGTGTGGGTTAATAATAATTCAATGTCATATTCAAAAAGCAGGATGTTTTCTGTTAATCCACTAACACTTGATAAATATTCTATTGCTCTAAAAACTGTCTCCCAATCATTTTTACGTCCACTGTGGTATTCCTTATCCGCTAGGAATCCGATATAGTTGGCTTTATCTTATCGCTTTCCAAGAATTTGCACGCGGAGAGCGCATTCGGCGGTAAGTCAATCATTGGATTTACCAGTTTGTGATGAACTTTAATAGCCACCCAACATAATCTATCCTGAACTAACCTAACCTAACCTAACCGTAATTGAGATACAAAAAGTAGTGGTAATGAAGTAACGGAAACGTTAGTGGAAGTGAATTAACGGAAAAGGTTCAAAAAGCAAATATTTTATAATCTGTGGAAACAAGGTAGGGGGTAACTCATTTGCACTCACCCTGTATAAATAGAGAATCCAGGCCAGGAAAACTATCTCAGGAGCCAATCAGTGAACTTGAATCAAGCGGATTAACTTACTCTCGCCTCAATCACGCAGAATTAATGGCTTTCGTGGTTGTGCGGCAAGCAAAACCGGAAACAGAGATAGACGACGCTCGTACTTGCCTCAGGTCGTTTGACACCATTGGCTAAACACCAAAACGTAGTGGAGTCGATTATTTAACCTTCTACGTGAATTTAAAGGCAATGACTTGGGGGGAAGAAAGTTATGTCTAGTACTTAAATCCAAAACTAAAAACAAACCTTAAGTTGTTTTTGTATGCACTACACAACTCCTTTATGTTACTAAACACTTTACAGCGAGTTTATCGTTGGACTATAACAGCGTAGACAAACTAGACAAAAGAAAAAGAGATCTCGTTAAATGTAAATTGTATTGCCTTTCTTTAACTTAGAAGAACCTTTAACTTTCAAATACAATCACTGATTGTTGAATACTATTTAGTCTTTTGTAAGTTTAGAGCAAGTTGTAGTGAAAGTTTACTCTGATTGAAACAGAAAAAATCATTTTAACTTTGTTCTGCAATTAAAAAATAGACATTGTACTCAGTTGTTGTCTCTTACGATTGTAAATAACATTAATTACCGTACTTTTTTACTGTTGCAAAATGTAATGAATGAGTGAGGGGGAGGATATAGAGAAAAGGGTCTAATGCACTGACCTATCCTATAAAATAAGATCATAATACAGTTAATTCTACCCTTACTTATTATTCTTAAATCCTTAAATATGCATTTGAAATTATTATTTTTACTTAGACACTTAATAAGTACCAATAATAACGACAACAAAATTAGCAAAGTTGTGTGGACTTGGCTCTATTAATTTAATTTACTTTTACAATTGTTCTTAGATAGTATTGTTTAAAACGCTTTGTTTGAAATGAATTAAGATTCATATTCTAATTATAATAAATATACTAAAGGTTATATTTAGTTCTATTCAAAATCTGTTTCAAATTTATATTAAGTGGTAAATACTGATTGTAACGTACCTACGTTTACGTAGCAAAATATTGATTGGGATGTAATTAAATGAGCATTTATAATTCCTGGGATAAATTTTTAGTTTGATTATGCTAAACAAAACTTAATGAAATCCAGAGGAATAATTTAATTTTGAATTTATTTACAATACTTTTTCAAATGATTGCATAGTTTTTGGTTTTTTTAAAGTGAATATGTTTAATAAACTTTCCCTTGGAGACATTAACAAAAGTTAAACAATTTAGTCGATAGGGAATTAGCTTCAAACAGAAAGATAGATTGCTTCCTTAATCGATAGTTTTTAGTGAGTGCCAGCAGTTGCCACTTTTTGGATTGTTCCCCGTGGTATAGTCACCTCCAGAGTTCGACTGTAATTGGATTTGTAACAAACAAACTTACAATTTGCATGGACGGAATTGGTTTATACCACCACTGTGCGAGTATGGGTGGGCGGGAGGGTGACTACCACCGTACGTGTATGGGTGTGTGGGTCAGTCAATACCACTGTACGGTTATGGGTGGGCGAATGGTTCACTACCATAGTACTTGTATGGGTGGGTGGGGGTCACAACCACTGTACGTGTATGAGTGAGAGGGTGGGTCACTACCAATGTATGTGTATGGGTGGGTGTGTCACTACCAGTATACGTACATGGGTGGGTGCATGGATTTGCTTTCTCTCGTGATTTAAATATGAAGATGATGACATAAAATGAATGTTAATTAAATAACAGTTTATAAAATTGACTTTCAAACCCCCACTTATGCCAGACTTTCAGGAAATTGATAAGAACTTTTTTCTTGAACAGTTCAAATTCTGAAATGTATAAAACTTATAGAAAACTATCAATCACGTAATAAAATATAAATGCGATACATTTAGAGGTTTTTTTAGTTATGAAAGTGTAAAGTTGATGCACGGTGAAAAATAAATAAAATTCCTGTTTTTTTTTTTTGTTCCAACTAGGATAACGATTATTAAATGTTACAATATATGATTAAAGTACAAATGTCATAACGTATAATCAAACGTGGAAAACAATCGTATGATTGGATATTTTATAGGCCAATAGATACTAGTTTCTTATTAAATAAGAACAAGTGAAGTTGTGGAGATTGTAGGCAATAGGTTCTATACTCGGTCCTTTTAATACCGAAACGGCGTCCGCTCAATAGTTGCCATCGACGTGGGCACTACTAGAGACGTCTGGGGTGTCCATGTTGGGTGGTAGTCAGGTATAGGATGTTATGTACGGAGGAGAAGTGAGTATAAAACTTTTCAAATAGCTGAAAATTAGACCATTACTACAGTACGTGGTTCGGATCCCACGTAAAGCTGTAGGTCCCTTAGTTGTCCTGGCTATTGGGCTATTACTAAATGGCCCTTTCTGAGCTAAGTCGAGTTAGTAACAATGAAACACTGCACCTGTATGGGCGGCTGGGTGGGTCAATACCACTCACTGTACATATATGGTTGAGTGAGTCAGAAACAATGTATGAGTAGGTCAATCTGTCCTATAGATAACTAGACAACGCGTTTCAAGTCAAAAGACTCATCATCAGGTCATTTGTCTCTATTAAGATGAACTTGAAACTTATTTTATTCGAGTATAAAGTGTACTCGTTCATCTACACTTATCATACTCATTCACCCCTCATATTCGCTCATATCTCTACGTCGTAGAGCCATATCAAAGTCTTAGAAAATGTATTAAAAAAATAGAAAATTGAAAATTTGTGATCAATTAAGACCATTTGACCATTCGCAAATAACATTTATTATATCTATTTGGCAATTCAATAAGCTACAAATACGTTATAACTGCTGGAAAGAAACTTGACACAGTGGAAACCCATACGAGCTGGACATGTTTCGAGATTTCTATTTGAAATGAAATCAACGGCTCAGGTATCACGTTGTTTGTTGTCATGGCGACGCCATCCTGCTGGGAAAACAGCAATTTGTTTGTCCTCTACCAGTCCCATACTATACGCGTGCCACAGATTCAATTAGTCGAGTGACAGAAATAAGTATCGAGTTAATATAAAGAGCCTTGAAGTAATAATGCGACTTAGTATCAAGAGGTCGAATAATTTCATCGTAACAATTTCATGGAACAATAAAAGTTAATAATCACATAACTCGATTCGGATAAATTTGGTCCGAGACCTTTGTAACTACGAGTATATCATGTTTTTATTAATACGCGGGGATAGATTTAAATTAAGCTTTTTAAAAGTATGATTTAATAACGAGTTTAACCTTGTTTACAGATAAACTTACCAACTGTTGACCAGTGCAAAGCTGTATATTTACTCAATTTTACAACAATTCAACTTTACAATCTCATCCGAGAAAGCTGGGGTGTTAAATAAAGCAACTGTTTCATTAATTTAGCACAATGGGAGGGTGCTTGGTTTCTGTGAATAGGGTTTCCAAGAGTCGGGAATGCCTCTTTTTAAATTGCTTCCTTTTAAATTTGCAATAAAGAAAATGACACAGCACTTTTGTTAGGAGATAGATATCTTTCATGTTATGAAACTATTATTCGTGCACTAGATTCTATTTTGAGATTTTCCTGAAATTTTCATTTTTCTTTATTTTTTTGTTGGTTAGAAAAAATTTCCATACGATTATGTATGCCAACCTTACAAACTCCAGATAGTGAAAACGTATAACAATAATTATTGTTTCATAATTTATACTCCACAACTCTCTGCATAGATCATTACGTAAATTATCAGTCAAAATCCGTTATGTGCTCGCAAGTATTAAACTGTTTCCAATTTGTTTCAAAACTTATTAAACTACGTTATTTAGTCACTGTACAGTTTACCAGAAAGACTTGAAGGGTGGACTGGACAGTATTGTTGGTCGATCTTACCTGTCTCTGACATGCAGACGTTTCGACGCCGAGGCATGGCCACGACCCACAATGACCTACCCCAACAAAGATAACGACCAACCTCACCTAACCGGGCGTATCCTAACACCAATGGTTTGAGGGTCGTTTATAATATCCTAACTCACAAACTTCCTTCCCTTGGTCAGGTAGACAGACCCCAGCCTTTCACAACACCCGCCCCAAAGTATTTGGATTGTTCACGCTACCCCACTCTGCAAGTCAAGGCATATTTGATAGGTATAGAAGAAGTGTGTTGTGGAAAAAGTTGTTATAGTAAGGGAAACAAGTGGCCCAAATAATTTCAACAACAATTTCAATTTTGTTTCAATTTCAATTATTTCAAATTGAAACAATAATTTCAAAATTTTGTAGATATTTTCAGTAAAGAGAGGAGTAAAGTGGGCTGTTAATAAAGTGTACAATATTTTCGAGGCATACTAGATCGTTAAAAAAATTGGTTTCCAATTTTAGTTTTATAGATAGTAAGTAAATTTGTATGTTATGTTTTATACATAAAATTAATAGATTTTACTTCATTTTATATAACTTGCGTGTTTAATTTAGAAGTTTACATGTACTGTAAGTTTCTTTAAGTAATATAAAAATGCGATTTTAGCACTTTAAATTCTATATTAAAATGTTATTATCCTTACTCTAGTACGTTAATTTAATAATTGGTTTATTAATCTAAATCTTAAAATGGTAATTTGAATTAAGTTCCAAGAGAGTTACACGCACTGCGTAAGTATGTGACCATTTATGTCCATTATTTTAGAATAATATATTTTAATTGAAATATGTATTTGATTAAAAGTGTTAAAGCTGATTTATATTTAAATTTGAGATTTTGGATCCAATGCTTTTTTAAAGTTTTACTATTTTAACGCTAGGTACAACATTTAATTAATTAAGTTACAATTAATTAAAGTAATTAAAATTTATGCGTGCATGCTACATGTATTTTAGAATTTTCATTTAAATCAAGTTTATTGTGAGGTACAAATAAATAATTATATTATTACCTAAGCTATTAAATATCTGTGATCCTCGGCAGATCATATGTGCTGAAATATGGAGCAAATCCAAATGTGTTCGGATATTAGAAACAACCCTCAAACCATTGGCGAGTTAGAATACAGTTAACCTAACCGGCTATACATTCATTGACTATGCAGTTTTGGGCACATAACAAATTTGATAATTATATAGAGTTCGGCTAAAAATTTGGTTCATGGTAGATACATAGCTAGGAAACAAAAATATGATCGTTTTTTCAGCGGAAAAGCCGGAAAATTACGAAACTGAGGAAAAACGGAAAATGTATATTTTGTAAATATATTGATGTGGTTACTCGAATTGTTCGGAATTTTCCCCTGATCACGAATACTTAGGTACATTTAGACGTATTTACAATCGAACCATTGTAAAGCACATTATCGCTGGAAATGTGCAGATTTCAGTGTGTTTACGTTCTCTTAGGATAGGGCAAGATTACATTTGTGATAGGTTAGGTTTGGTTAGGTTATGTTAGAATTAGTTGTTATTAATTGGTTTGTAGCACAGTTGGTTAAAACCCTTCAAAGTTCATAGGTTTGAACCTAACATAACCTAATCAAACCTAATAACCTAACCTATCAATACTCAACCTACCCCTATCCTAACAGTGCGTACCATTACTGAATACGGCACATTTCCGGCGATAACGTGCTTAATAATGGATTGATTGTAAAAAATCGTGACCAGAGGGAAAATCCGCATAATTTGAGTAGACCTACCTACATCGCTATAATCAAGAAAATGAATATATATTTTCTATCATTTTCTATCATATTCTTGTTACTTAGATATGCATCTATTATGCAACAAAATTTCGGCTAAACAATCTACAAGGCCCCTGTTCTATATAATTAACAATGACTAAATACACTCGTTTATCGTACAAACTCGACAAAACATCTTCCTCTATAATCTACATACATTTATAATTATGTTCACATATCTACCGTACAAAAACTACAGTATTTAATTTAATAATACACGTTGAATCAGCTGGCCCGGTGAAGGTCACAGGGTCAATACTTTACTTGATAAAGAGGACTAGAGTGATATGCTTGTAGAACTCAATGATTCCACGTAAGAAAAGTTGCCTTAGAAACTGCGAATTTCCTTAGTTTAAATATAGTGTAATTAAATACAACTAAAGATTTATGAAAACACTTGAAAAAGGATAAAAGAAATTCTTTGATGAAAGAGGTGAAAAATCAGCCAAATCATTCGGTACTTAGAGCTTAATTGATGAAAATGATAAATAATCACAAAATAACGTTCGTAACTTATAATACAACTAGTATGGTTCACTATTAGAAAATAATAAAAACAATTAGAAGAAAAATTGGAAAACAGTTAAAGAATTGATGAACCAATAACCAAGAAAAACTCCTTCGATACTTTAGAAATTGGAGGGAAGCATGAAAGTGATCCTGATATGGTTGTCACCGGATCCAACACTTACTTTATATTATACACAGGCAATTTAAATAAGAATATATTCACATATATATTTATTACTTGTGAAAAATTACAATTTGTACAAGCAGTTTATATTTATCTCTCTAGCTCAAGGCTAATTGGGAGAAAAACTATAATTTGTTTACAATTATGGTGTTACAATTACATGTGAAACATATTTTTACACATATATGTTTCACATGTATAGTACTTTTTTTGGGAACTTCCTTAAATCAAAAACAATATAACAATAAATTAGATATCAATAATTGTAAAAATTTTAAATAAATAATAAAACAAACAATAGGATAAATGTAACATTGGACTATTATATATACAACAAAACAACTCAATAAAATTTTTAGAATCAACAAAAAACAACAAGAAACCAATTTTAAATCCTAAAATTTACAAACACAATTATACTAAAAAATTAATAAATACGTGCAATAATTCAATAAAATATAAATCATATGATATATCTGATAATATCTAAAATAAATTACAAGTGCACTTTTAATGATATAGTCACACCACAGTCAATGTTTATGGTACCAGTATTAGAGCAAGATATTTAATCAAATACTAAGTTTTAAATAGAACATCACCTGTCAGTGATGGTATTAGTTCCTATATTATTAAAAACTATTATCAGAAATTAAATATGTTTTCTTGTTCATTATCAATCCCAGTTTTTAATCTGGCATTTTGTTGAGAAAATGAAAGTCTGTAGCTATTCAATACGTAAAAATAATTCAGAATACCTATGTAAGAATTATATACCAATTTCATTATTATCTTAATTTTAAAAAATATTGAAAATTGAATGAAGAAGGTATTAACAGTGTTTTTGGATTGAATTCATCAATAAAAATAAATGTAGATATACGAATATTTTAGTAGGATTGCCGAATCTGCGCTGATAGATTTTAGAAAAACGAGTGAGTGGTTTTTTTAGATATTACAAAAGCTTTTGATACAGTAAGCCATGAAATATTTGTTGAATGGCTTGATTTTTATCTATCAAAATAAATGGAGCAGAGAGTAAAATGTAGCAGATAAAAAATGGCCTACCACAGGTTTCCGTATTGGAATCTCTATTTTTTATTTGCATAAATGACCTATGTTCTGCGAATTTTTGGAATTTTTTCCTTGCAGATGACAATGTTCTGTCGCATGGTCAAAATTGGAATGATATCGAATATAAAATCAATCCGTATTTTAAAATACTGAATATTTGATTTTTCTACGGTAAATTTGTATTAGCTCTGTCAAAACAAAAATTATTAATTTCAGAAGATAATAATATTTTAAAATATTATTCACAACTGTAACATTGTATCTTTACTAAAGGACAGTGTGCTAGAGAATGTGCTGAGTTGAAACTGGTAGAAAATATACAGGAATCATATTATACTGGGAGCTAACATTTAGAAATCATACAACATACGAGAGATTACATATAATTAAGTACAAAATGTTAAACAGTCAAATAAATCCAATCATTTTATAAAAGGTGTTTGCCATTTCTCAATTATATTTTGTAGGTCTGAGGAGGCAATAGTTTTACCGAATTTTATTGTACAGTTTCATACTCAAAATAAGATAACTAGTGCAGTTCTTTTTATATTATTATTAAGGGAATGTCTAAGTTGTTTGTTTTATACCTACTTGAAATACCGTCTACATTGTCTCTTGAGACATCGCTGTCTCAAAGTTTCTATGTTTTGGTGTATGTAAATTAGTAAATGAAAAATATAAAGGTTTGTAACTGTAAAATACAGTAACGAGTTTATAAGCACACAGATAGATTTCTCATCCAATGTTAAATCCTGTGTCTCAAATTATCAGCGGTTTTTTGTGGTCCATTGTGAAGCGTTAGGGTTATATAATGCGGTTTAAACCAGCTGTTGTAACAGACCCAACTAACTAACCAAATTACTGGCACACATATTCCTTTTAGATGAGATAGATGTTTGTAAGTACAGTAATAATATAAACTAGGATTTAATATAAAGAGTTTTTGAACCTGGCCTTATAATACCTTATAATATTTTTCTGGATTATTTGAATATAACTGGCTTCTCCCAAAATATCTTCGAATTAAGCGAAAATCCCCCAAATATCAACACATACTTAAGGATAGACTTAAAAAGTCCAAATTACGCTTACCGATATATTGAGGTGGGTCACAGTTTATCAGAGGCCTCAATAGATTGTCCGGTGCTGAACAGGTCAACTTGCCGACAACCTTTCATCGATTCTTATACCAAGAAACATAACACGAGGGACCTTTTCCGTAAATTTACTACCACTAGATTTTTATATCGCAATTACGGTCAGATTAGGTGGCTACTAAAGTTGATCATATATTGGTAAATCTAATGATTGACTTACCGCCGAATACGCTTTCCGTGTGTAAGTTCTTGGAAAACGATAAGATAAGGCCAGCGATATTGGATTCCTAGCGGTTAGGAATATCACAGTGGACGTAAAAATGATTGGGGGAGCAGTTTTTAGAGCAATAGATTTATCAAGCGGTGGTGAATCAACGGAAACAAAAAAGTAGTGGTAGTGAATTATCGGAAAAGATTCAACATGAGAATTGTTTGATTATAATTTAACATGTACCATTAATTTCAGACATAAGGGTAAATATGACAGACTGGGATTAGGTACTGTTTAATAAAAAACCATTTGCAAAAAACCAACTGGAAGTATTCTTCAAGAGTTCTTAGACGTTGGATTGCTAAATAACATTTAACTAACTGAAAGAAAATACGTGCCATCTGAAAATACGTAACTATTATTAATATTTTGTTTAAAGTAATAATTTTGTGTGGTATATCTCTACATAGCTGGGAGATCACAAATTTGTGACGGTCCAGCTACCAGGTTTGTTGCTCGTTTAGAACTACCCAGGGAATACATACTGATTAATACGTACTGATTACGTACATACTGATTAATACGTACTGATTACGTACGTACAGCTTTAAAGATTTGCTGTGGACGCGAACAACATCATCCCCCAATGCTAATAAAAGTTTATATAGGTCGTGAAGAAAGATCATATAGATAGCTGAAGGATGGTATGCCACAGGGGTCCGTACTTGCTCCAATTTTATTTAACGTGTATACTGCTGACATCCTAATCACCAAGTCAAGATAGTTTATATATGCAGACGATATTGCTTTAGCTTATCAACATAAGGACTTCACAGCTGCTGAATAATCACTCACAAACGATCTTGCAGCTCTCGAAGAATATTTTAGAACCTGGAAGCTGAATCCTAACCCATCAAAAACCGAAGTAATCTGCTTCAACCTATGTAATCGAATAGTTAATCGAAACTTAATTATTTTTCTAAATTGTGTAAAACTTCACCACAATGGTCATCCACAGTACCTGGGAGTAATTAAATCGATCGCTGACTTTTAAAAGCCATCTTCAAAAAACAGCAGCTATAATTAAAACCAGGGCAAATGTACTACATCATATTGCTGGAACAAATTGGGAGCTAACGCTCACGTCCTGCTCACGTACTACTGCTTTGTCACTGGTTTATTCAGCTGCTGAATACAGTGCTCCCGTATGGCTAAATAGCGCAAATACAAAAGGGATTGATGTCCAACTTAATAGAGCCATGAGAGCTATTAGTGGTACTCTCAAGCCAACTCCACTACCTTGGCTCCCGGTATTGTGCAATATAGCTCCTCCAGATATAAGACATCAGGAGGCACTATGTAATGAATTCAATAAGATCTTGAATGCCCCGCATCTCCCCATTAACCAGGATCTCCCACGTCAGAACGGTCGCTTAAAATCTCGAAACCCACCTTTACGTACTGCTTTCCAGTTGAGCAGATCAAATTTCTTGCCCAGTACTAGCTGGACCATAGCGTAAAACAGTTTTGATGGACGAAATAATTTCCTTATTAACGATCCATCAATACCTGTAGGTGGGATGAACCTCCCTCGTAGGGGGTGGACATTATTGAATCGGTTCCAAACTGGAGTGAGCAGATGGAAATACAAACTACTGGAAATACAAATGAGGATTGACAGTAGATCAGTCATGTGATTGCGGGAAGTCTATCTAAATAATGGATCACATAGTTTCAGAGTGCCCCTTACGCTGTTTTACGAAGGGATTAGCTAGCATAAATAGAATTAGTGAGGCAGGTCTTAAATGGTTTGATGGACTGGATTTAGCTTTGTGACAGGAGATTATTTGTTATCTATTTATAATTTTTATTATAGTGTAATGACTTTTGGACTTTTTGTAAAAGCCATTACACTATAATAATGTGTAAACAGGTGTATATATAGTAATCATTAGTTTACATCTGAAGCATAGTTTACATCTCCAACACTCCTTTGCATGTTTATGGACATTCCTCTGCTGAACGTGTAAACATTTTATTAGTTAAGATTTAAAATTAACAAATTAGTGAATTTAACTATAACAATTTTATATTTCTCATTCTGAGCTGTGTAATAGACGTAAATCTAAAATAATGTTGTTTTATATCTCAATTATTTTTTAATAAATCTTAGTGTCTATATTTAAGATAAGAGCTAGTAAAAACGTTCATAAATGACATTTGAAAAATATTTCCAATGTGCAATAAATGATGCAAAAATATATGGAACTGCGATATATGATACAATAACTATGAATGCAGAAGTACAATTAAAGACAAATTTTTAAACTCCTTATAAGTTCATTTTAAGATATGAAATCGTCAAATAATTTGATAGAAACAAACACAAGTTTCTTCCACCCATTCACTAAACAAAAGCCTTGCCAATTATCCAGTCCACTCTAAAAAAACAAAGGATTCTTTTGGTTATATCATCGTTGGTTTATTGTTCTAATAAGTGGGCCAAGTTAAACGGCGTGTTTCATGTCCATTGTTCTCTCGAAAATTCTGTAATACAGAATCTTGGAGTACATAATATAACTCCAGAGAAGGGAATGTTTTAGTCTGAATAAATGAAGACACAAATGAATACACGTAATGAATAAACAAAAGAAAATCTTTAATATTCTGATATAATTGTTTGAAATCATCTGAAATGAATGAAAATCAACACATGAAGAAACATGTCAGATACTCATGCAACAATGTTATGCAAGTGTTAGTGATAATAGTTAATTTCCGTGACTTGTCCAATATACTTCATTAGGCGTATTTCCAACAGCCAATCATCACTGCGTTTCTCATAAGAAGCTCCAAAATTCACGTTCCTCAGATAATCAGCTACACTGAGGTTGGTATAACAAGATTTTCTGGAAAAAGGCAAACTTACTGCTGTACTTATAATAAGATAACACACCTGTCGGAACTAATCACGAAGACTGTCGGAACCAATCGAAACAGACAGTCTGTATGTCAAATATGAATTACAGAGAATAGTATTTAACTATCTTCCAACAACAACAACTCATTAAATAATTTCTCAAAAAAGAAAGTCTTAACTTAGTTTGATTTAAAGTTAAAGATATTTGTATTAAAGTGGAATGTTCTCCAGAAAACAAACTTTTCCAAGAGTTAATAAGGACGAGCGTTTATAAAATTTCATTTTCTATTCCATAAATTAAATGCTAACTTAACTTCACAATTTCAGCCGAGAAAACTAAATGCTACGTAAAACAACGGTTTCATTAATTTGGCACCGAGGGAGAGTGCTTGGGAACGCCTCTTTTGTCATTTGATCCCTTTAACCAAGATGAAGATAATCCAGCTCTTTGTTCATTCGGGGAGTCGACTCTTTATTTACATCGTGAACTAGTTTTAGTTTTATATTTTCATAAACAAGATACTCATTACAGGGTATCTGAACTCTCTGATAACTTCTGTTGGTTGTTGTTCTGTTGTTGTGATTCATTTAGAATCACAAATATTATATTTAAAGTGTCCAAGATGCCGCCTTACAGCCGCCACGTTATCTTTACAGCCGCATTTCGTTTTTTTTTTTTTTTACTTTTATATTTATACCTCATGAACGACAAAGTGTCTTAAACTGAAAGTTATTTATTTCTGAACATAAAGATTAGTTTTGGTTAATTAGCATAATTAGCGTAGTTGGTTCAATCCCAGCTTCATGTGCTAAAGGTTCTCAGTTTGATCCCAATCAGAGTCAATACATTTTGAGAAGGATCAGCTGATTATCACCGGCTGTTCATTTGTCATTGGGCTATTAATTAATGACACTTTCTAAGGAATAGTCGGCCTTAGTTTGTAACAATGACTAAATTCGCTCATCTACACTCATCACACTCATTCGAAATCCATATTCGCCCATATCTTGACGATCGGTGTCTTATGAATAAATAAATCATTAAAAAATAAATAATTAAAAGTGTTTAGAAAAATTATTGGTTTTCCCCTATGAATAGTTTCAAAATGGTGACCATTTAAAACTTTAAATTCTAAATAACTCAAAAACCAATAACTATAATAAATATTACAAAGAATAATAATTTTTATAAAATTGTATTACAAATACAAAAAATATAACGTATTTAAAAAATCGGTTGAGAAAAAAAGAAAAGGTAGTATTTAAGACTTTAAATCACAAGTTACTTTATCAGCGTTACACATTGTACTGGCAGATTGCATTGTATATACAGCGTATAAATAATCTTTTCTTTGTTATTTTTCATCCGATTTTTGAAATCATATCATTGGATTTGCAATTAAATTTTCTAAAACGTATTACCCAATATAATATTTATTAGAATTATTGGTTTTTCATTTATTTAGGATTAACATTTTTATTTGGCCGTCATTTTGAAACTATTGATAGTGGAAACTAATATTTTTCAGCTAAATACACCTTTTTGTTCATGAGATGTAAATATATAAGTAATAAAACAAAATGTCAACCGTTAGGATGACGGAAGTGTTTTGGACATTTGAAATATAATATTTGTAATTCTAAATGAACCAGAAACAATAACCAAGAGGTTATCAGAACCTTCAGAGACACCCTGTATATTTCCGTCTAATGTATCTCTAAAACTAAGGTATGATATTGAAATAAACAAAGTATTTCAACAACGATGACATCACTGTTCCGTATAACCATTTCAAATTTGGATCTTTTCCGTTAATTCAATACCACTACTTTTTTGTTTCCATTAATTCATTACGGCTTGATAAATATTCTATTGCTCGAAAAACTGTTCCCCAATAATTTTTAAGTCCAGTGTGGCATTCCTTATCCACTTGGAATCTGATATCGCTGGTTTTATCATATCGCTTATCAATAACTTACACATGGAGAGTGCATTCGGCGGTAAGTAAATCATTGGATTTACCAGTTTGTGGATTAACTTTAGTAGCCACCTAACATATCTCAACCTAACCTGACCTAACCTAACCGTAATTGCGATAGAAAAGTAGTGGTGGTGAAATAACGGAAAAGGTCCTCAAATGTATTCTAATAATAGGGGAACTAATTAAAATTGGCACTATTAAACATCCCAACCACTGAACTATTCCTTAAAATACTTTGTATCTACAGAAAATTAGTTCAGTATACAAGCTTTGTTTTAAGCCGAAAATCTGGGAAAGTATGTGCAAATACTTTAGTATACTCGATTTATTTCATCATCATCAGGGAAGTTGATACGTTTGAGAAATGGCTCTAATGGGAGTTTAGACAGTTCCGATGACAGACATCTCCCATAGAACCCCATAGAAGTAGTGCCCTAGAAAAAGAAGCAGTTTTATTTGTTAATAACATTTAAGTTATTAGTTTCAGAACTATCTTTCTAACAGCGAAATTGCTTCAGAATATTTTAACTATCTTTTTTTTATTTCGTGTCCTCAGAAGTAAAGAGCAGATCATATGGTTTGATTGAAACGTCAGAGGCCTCTTACTAGCCTACGGTTAGCACTCCTGACTTCAATGCAGGAGGTCGCGGGTTCAAATCCCGGGAGTCCAACTAGATTGGTTGGACCGCTGTCCCATAACACTGTTTGGATAGTCAATAAAAAGTGCAACTGGCGTTGAAATACATAATAAAATAAAATTAATAAGAGGTTGTTAGTACTGATTCAATTATTCATTACTAAATGAACAGATTTAACTCATTAATATCAATTTATTTAGTGGTTGTAGTGTTAGTATTACTACTTAGCAGTACTACCAATGGTATTAGTATTTGCTAAGTATTTATTTGTTTTTTATTTGTGTGTTTTTTTTTTTGCCATCTTTGAACTTTGGTGTATGATATTTATTGGTTTTGGCGTTGAAAATAAATAAAAAAAAAAAACACTAATACTTTATCCAATTAAGTGAAGAGTGATTTTCCTTACTTTATATATCTATCAATTTACTTTTGTTTTTAGGCCTGATCTGATTGAACACATTGCCATAAGAGAAAATAAATTAATTCATCGTTTTATACAGATTATTTCCTACTCAAAATGAACTTGATAGGCACATTTGAAATGCTTTGTAAGTTTTTCTCAACCATGTGGCAACGCTTAAAATATGCTCAGTCAACTGTCCTCTTCCTGAAACTTTAGATGTACATAGGCCCGCAATTTAAAAAAAATGCTATAAGGAACAGTCGGTGGGTCCTTATAAAAAAAATAGAATGTTATTTCTGGGAGCTCTTAATTGTTATGATTTAATTAGCATTTTTATTATTTGTCTCTTATACTTTCGGATTACCTTTTTCTTTGTAAGTGTTTCCTTACGTTTATGTAAGCGTATTGGTATTGGTTCCTATAGTTAATAACTGTTAGAAATATAGGTGAACAAAATTTATAATTGTATCTCTACAGTGAGCAATGCTAATCAAACGTGTTCACAAAGAGAATCATTGCTTAGCGTAGCTTCGATCGGAATAGTAACTAATTGACGACTCTTGGAGTAATTGTCACTAATTGTGTTCAGCTAATGCAAACTACCCACTGATCTCTGATGAATTAATAATAAAAGTGACAAATTAAAAGTCATTGGCTGAGTGTTTACTGGATGTGCCTAAAAGGATTAAACTACGTCATTTGACACCTAATTAAAAGTAACACAGCTTTAATGTTTTTTTTCTACAGTGAATTTAGCATAACTGTAGAAAATAATTTTCTACAGACACACATACAGTACATACTCGTATGATTACATACATATTTAAAGTACTGTATAAATAAATTACACATAAATTTCGCTTGACTATAAATAAAGAGATTTGTATTTTGTTTCATAAAATAGATACATGCTGAAAATATTTACGAAATAGATTTTTAACCAATTTTAATTTTTTTTCAATATAACTCTCCCACATTTCTTCCAACTTACTTTCTATATTTGCTCCTTTATATTTATCCTGCACTCCCATAATCATCCTTCACACTTACACTTACTCCCCTATCCTACACTCCAACACTTATTCTTCTTAAATTGCTCCTCAACATCTACTTCTGTATCCCTAGTACCTTGGGCATTTTCTCGTAATCCAACTAACCCTATATCTCCTCTATACTTAATAACCCTACAATTACCCTACCCTCCTACAATTACCCTACTATAATTACCCTACTATAATTACCCTACCCTATTACAATTACCCTACCCTACTACAATTACCCTACCCTCCTACAATTACCCTACCCTCCTACAATTACCCTACCCTACTACAATTACCCTACTCTCCTACAATTACCCTACCCTCCTACAATTATCCTACCCTCCTACAATTCCCTACCCCACTACGATTACCCTACCCTCCTACAATTACTCTAATCACCTACACTTGTTCAGCTGCTGCTTTCACAAAGAGAACAGTTCACACTGGTTATATTTTCCCATGTATTGCTTAAAGCAGGCAAATTTATGCTTTGAAATACATTTCTGTTAGTAAATGAATCAATGAGTTGGTTGGACTTGAAAATACGACCCCGTTTGCCTCTAATTGTAGAGATGACGACTTCAATCAATTACAGAGATCATGACTGCAGTTAATTATAGATATCACGAGTGTAATCAATTATAGAGATCACGACTGCAATAAATTACAGAAGTCACGACTGCAGTCAATTATAGAGATCACGACTTCAATCAATTACAGAGATCACGATGCAGTCAATTATAGAGATCACGACTGCAGTTAATTATAGAGATTATGAATGCAGTCAATTATAGACACCACGAGTGCAGTCAATTATAGAAATCACAACTGCAATCAATTACAGAGATCACGATTGTAATCAATTATAGAGATCACTATTGTAATCAATCATAGAGATCACGACTGCAATAAATTACAGAGGTTACGACTGCAGTCAATTACAAAGATCAGAGTGCAGTCAATTATAGAGATCACTAGTGCAGTAAATTATAGATATTACGACTGCAGTCAATTATAGAGATCACGACTGCAATCAATTACAGAGATAACGACTGCAGTCAATTATAGAAATTTTGTTAATATTTCGAAATTTGTTTCGAAATTTTTGGAAATTTACTACTTTTTGAATGATATTGTATATTATTATAGAGATCATGATTGTAATCAATCATAGAGATCACGACTACAATCAATTACAGAGATAATGCATACAGTCTATTATAGAGATCACGACTGCAATAAATTACAGAGATCACGACTGCAGTCAATTACAAAGATCAGAGTGCAGTCAATTATAGAGATCACTAGTGCAGTAAATTATAGATATTACGACTGCAGTCAATTATAGGGATCACGATTGTAATCAATCATAGAGATCACGACTACAATCAATTACAGAGATAATGCATACAGTCTATTATAGAGATCACGACTGCAATAAATTACAGAGATCACGACTGCAGTCAATTGCAAAGATCACGAGTGCAGTCAATTATATGCACGACTGTAATCAATTATAGAGATCATGACTGCAGTCAATTATAGGTATCACGAGTACAGTTAATCATAGAGATTACAAGTGTAGTCAATTATAGACATTACGAGTGCAGTCAATTACAACTATCTCTAAAGAAAATTTTAACCTTTATTTGGGACTTATAATATTATAATATTATATATGGGACTTATAAATGTGTTGGACATTTCAAACGCAGTTGCACTTTATACCTATAATATTTTACTGGTGAAACGATTCACCTATTCTTTCGCTTTGGATACACAGAACTTCAATGCCATTGAAACACAATCGGTCACAGTGTTAACTTTGCTAATAAGCAAATCGGGTTTTTTCTAGAGCTCTTAGAATATTTTCGATTGACGATCGTTTTCACTCCCCTACTGTAAAAATTCGAGTGAATGCTCTTACACATATTTTGTCGATTGGGGATTAGAGGGATGAATCGGAGTATCTACTTCAAATTTGGAAAATTAAAAGTCATCTATTTTAATCTCCTCAACCATGGGATTTGCCACTTCATCGAGCACTGCTATATTAATTTACCAACATTTATTGCTTGTTCATTGATTTTGTAGAATATCATTTTCTCTAATTATGTCTATATAAAATCAATTCTACCCAAGAAAAAAGTTGATATTTTATATCAAAGTGTGTACCTAATTTCATGACTTGACATGAATTTGATGTGAATTTACATTAAATATACATTTAAATATCTTGTTCAAGGGACACAAGTAGTTTAAAGGTTATTGCAGCATTAAAATACTAAATGAAAGTGAACCGATCGATAAAGTTCATGTAGAACGACATCAGGAATGGTTTTCATCAAATACAGCAGGGAAAGTTATGAGGGAGGTCCATAACTTATATTGTGGTTGAGTGCTAAACGGCGCATAGCTTTAGTGGTTACTGTTCAAATCTCTACGTGATTTGCAGGTGTGAATCACATCTGATATATGGGTTATAAGGGACTTTTTAGTCCCAACTTCGCCTGATTAAATAAAGACGTTTTTCATTTCATTTAATTTATTTCCACTCACTGAAGCTGAGTATACAAGTGATTCCTACCTCGAGAATCGAGATTTGTTGGTAAAAAACTCCTTTTGACCAGTATTACGTAAAATGAGACTAATTAATAAACTCTTCGTTTTTTTAACGCTAATTTATGTTATTTATTAACTGTGACACCGGGACGGGCTTTATGAAAGAATTGCAAATTTTTGTGTCAGTAATCTCTGCCTAACTAAATAAAATAGTTTGCCTCCCCAAAGAGATATTAAGTTTCCTTAAGGCCCGCCGTATATTGAAACCAGCACACGCGTGGGTTTTTTGTAAAACATGGTTTTCCATATAGCACCGCATATTAGACCCAGTACACACACGGGTCCGTGGTTTAGTTTGAACATTGATACTATACAGCTTACATATATTCTGAGGGAACTTCTATTGTTTGTACATCGTACACTAGATCATCAAAGAAGGATTTCATAACTATTACTAATTTGTAATAAATAATATTTACTAATCTTAAAGCACTGAATATTTCTGAAATCCACGTCCTTTGGAAAGTGGCCATGGAATTTCATCAGGATATTTAGAATTAATTATAAAAGTGTTTTCTTCTTTGAATTGAGAGGATATAGTGGCAGTTCTGGAATAACATTTAGTACTTTCGAGAAAGGTTTCTGCCACTCGGTTAATTGTTATTAATTTAGTCAGATGTACTTAATTTAAGTGCTGTTTTCAAGAAGCAGTGGCCCTTAGACAGACAATGAGAAGGCAATATAAAAGAGAGAGAGAAAGTAGAAATAAGAAAAGATAAAACAAGTAGTTAGAAAGCAATAACTTCAGAACTGTAGATATATCAGAAGCAAATGGAATTTTTTATACCATTTCTGAACAATAGCAAGGAGTACAGATTCTTATGCACGAGTTCTGATGTACCAGACCACGCAGATGAAGACGAGTCCATTGGTAGCAAGTTAGACGAAGATGAGCCATATGTATTAGCGTGACGTTGAATATTTTATACAACGAGAATTAAGCTTCTCTTTACATTCGGAATATTTACTCAAAAAAATAAGTTGCACTGGTAGTAGCCACGGCTGGGCTGTACCTACGTTCTACTTTAGGTGACAGACCCACATCTCTGCGTGGAAATGGCGTTAGCAAGACGTGTGCTG
Organism: Stictocephala bisonia; assembly: GCA_035578905.1. Classification (NCBI taxonomy): domain Eukaryota; kingdom Metazoa; phylum Arthropoda; class Insecta; order Hemiptera; family Membracidae; genus Stictocephala; species Stictocephala bisonia. The sequence goes on along the minus strand of JAQJVL010000397.1, from coordinate 799,359 downwards.
GGTTCAATATGCGGCGGGTCTAATTATGTACCAAATTAGAAGTAAATTGAGAGTTATTTATATTTATTAACAATCTATATCGATTGCTCTTTAAGTTGCTGTTGATTTACTTAGATTTAAGGTTATGAATAAGTCTTATACCTTTAATTTGGAGTATCTAAAATAATTATACTCCGTCACCTTCAAACCGATTTAACTCAGTTTTCAATTACTTATATCTTTGAGTCAGTAATTATTGTTAGTCAAATAGTGTTGTGAGGTTCCCAATTATGTTCGTTCTATCATATTTAAATATCAAAAGCTACTGTCCCTAACAATACATTCATTTCCGCTGTTTAAACATTGTCTGCCTATACATTCCTAAATAATGTATGTAAACATATTTTATGCTTTTGGGAACATAAACATATTATTATTATTATATACCAACTAGCCAACAATAATTAGTCAATTATTGGTTCTGGTAGAGCGGTGCCATGCCACGGTGGCGGAGGTTTGGTAGAGAGTGGGGCGAGTCGAACGACATGAAAGATTAACAGGTTTCGTTATTTGGTTTAGGTCACATATATACATCGCCCTGACCTGTACTGGTAAAGTTTTGAAGTAAAACGGTACGTGGACTGAATGCAGGTAGATAGCTTGGACTTACGTTATGGATGTTGCTTGGTGGAAATTAAAAGAAATAGTAGATAATACAGTAAAATTAGATAAACTGCCTTATGTATGGCACACTGGTAGTGTATTTTTTGAATAACTTGATATTATACTTAAAGTGCTTACATAATTTACTTGAAGTAAATGACTCTCTTAACCTTTGACGAGAACAGACGTGCTTTAGTACGCTCCGCACTTTTCTTGTTTTTATTGGTGTTTCTAAATATTTTCTGTGCTATTTTGTTATAAACTGTGATTGGACATTGCTGATTGCTGCTGTGCTGCAGGACTGGCCTGAATTATAAATCTGGTAAGGAATTATAAATTAAAAACATTAATTTTCTATGTTGATTGACTATAAATTGACACGTAGACTGTGGTGAAACAGGTTTTTGCAGTTGAGATTAGGGTTGAATAACTCCTAACCCTTGAAGACATTCTTATTGTAAAGGATTACCTACTTTTATGTTTATACTATTGTTTTCTTGTTATTTGATAGTCTTCGAAGTTGTGTGAGCAGGTTTAAATCACGAAAAAAATACAAAAAAAAAAAAAAATATCAAAAGCACAAAATTAATATAATCTCTTAAAAACACACAAAAAATCTCCTTTGGGGAAATAAAAAATAAATAAAATTAAAAAAATATTCCTGAATTTAGCCTGTCATGGCAAGCGGTGACGATGATCCACCGCCACCTGACCCTACTAAAAGGTCGATGAAAACCCCTAGGACGCCGCCTGGCTTGGAACAGAGGCCTTCCGAGGCTCTTGCTGCTACCGCTGCTGAGGCCAATGCCGCCGCTGCTGCTGCTGAGGCTGCTGCCGCCGCCGCTAGAGATTTTGAGGAGGAGGAGGAGAGAAGAAGAAGGGAGGAATGAAGAAGAAGATGGACAGCCAGAAATGAGGAAATATTGGAGGGCGGCCGCATTGCGGCTGCGATTGGTAGAGGACCTTCTGTTAGCGACTTCCCCCCCCCCCTTCTGCCTGTTGCTGCACCGCCGTCCATCCCTGTTCGTACTCTAACTTCGGGACTCAGCGCCATGGAGACGGAGGCCGACTCCGACAACGACGGAGAGGGACCCAAAAGGGGAAAAAAGAGGAAGAGGATGAGTCCGCACAAGGATGAAGAAACGTATGACATGGCGAAGAGAATAAGTGCCCTCCAGAATTGGCTGAAGAAGGAAAAGGCACAAAAGAAGCTCTCTGTCAACTCAGTTGATAGATTTAATTTGATAATTAGTGATATGTTTAGGATTAACACTAGAAATGTAAGAGAGGTTGAGTATCTGAGAGGGAAGGACGAAAATCGGACAGAGATATGTTCCATGTGGACCAACGAGATTGGTACCATTGTTGAGCGCTCCGTTGCCGGGGCCATCGCCTCCCTCAGGAGGGAGATGGTCCCCGGTGGTGGGATTGGTTTGGGTCCCTCCCTCGCAGAGGTCCCGGCCTTTAGTTATGCTGGGTTTGTAAAAAGGCCGGGCATTGATGTTAAAAGGCTATGCCCTCCCCCAAGGCCAACACGGTCCTTGTTTATCCGGAGGTTGACGGGGACGGCAAGCCACTTTTGTCCCTGGGGAAGTAAAATCTAAAGTTGTTTCCATGATTAACCCAACCGAGGAGTTCATACAAGTCCGAAACCTCCGGAGGATCGGGCGGAGGGGGGGCATAGCCATTGAAACTGCTGATAAAACTAGCTTAGATAAGATTATCAACAACGACAAGCTGAAGGCCTCGAGCCTTAAGCCCAAGGAACCTAAAATAATGATCTACGACCTTCCTAACGTCGGTAAGGAGGAGGAGATCAACGTATTAGGGACTATTTATTACCAAAACCTGGATAAGAACGTTTCTTTCAGGGATGTTAAGAATGATTGCAAGGTACTCAAACGAATAAAATCTAACAGACCTGACAAGCAACATTGGGTTATAGAATGTTCGGGGAAAATAAGAAATTGGCTTAGGGAGCAGGATAGGTTGTTTCACGAGTGGGAGTGCGTCAAGGTGAAAGATTACCTCGATGTCACTAGGTGCTACCGCTGCCAGGCGGTCATTTAGCCAGGTACTGCAAGGAAGAGTCCTCCACTTGCTCTCACTGTGCGGGACGACATGATCGAAAGGATTGCGATCAGGTCGGTTCTGAAGCCCGATGTGGTGCTTGTCGTCGCTTTCGGAAGGACGATAAGCACGGCGTCACTACAGTAGAAAGGACTGTCCCGCGTACGTGAGGGCGGTGGGGGTCCGTCAAAGAAGTACTGACTATGGCCATTGAGCCATTAGTCGTAAAATTTGATACACAGCAGGGTCTTGGAGTAGACCTAGCGGCGGAGTCAACGTTGTATGGAATCCCCTGGGAGCCAAAAGGTTGTGGGATCTGCAGGGGGTTCTTTACGAGACCTGGTGACATCGTGCGCCATCACAGAGCGGCTCATCCGGGACAGGCTTTAGGTTTTTTTTTGCTCAAAGTGTGATAGGAGTTTAAGGGGTCCTCACGCGGCCCTTGCCACTACTCGATGTATGGGGGGGGGGGGTCACGATTAGAGACTTGCCCTTTGTCTGCGATGTTTGCGGTAGGGGGTTTGCCTCGAAGTCGGGGCTCTCACAGCATAAGAGGCACCACCATCCGACTGGCATATCGACGAATTGGGGGTCTCGTCCGGGTTGGCGTTTGGTCGGAGGAGGAGACTGCGGTGATTGTTGCCTTTTTTAGGAATGGTGGTGATCTCTTACGTTTCTCCCGGGCCCTGTGACTTTTGCTACCGTACAAGACCTCCAAGCAGATTAGAGCCTGTCCCGGAGGAAGAGGTTCTCCTTTCAGTCAGGGATTACATTTTGGATGGGGAATTTAATACAGATATAGGAGCGTTGATTAGGGACTCTTGGGACGAGGGGGAGGACACCCACACAAGAGGTGGTCGATCGGATCTTCTAGGGTTCCCGAGAGACGAGGGTCTGTCAGGCCCAGGAGGGGGCTGACCGCCGGCAGAGATGGGGTGCGTCGGCGCAGGTACGCTAGCACTCACGAGGCCTTCCGGAGGGGCCCATCCAAATTGGCTGAGCTCATACGGGAGGATCGAGTCGACTTGGTGACCGGCGACCGGACTGTGATTCCCCCGGCTCGAGACTAATGGGGGGTTGAAGGTGCCTGCAGCTACCGTTTTGCGGCTCCGTTGCGCAGGGATGAGTTTTTTCCAATTACTGCGGGGGAGGTGCGTAGGCGGCTTAAAAAGCTGAAGCCTGGTGGGACTGCAGGTCCGGATGGTATTTGTAACGAGAACCACTTCGGCCGAGAACAAATCTGTTATCTTTTCAGCACTTTTTAATACTATTATAGCAACAGGGTGTTTCCCAACAGCCTGGAGGGATAACTTAACCACCATGATCCCGAAAGAAGGGAAAGATTTGTCAATTGCCAACGGTTGGCGTCCCATTACTGTGGGAAGCGTTCTCTCCAGGCTGTACAGTGGGGTTCTCGAGACGCGGGTACGGGCGAGCATTGAACTCTCTAGTTTGCAGAGGGGTTTCGTGGAGGGTAACGGCTGTTTCAGCAACGCCAGGACACTCCACGAGATTCTCTTTCTTGGAAAAAAAAGTAGTCTGTGTGGTGCTGTCCTTGACATTAGTAAGGCTTTTGACAGTGTTCCACACAAGGCCATCCTTGAAGCTTTGGGATCTCAGCGGGTGCCGGCGAAGATGGTCGCTGCTGTGGCGAGGGCCTATGAGGGTTCGAGGACTGTTTTTAAGAACTGCGGTGGTGTGGAGCTGTTGCTTGGCAGAGGTGTTAAGCAGGGGGATCCGTTATCCCCGATCTTGTTCAATACGATTCTCGATCCTCTCCTTCGTGACTTGGTCACGATGCTAACGGTTGTCGAGTTCCTGTGCTGGCGTTTACTGATGATCTCGTCATTTTGGCAAGGGACGAGGATGGCCTGAGAAGCTTGATGGTGCGCGTCTCGAGATTCCTCTCAAAGGTAGGTTTGGCCTTGTCACCGGAGAAGTGTGGAGTTTTTGGGGTAAAAAAAGGGAAAATCATGGGTCACTTTGTCTCCAGTTGTTGATTAGGACGACTTCAGGCTGAGGTGCTTTGAGGTGGAGGAGGAGGTTCGCTATTTGGGGGCCTTCTTCTCTGTCGCCCGGGGCATCAGTAATCGGTCCAACTACTGTAAGATTGAGGCCAGTGTGGACCGGTGCTATCGCCTCGGCCTGAGGCCGATTCAGAAATTAGATTTAATGATTAAATATGTTTTGCCGGGGTTTTACCATTAATATATGATCCTCCATCTTCTACGGCGTTGGGTGAGCTCGACAGGTTCTTGCATGACAGAGTTGGTAGGCATGATCCTACGCGATAGCAGTTGAGTTTTTAGTGTTCCGTAATTTATTTAAAGTATTCCTAAAGTTGTTCTCCAATTGCATTTTAAAGCAGCGCGGGAGATAGAGCTAGTGTTTCCGGTTGCCGGGAAATAGAAAGTTTCACTTCAGTGACGTGAGTTTACCCTAAAGCTTAGAATTAGATGAGTCATAGTTGTAAAAATAGGCCCACTGATACCAGATAGAGAGGGTCATGGCCGCCGCTACCTGGCTCGCGCATGCGCACTAGCAGGTCAGGTTGGGCAACCAGATAAATTGAAGTTTTGCTTACTGTCAGGCGCCTGGATTTCTGGTTTTACGTAACCGCCTACAATTAGTCAACGCAATAATAACTTCTGTGTGTACTGCGGGAACTGCATAGTTTTCAAAGGCACAGGAGATTTCATGATCATTGCATAAACGGTTTAAGAAATATTATTGGTACTTTAATTGTAGTTAATATAACATAAAATGAGTCAGTTTGAAGAAATAATATATGAATCTGAAGGATCACAAGGCATTATTCAGGAATATGTAGTTGATATTTGTTGGGAAATAAATAAAATAAAATCTAACAGTCCTGATGTGGATACGGATAGTCTTGTTTCTAAGCTTGTACCTTTAATTACTCAATGTGACGCAATTCTTAAGGAAAATGAAGAAAATAGAAAGAAACTAGACTTGTCTTTTAAGGAAACTGTGGTTTTAGAATCTAAGTTAACTCATGAGAAAAAAAAGAGAGAAGAGGACTTAAATCGCTCTTTCTACTGTCAGGACATGGGTCAAAATGAAAAGCATGCACTGTTAGAGAAAATAAAAATAATTGAAAAGCAACTTATTTCTAGTAAGTATGAATATAATGCACTACTGGAGGAAAACAAAAGCTTATTGAAAGACAAAAACAAAATAACATTTCAGAAAGACTCACTACAAAACAAACTAAATATCAAAGATATGGTTATAGATAACTTGAAACAAAATATTCATACCATTACTAATGAGTTATCAAGCTTACAGTCTGCAGGTTCCTGGGGCAAAAATAAATGGGTTGACGATAATGTGCTGAGTAGCTATTTCTCTGCTACTGCGGAAAACATTGACTCAAGTGAGATACTGTTCTTAGGGCCTTCGATTACAGCTGCAATTAAACTAGGCACTCCAGATATAGTGTCAGAGTGTCTAGAGCGAACCTCCTTTAAAACTTGTAAATATGCTTTTCTTTGCATCAATAATGTTGTTGATGCTGACAAAGATGACTCTGGATCTCACTGGAGTTTATTATTTTTAGATAAGTCAAATGGTGAGATGTACCATTTCGATTCTCTGCGCCCTTCAAATGGCATATCAGCTCAATTAGTAGCAGGAAAACTAGGCTATGAGAAAAGCAATGTAATTGAAATGCCTTGTATCCAACAAAAGCAGTATTTTGAATGCGGAATTCATGTATTGGTTCACGCTAAATATATCGCCTATCACTTTTGTTCAAATAAAGCAGCTAACCACCCTTTTACTGAATGGTTTGCTGGACAACTAGCCTGTAACGGTAACTCAAACAAAACACAGAACATACAACATGCATTACCAACAAACAGCACACATAAAATCTCCTCTGTTAGTAAACCAAGTAAAAATTCTCATAAGACTGATAAATGGCAGAAAATTACAAAAAGAAGCAAGCGCTCAAAAAATAAATCCGACATGAGGACAGGCTTAATAACACGGAATAGGTTTGAAATCTTTGATAAAGAAACTGAATGCGATAATGACAAATCTGACGTAAATGACAGATACAAACAGTCTCTTAACAGTCATCCGAGTTTACCGAAAACTAAAAAATCAAGTAACAAGTCCATAACAGTAACAATTAATGACGTTAATGACACAAATATGAAAATAAATCGCACTATACTTATCAGCAGTGACAGCCAAGGTAGAAACATGTCTTCCTATCTTGACCGAGCAAGCTCATCTAAATTTAATGTATTTAATACTTGCCACCCAGGTGCACCTTTGGAGCTAATAATGCAGTCGATCACAACATCTAGAGACTTGAAGCGACTATCTAAAGATGACTGTATTGTCATAATAGGAGGTACAAATAATGTAACCAAAACTTCTACTGGTAATCCTAAACAGTTTCTGCCATATTTCCAACACTTCCTAGAAAAACAACAAGATCTTTTTAAACATACTCATTTAATTCTTGCTACAATACCCTATAGGTATGACTTACATTCTGAGAGTACGGAAAACGTTTTGATTAGGGAAGCAAACACAACAATCAGGGAACTCTCTTATAATCACTCTCATGTTGAGCTTCTTGAACTATACACTCTAGAGAGGTGTTACCAAACTAAACATGGGTTGCACATTAATAAAAGAGGGAAACGATTTGTGTGTCAGAAAATTGTAAACATTACAGAAAACCTTTTTCACCATCAAAAGAAGAATTCGTCAACCTCGTTTCCAGCCCCAAGATCAATACAATTAAACGATGATGCGGTTTCCACTCTATCCCACGCAGATCAAATAGTGTCAGATCCCATTCAGGTCATTGAAGATGACATGGAGAACTATGTAAAACGAGTTAAAAATAATAAAGATGTCGTCTTCGCACACTGTATTTCAGCAGACTTTCAAGATCAGAGACACATGAGTGGAGGTGTCGCGGTAGTTTTTAGGAAAGCATTTGGGAGGCCTACATTTTCAGATCTGATTAGCAGCAACCTCTCTCTTCAATATAGTAAAAATGGTTCGGCAGTATACGGTCTTGTAACGAAGCCAACTTACAACAGCAAACCTTGTAATGAAGACTATAATGTAGCTTTCAAATCTCTTATTTCAGACCTTAAAGTAAAAAAAATTAAAACACTCATCTGTTCCCCCATGGGATGTATGAGAGATAAAATTAAACCTCAACTGTTTGCTAAGAATATTGTGCAACTACATAATATTACCAAGGCCTCAGTCAATATAATCGTGCGGGATGAGAGGGCAACAAGAACACTGCGAAATGGACTTAAGCACCAAGAGTTTGTTGCTCTCATAAGAAGTTGCATCGCTCAAGAAATAAACCAGGCAAGCTCCACTTCACCGGTCCAGATGCCAAGCTTAGGGAACCAGCAGCACCTACGGCCCGCACCAGAGATAGATGTCATATTGGACACGGACAACCACCGGCCGACTACCCCCCCTCCATTCATCAGTGATTTTAGTGAGTTTCCACCGTTAACTGTGCCTAGCCCCATCCCTCAAACCGTATCACAACCAGTCTCAGTAACACTTACTCCTTTGTTAAATGAGATATCTGATTTCACACTATCCCAACCTGACAACAGTATCATTCCATCCAATTTAAACTTACATCAAACACTCCTAGATCCATTAACCTAACTTATTCATTAACTAATGATAGTATAAATCTAGATTCATTAATAGATAATAAAACATCTCTTAGTTTAGCAAATTCTACTTATATTAATATTTCTAATCAATCTTTAAGATCTAATATTTTTGTAAGCACTGACCACACATTTTTAATGCACATTAATATTCAGGGAGGTATCTCTGGTAAGATAAATGATCTTCAACTCATTTTAGAAGGCACTAACATTGGGGTTGTGTGCATTAATGAACATTGGCTTCATTCAGATGAAACTTTTGTCTTGAGTACTATTCCAAACTATAAGTTAGCTGCTAGTTATTGTCGACAAGAAGGACTAACACGCGGTGGTTCATGTATATTGCTTAGTGATAATATAGAATTTGAGGAAAGAAAGGATTTATGTGTTTATAATTGTACAAATGTGTTTGAAGCTTCATGTGTGGAGTTGCCATCTTACAACTGTATTATTATTTCTTTGTATAGAATACCTGTGGACAGTAACTTTGAAGAATTTATGTCTAGATTGGAGTCACTTTTTGAAAAATTACAAAGGAAAATTAGGGATACAAAAATTTATGTCGCAGCTGACTTCAACGTTGATTTTATGATAAATCTTAATAATGCCAGGAAAGAGTATCAAAGGAAAGAAATGTTAGGATTACTTGATAACTATGGTTTATCAGCATGTTTTTGTACTCCTACTAGAATAACAGAAAATTCAAAATCATGTATAGATAACATTTTAATTAATAAATTCATCACAGATGAACCGACATTAATTAATATTGAATTAGGGATATCAGACCATAGAGCCATTTTTATTAATATAAATGATAAAATTAAAAAACCAATTACAAAAAAAGGCAATTCCCTCAAAACTAGATTATTTTCCGACAAAAATGTATGCAAGTTTTTGACTGAACTAGGCAAAATTCAATGGATTATTTCAAATGGTGTCAGCTCTCAACAAAATTATAATAATTTTTTGGGGCAATTTAATGCTGTATTTGATACTTGCTTTCCATTAAAATTTTATAATAAAAAAAGGAATAAAATGAAAAAAAGCTGGGTAACAGAAGGAATTAGAGTTTCAAGTGCAAAAAAGAGGCAACTTCATAAATTAGTTCAAACATCACAAGATCCAAGTCTCAAGGCATTCTACAAGAGGTATAAATCAATATTCAAATCAGTTTGTAGGGAAGCAAAAAAAATAGCTAATATCAATTTCATTAAAATGTCTGAGAATAAAAATAAGGCTGTGTGGTCAGTGGTTAAAGCTGAACTTGGAGTCTGTAAAACAATAAATAATTTAGAAAATTTGAGGGTTGGAAATACAGTTATCAAGGAAGGCATGGAAATGGTTCAATGTTTTAATAATATGTTTTTGAATACTGCAAAAAGTATAAATGTAAGTCCAAACTTAACTGATGCTGTTCGTTTTATTGTAAAAGGTGAGAGGCAAAATAAAATATTTTCTTTTAAACATGTATCAGCTATTCATGTACATAAAGTAATTAAGTCACTGAAAAACAAAATCTCTGCTGGCTGGGATGATATTCCGGTAAACCTAATTAGAAGTGCAGCCGATTATATCTGTCAACCATTAAGTTATATAATCAATCAATGTTTTGATGAAGGCTTTTTTCCTTCTCAGTTTAAGTTTGCCATAGTTAAACCCTTATTTAAGAAAGGTGATAGGGAAGATCCAGGAAATTATCGTCCTGTCTCGCTTCTGGTTGCATTTTCCAAAATATTTGAAAAAGTCGCATATAATCAAATTGTAAACTTCTTTGAATCCAATTTTATTTTTTCCAATAATCAATATGGCTTTAGGTCAACAAGAAGTACTAACAATGCAATAGGAGATCTCATTGATCAAATTGTTCAGGGCTTGGATGGGTCACAGAGTACTGCTGCAGTGTTCTGTGATTTGTCCAAGGCCTTTGATTGTGTATCTCATGACATTTTAATCGAAAAACTAAAATTTTACAATTTTTCTCAAAAAGCCCTAGACTGGATGGAATCATATCTTTGCAACAGAAAACAAAGAACAGTAATTGTTCACAAAAACAGGAAAGTGTTTTCCCCTTGGCAGGAAATTAGGTGCGGTGTTCCTCAGGGTTCAATATTAGGACCTCTGTTGTTTTTGATTTTTATAAATGACTTACCATTAAATATTGACTATCCCGTAGTTTTATATGCCGATGACACTACTTCTATTGTTAAAGCCAAATCAAATCATTTACTTATTGAATCAATAAAAAATAATCTTGATCAGCTATTCTTATGGTTTTATGCAAATGGATTGGGACTGAACAGCTCAAAAACACAAATAGTAAAATTTAATACCTACCAAAATAAAGGACCATTTGTTGATAAAATACTTTTTAGAAATCAAGAATTAGAAGTAACATCGACATGCAGTTTTTTAGGAGTTCTTTTAGATAAAAACCTGTCATGGAAATTTTATATTGATAAATTATATAAAAGACTAAATACATGCTGTTTTCAAATGTTGGTATTAAGGGACAGTGTTGACTTACAAACCCGAATAATGGTCTATTATTCACTTTTTTACTCGGTAATTGGTTATGGCATAGAATTTTGGGGTGATTCAACTGATTCCATGAGAATATTTAAAGTTCAGAAAAAATTTTTAAGAATTTTAACATTTTCAAAAAAAAAGAAGTTCATGTAAAGAATTATTTAAAGAACTTCAATTTTTAACAGTGCCTTCACTTTACATATACAAATGCCTTGTATACATAAAATTAAATTATAATAAATTGTTTAACGAACAGCATCAGCACAATTATAAAACAAGAAATAAAAATAATTTCCTGTTTCCAATACATAGGTTAGCTTTAACAGAGCATACCCCTCAGTATATGGGAATGAAGTTTTATAATAAACTTCCCCAACAAATCAAATGTATTGGCGATTTAAAAAAGTTTAAATCTGAAATAAAAAGCTTGTTACTAGACAAAACTTATTATAAAATAGAAGATTATTTAAATAATAGTTAGCAGATTTAGTAGATTTTTATAACTAACATATAGACAACCTTTTCTTTATTCTGACAATTGACAAATTTAAAATGTATTAATACTTGATTTGCATACATTTCATGTATTAAGTTTAGTTTTAGTTTTAGTTTTAAGCCCTGACAATTTCACCTGTTTTCACCAGCAATTCTGGTTGTTAAAAGAAAATGTTATGTGAAAATAAAGAATTTGACTATTGACTATTGACTATTGACTTGCGGGGAAGGGTTAAGGAGCTCTTTCATCTTCCGGTTTCGACTTGTGACGAGCTCATCCACTGCAGAAGGAGAGACGGAGGCCTCGCTTTACCGAGGCTTCTCGACCTCGTCAGGACGGCCAACCTCAAGGTGGCTACCAGGCAGCTGCAGGGGGACGATCCCGTTACGAGAGCTGTTTTCGGGGATGGAGCGGTCCGTCGTTTCGCCCGAGTGGCGGAATCGATGAGGCTGGCTTGACCTACGACCGAGGCAGCAATTGATGGCTGGAAGAGGAAGAGAAAGGAAGAAGAGCATGCAACGTGGCGAGCTCTCCCAAAACAGGGCCAGGGAACACCCTGTTTCAGAAACAACCAAGATTGGTAATTCCTGGCTGGTCAACAAGACACTTTTTCCTGGTGAAGAGATAGACTTGCTCAAGCTCAGGGCTAACGTGTTCCCGACTCGAGAGGTAATGCATCGCGTAGACTCGGAAGTCAGTCCATATTGTCGTAACTGTCATGATGCCATCGAGACGATGGGACACGTTAGTGGTGTCTGCTTTGCTGGGAACGGGGGTAGACTAGCCAGGCACGACCGGATTGTTGATCAGGTGAACAATAGGGCCTCCGAAGCTGGCTGGGTGGTCGCACGCGAACAGTTTTTCGAGGGGAATGATGGACCTTTGCGTCCGGACCTGGTCGTTAAGATGGTAAGGAGGGCCTTCATCATCGATGTCACCATCAGGGTTGAGAAAGGAGATTCACTGGCGGAGGCATCGAGGGAGAAGCGTCTCAAATACGGTGCGATCACCCAGTCGGTGAAAGCAAGCATGGGGGATGATGAGGTAAGCATCATGCCCTTGGTGTTTGGTGCTAGAGGTGGCCTGCCGAGTGAGACTAGGAGGTGTCTGTCGTTGCTTGGCATGGGTGACAGGGTCGGCTCGATCGTCTCTGGAATCCTGCGGGTGACGGTGGGCATCTTCAGGTCTCACGTCGCGAACAACTAGTCGGCTCCGAAATTGAACGCCCAGGTGAGTGAAGCATGGGGGCCGAGTTCCGACTGGATGTGACACCATTCAAAAGATCGACACCCTGTGACCCCGGAATTGACCGCCCTTGTGAGCGAAGCCTGGGGGACGTGGGGACCTGATGGACGGTTGGACTCACCTTGGGATTGAACGCTCCTCGGAGTGAAGCATGGGAGTGAGGCCCATCTTGATTGTCATGGATCCCGGATTGACAAGCCTGCGATCCCGGAACGGACCGCCCTTGTGAGCGAAGTCTGGGGATCGCAGGGACCCGACTGACTCACTGACTGACTTGGCCTTGGTATTGAACGTCAAACTGAACGAAGCATGGAGGCCGAGCTCACATCATGTAGTTGGACACCTGATATGACATTGCCTGTGATCCCGATATGGAACGCCTCGTGAGCGAAACCTGGGGATCGCAGGGATCTGATTCGACTAAGGACACAGCCTCGAGATTGAACGCCATTAGAGCGAAGCATTGGGGCTGGGCCTCATTCTGAACTAGTTTCAGCCACCGGATTTGACAAGCATGCGATCCCGATAGGAACGCCCATGTGAGCGAAGCCTGGGGTTCGCATGCACTTGGTTCATTGTTGACTTGTCAGGACGGAGCCAATGATTTCTGTCTTTTGATATTGAACGCCTTGAAGAGCGAAGCATGAAGAGACTGAGATCAATTGATTTGACTTTGATGGCGCTTCCTGGGAATGAACGCCCATGAGTGCAAAGCATGAGGAAGCGAGGGCTCGGTCCCTGCACTGGGTACTTCGGTGCCTTGTGTAGGGATGCGGGCGCCCAGATAACTGATCGTCCTCGCCCCAGATGGACGTGGATTCCGGACGGGAGCTGAGGAGAACCGATCTAAAGAAGAGCTGAAGATCACGGGCCCTGATTGGAGGCTGAGCTGAAGATCACGGGCCCTGATTGGAGGCTGAAGAGGAAACCCGGCTCACCAGTGCTGTGAAAGATACTGGTACCGCGGGGTCGGGGGTGCCCCACGCCAGCTTGCTGGTTTGCCCCGACACTTGGTGTTGGACTCGCGGGGGCAGTGGTTATTCTTCGGACACTAGGATAGAGGTAGGGAGATAATGAGGGAGAGTCATCAAAACCAACCGTTGCCTTTGGGTAGCGGGGAATATTTTTGAAACGACGACAACCCGTTACGGGGCATTGATGGCAGCAACAATTGTTTTACATAGGACAGTAAAACCCTTATGTAGTTCTTCATGAAATTGTAAAATTCGTAAAAAATAATTTTTCAGCAATAAAGACCACACACTTATATATTTGTTGTGGAATTAATTTTACGTGTATCATACAATTTTGTTAGGCTCTTGATTAAAAATTGTTTCAAAATACAGTTTGTCTTATTTCAAAGGAATTTTAGGAAATTTCAACTAATAACAGTTTTTTTGTACAAACACACTTATAGTAAATTTAGAGATTAAAAGTTGCTTAGCAAAAATAAACTAAATAAATTATGCAGCAATCGAATTAATTTAGTGGGCATTTTGAAGTGTATTGAATAAAATCATTACTACAATTATTGAATTTATTGTTCTTAATGTATTAATTGCAAATTTAACTAAAAATAATTACAAAATCTTAATTATTTTAAATAGTATAGAGCCGAAGTCTATAATTTAAAAACACTATATAGTATGGAAGCTATTTGAAGTGAACAATTTTTGGTTTGGATTACAGATTACAAAGAGCATTCTACTGATAAGATTAACAAATGGTTTTACTTCCACATTTTTGGTCTCCGTCAGTTCAACTTTAAACCTCCCATAAATAACGAGCTACAATTATTTCCAGTATTCATCCCACCTATAAATAAAGTTCTTCTAAGTATTTACAGATAAAAATACTTATGTTACATGATTGTTAAAGATACTATAATTAGTCACCTCTTGAAAGGAAATTATAAAAATTTAAATATAATTTAAATAGGAAGTATTATCAAACTATTGTTATTTAGACAACAATAAAGTCATATATTTATTTTTGGTCGTATAGTAATTGGCACGAATTTAAAATTCAGGTAAATAAATATAAACCTGCTGTACATTGAAACGCCTAATTAGATAATCATGATTATAATTTTTAATGATACTAGGTTTAATTGTCTGACATTAATTGCCTACATAGTTCTTGTAGATTTTAGACTGAAGTTCATACTCAATCATATAAACTACATATATGATTCAGTGGTTCAATAATTGAGGTGTTCAGAAGCCAAACCGAGACTAACTCCATGAAATGAACATTTTCAGTATACACGTTTAAAGTTATTTAACAATAAAACCCACTAATAGCTTAGCTTGTTTTAAATGCACTAATTATATTTAAATTATTCAAAGATTAAGTTTTCAATAATTTTTACCACTTAAAATGTTCATTTTCTTAAAAAAATAAAAACAAAGTAGTTTTTTATAGTTAGTCACTTTGTCCACTGAAAGGTATTGAAAAATATTCTGAGTAGTACATATACAAGATTTTTTTTAATAAAATGCACTCATATATATGAATAATAATTTCAAATTAAATCCGAGTTAAAATAAACAAAGTAAAAAGTCTGAATTTAAAAATTGTGATAAAATCGTAACTTGTATTCTTTGTTTTAGTTTAAAAAATTTTAACATTTTACTTTATTCAGCAGAAGTGATACATTCATCGTTACTTTCTGGTTCTTTGCTTGTGCTTCTTCCACTTTTCAAGTTCTTATAATAAGTGTGATGAACTGAAGGTATGAATTTCAATAAGTCAATCATATCCTTCTTTTTTGCCATAGATATTGGTCTTGCTGTGGGTTTTAGAAGATCTTGTGCAATATTTACTAGACTTTCCAAAGGATGTCCTTTCTATCTTTTTTGGATATCTATTGTTTCAAATTGCATGTCTGATAAGAAAGTATATTTAAATTTGATAGAAAATCGTTTAGCTTTTTCGATCCTAATCTCTCATCTTCAGCCAGTTGACTGCTTCATTGTTGACATTTTTTCTTGTTTGTGATAACTTTTTCAAGGTTTTCAGTCGAAACAGTCATCATGAGTCATTTCAGTAGGAAAATACTTGATGGTTTTTCTGCAACCAAGAAGTAATGCCAATTCCTTGGTGAATAAATGTTAGAACTGTGTTTTGCTTTCTTTTAAATAAAAGTCTGCGTGATTGGGGAGGTAACTGTGACCAGGTACAAGAAAAGTTTTTTCAATAGTTTCAGTTTTACCATTCGGATTTTGAATATACTTCATGAGAGATAGAACAACCTTTATATTTCAGGTTTGGCAGCCACATGAATCCAAGTGCATGACAATATGCTTAGCATTTTTGCCATGGAAATTCAAGTATTTTGTAAGGCAAGAGCTTATCTCCTAGGATCCTCTTGAACCTTCAGTTTATGGCCATACATAAATGTATGCTCTTTTGTAATTAAAAATTGAACCCCTAAATTATATAAATAATGGTTCCGTTTATGATATGCAATAGAGGTAGAGCGTTTTGGAAAAGCTAATGCTTTCTGGAGATCAAAAGTTCAGACATAATATTCGTCCGAACATTTACTTTCATCTTCTTTTAAATTATTTCGGGCATTTTCTGCCTTTCTTAAGTGTAACTCCCTATCAGTTTCGACTTTTTTCTTTTCATCTTCGTTTACTTGTAAAAGTTTGTCTTTGAAACCATCGCACACTTGACAGGTATTGTTAAGTGGTGGTTTGAAGTGTAGGTTGACGTTTGTCGAGAATACGTCATAATACATTTTTTTCTTTAGCTGCTGTTTTTTTTTTTTTTTTCTTGACACCACAATAAATACAAAAATAATACATTTTTTTAATAGTAAGATCTGGGTTTAGGAATTTTCTGTTAGGGTTGTGTGCCCTCGTGTAATGGCTTGAATAAGTCGGAAATGATTTGATGTGATTTACAACATCTGTTATATATACTTAATTTCCTGGGGTTGACTTTCCTCTTACATCTAAGACACAGCTTACGTCGTCTTTGATGCTCCTGCTATGAATACTACCACCAGACACTCGAAAAGTTTGTCTAAAATAGGTTTTACAGACCTTAATACCATCATTCATACCTCGAAGAAAATATGAAAAATTGTGGTTTCGAGGTGGTTTAGATTCATTTGCAGGTCTACGTCGTATAATGTAACATAGTTTTATGCAGCCCTTGAGAAATAAGTTTTGTTGGGTCTGACAAGTTAAGCTGTGAAATTATTTGAACAGAATTTCTCGTTCACCTGTTGAATTTTTTAAATTACATTTTCTTGCACACTTGCATTGTTTGTCACTAAATACTTTTGCAGCTACAGTATGGCCTGATCTTGTTTTGTACTCTTTACCATAAAGTCTCTTTTTATTGTTTTGTGACCTCTTCCAGCCATCTGGGTTACTTTACGACCTATAGTAGGTACAGGCTGATCTAACCTCAACATCGGAATTGGTAGAGTCTGTATTTTCCTCTCGTAAACTATTATTATTATTTTTGAGTTGATGAACCTCATTAGGGTTTAAATTACTACATCTATTTAGGTTTTGATTAAAAAGATGTGAATTATCAGCAGAACTTAATCTAAGTCTGAACCTGGTATGAAGTCTGGATCTGAGTCTGTGTCATCAGCAAAAATGTTTCGTAATCAAATCAAAGTAATAAAGACATGGAATTCTAGATACACAAACACTGCAACACTGGGAAACTCAAAACATTTGTACAAACAAAACCATAAACAAAGATCAACAATAAACATCAGCTGTATGGAGTTAGTCACATTGGCCACTGAAACAAAAGTCACAACTGTTCAGAAGCCAGATCAGCTGGCGCATACTAGTGGGAAACCATGGAACTAGGGAGTTAGTCAGTTTAGCCACTGAAATATTATCACTATAGCCACTAAACATGTGATTAGATGGAATTTACAAAAAGAATGTAGTTAGTCGGTTTGGCTTTTGAACGCCTCAATTGAAATTTAAATTTAAGAAACAAGACGTTCAATTTAATTTTTGCCTACAATATTGCAAAGAACGGGATTACACTCGTGACGTGGAATGCCTTCGCGGTGATAGTCTAAGCACATCACTGCCACTTAGCTGCTATCTTCGTTAAACACTCATTGTTTACCTGCTTCATCAGATGTTTCCTACTTGGATGCAATCCGGATTAGCCTTGTTTTGTCTACGTTGTTCTTTCTGCTTAGAATTAACGTGACTGCAGCCTGAGATAAGTTTATCTCTGTTAGATGACGATAAGTTCCTTTTTAACTTGTGTACAGTCAAACTGATATATTGCTTTTGTTTTATGTAATTTTCGTTTTTAGAACGTAAATTTTACTTTGATCTATTTAATATTTATATGATTTTGGTATTTACACATATTAAGTTAAAGGCTCGTGTTACATTAAATAATTTAGATAAAGTTTAACAGACGAGCAATCTTAATCTTCAACATTTAAATAATAACAATCATATTTTATACACAATGAGGTATTGTATAAACTTGTTTACAAACGAATGGATTTCATCATTTTTATACCCTTTCTTAATCCATACGAATTAATATTCGTTATTAATATTCGTTTAATAAATAACTGTACTGCCTTGCAGATTTGATAAACAGTCATACAACAAAAAATTAAAGAAATTAATTACCATATATAAGAACTAACAAACAATATCTCCACCTGTAATTCCTTTCACTTCAACAAATTAATCGTTTAATTAATTACAGTCATAGATTACATTTCAAAAAATTATCTAACCTGATCAGTGATCAAAGATACCATTCTCGAGAAAACAGTTAGCCACCCTACAAAGATTCAAGTAATAATAACAGTAAAATTATTTAAATACACTTCCTGAAGACCTCAAAGAAGAGCACATTTTCAAAACATTGTGAAAATGTCAATAAATTATTTAAAAAAATAAATCATGCTACAGAACTGAAGAATTTTTATAATCCATCCATTATAGGACAAATTTACAAAATTTCACAAATTTTAAATTTCATCTACTCTATCGTCAAAATATTGTTATTTTTTCAATAATTTTATTTATACACAGTATATTATTATGTGATATTATTTTTATAATTATTTATATTTGTTTTAAATACATGTTTAATGTATTTTGTTAGCTTGTGCAACTGTAAAAAAGAGTTAGAAGCGATAATGATTACGATTGTATAATACTACAAGCTAGCTTTTCCGCGTTAAAGGAGGGGGTCTGCTTTTTAACCTCACTATCCGTTCCCCAAAACTATTGATTTGTGCGGGGAACTTACTCAGACATGTTAAATGTCATACTTAACCAGAACAGTCAGAGGTAATATTACTTATGAAAACTTCCAGTCAAGGCCAGGATTCGAACCTGCACCATCCCTAACTCAAAGTCTTGATGCCTTAGACCGCTCGTCCACCGCCTGACCCTGTCTGGTAATATAAGATCTCAATGTTATTATGTTGTAATTAGATTATAGATCGTATATTGTAACATAAAATGAAATGAAAAATACATTTATTCATGTGGTGAAGTTAGGACTATTTAATCCTCTCTACCACTTAACCACAACTATGTTCTATTAACCAAAAGTCATTAGTAAAATTGTTCTAAATTTTAGAAAAAAAAACTCTTGTTAAATTTTCAAATGTACTTGTACAGTATATAATTTCTCTTTAACAGAATGAATGTACAATGTACAGGATCTATAATAAAATGCAAAAATAAATAAATATATGATCTTTACAAAAGACCATTGATTTTTTATAAACTTTAATTTTTATGTTTTAAATAATTTAAAAATGTTTCATTCATTACTAGTCTAGTGATATACAAACTGCTGGGGATAATCTAAAACTAACCAATTCATAATATGTTTTATTTTTTATTTGGAACCAAAATGATAAAATGTTGTAGAAAAATATGAATATTAAAATGTTGTCTGGTTTCAGAAAAATTAAAGTCCAGATACTTTAGTAGGAACTAAACGAAAAAATTGTTGCGCAGCCTCTATTTCTTATGCACCATCTCAGCTGTAATATTTAAATACCCATAACGTATTCAGATGACCACACTTCATTTTACAGTACTTTTTGACAACCCTGATTTACTGTAGACATGTCACACCCAGCAATGATGACTTTTAACAGAGATATGTTTTAAAAACGGTTTAGTTATCCTAGAATAAAAATTGCCAATTTAACCAATGGCTGATTGAAATGATTAAAATTAATCAGATGTATGCATTAGTAATTTTATAGTAATTGTGTCTGCACCCAACATATTCGGCCTATCAAAGACGAATTAAACATTTGTTTTTACTATACGATAACTTAAAAAATCAACCACTGATTTACTGCAATGTTATAATCATTTTAAACATCATATTTGTGTTAAAGTTATTAGTTCAAGTTCATTTTACAGTACATGTAAATTTGAAGGCAAATGCACTTTGTGACAAAAAAAAAAAAAAATATTATTTTGGAGAGTACGCATTTAAATAGGCAATACGCATTTAACTGGATGGTAAGGTTCTGGGAATCGATCTATAAGCAATAGTCGGGGAGTATCGAGGGTTTACTCTATTCAAGGTTAAATCAGGCGAACTTCGCAGCAATGCGGGCAGGCATTGTGTGGGCAGCCACACAAGTTATAATAGCTTTATTTCTATTTCGTTTCCATGGTAGCATTCAATCATAAAACTGCTTATCTGTCATAAATATAGCTCAAGTATAACAACAACGTTGAATTCCACAAATTATTGATTTTTGTCGTAAATGTTAGAATTGTATTATATTTTGAATTTGAAAAAAAAATCTAATAATGCGTTTTGTTGCAATATTAAAATTATCCATTTGGTATCTATAAAGTAAAATCAAAATATCGACATACTAGCATTTGGTAAGTAGTTTTAGATCATGATAATCTTCATTTATCATATTCATATCACTTCGTTTATCAGTAAAGTAACTGTTTACTATACTAGTAACGTATTTACTAGTAAATTGTCACCTCATCCAAAGTGACGACAAAATAAATAAAATTATATTGTGTTGTATAAAAAAACTAGTTACTTATACAGAAATATGAGTATAAATGCTGGATATTTAAAGTAAGATTTTGTGGTATTTATTCAGAGAACTTAGTTGCCAGTTCAGGAGTACCACAAGGGTCTAACTTGGGACCCTTGTTTTTCTTGTTATTTATTAATAACATAATATCGTTCTTGAATTGTACAGTTCAGGTATATGCCGACAGAATTAAATTTCAATTAAATGAATTAAAAAATTATTTTATTAGGCAATATTTGGGGCTGAGCAGTCCTCTTTAAAGATCGCTAATACAAAAAACCACCTTCACTCTTGTATGATTCGGCTGTGAGGTGGGCTAGACAATTAGCCTACATTCCTCTGAACCTTAGCAAAACTAATCCGTCATACTTTTGTTTTACCAAAACTAATAATTTGTTGTTCTTTTGGTCACTCGATATTTGTTAGACCTCTATTAAATAGATATACAAAATTATATTGAATATTTTTGAATTAATTTTATGTTTTAATCGTAGTTTAAGAAAAATTATATTGTGGCATGTCCTTTTTATACGTAAATTACTTAAGGAAGACTATTTCGTATTTTTGTATTTTTACGTGAGATGTTTTATGTACGTAAATACTTTCTTGTTTGTACATAAAACTATCTATCCTAGATAGATGTTACATAGTAATAAATATTATTTACTGATATAAAACTAATAATCAGTTTTATAGAATTACTGTATTATTGGTATTTATAACAATAATAAGTAGTTAAAGTATGCAAAAAAATTCGTTTTAAATATATCCGTACAGTTGATGAAATAGAGCATCACGTACCGATATCCCGCTGACGGTAAGATTTTAAAGGGCTATCGACTTTCCAGCGGTGGATTAGCAATTTGGGAAACGGCCTAGCAAACTGTACTTTTTTTTAATTCAAATTCGTCAAACTGTAAACAGCAGTCGTTTATTTCAATGATTCTTTTCAAAGTAGTTTTTTTTCTTAATAGTTTTTCAATCGGCTAATTTTTATATATTTATATATTTGACAACAAATATTTAAGGATTACTTGATACTTGATACTTGATGATCTCCCACTAGAAGTGCAGTTGCACCGTGGTCGTCTAGTTTTGGCCTCATTTATTAAAGTACTCTTCAATTGTGTACAATGGCCTCTTCAACAAGTAGTCTCTCAAAGTCATCTTGAATTTATCTTCATCTTCAATCGCCCTTATGTTGCCTGGGACATTATTGTAGATTTTCACACAGCTGTATTTTGGTCCATTTTGTGCCAAGGATGATGACACTTGAGGTACATGGATGTGGTCTCTCTGCCTTGTTTGGTACTGATGAACTTCTTTATTTCTAATAAAAATATCTGGCTTCCTTTTCACCATGACTGCTGATTCCAATACAAAAAGTGCTGGTAGGGTAAGTATATTCAGCTGTAAAAACAATGGTGAACAGTGTGCCAAATAAGGTGCTTTGCAAATCGTCCTCACAATGCGTTTCTGCAGTAAAAACACACGTTCAACATGTGGACTTCCTCCCCAAATTACAATGCCATACTTCAAAATGCTATGAAAACAACCATGGTAAACCTTCATCAACACTTCACGCTGCATCATACATACAAGCCTACGAACCATATAGCACACAGCGGTGAGCCTTGAACATACTATCTCTATATGTTGCTGCCATCTTAAATTACTACTTATAGAAATTCCAAGGTATTTTACTGAATCCTTCACTGCAATGCTGGTTCCATACAGTCTAAGTAGTGGTGAACAGTCAGGTTTCTTCTGATTGTAAATTGTTAATGCATTTGTCTTACCCTTGTTTAGTAAAAGCTTATTCTCTTTACACCATTCCTGCATCTCCATCAATCCTCTCTGTCCCCTATCTCTTAGCGACTCGGAGTCACCATGAATAAGATGGCTCACATCATCGGCAAACAACCACACTTTCCCCTCTGCTATCGATCTTGGCAGGTCATTCACGTACAGCAGAAATAAAACGGGTCCCAGGTTTGAGCCTTGTGGTACTCCGGTGTTTAGAGCAGGAGAAATAG
The DNA here is from genome assembly GCA_035578905.1 of Stictocephala bisonia. NCBI lineage: Eukaryota > Metazoa > Arthropoda > Insecta > Hemiptera > Membracidae > Stictocephala > Stictocephala bisonia. The sequence goes on along the minus strand of JAQJVL010000397.1, from coordinate 776,592 downwards.
TTGAACGATAATGTCTTGTGAGACCATCAGATCCTGTGTAGCGAATATTAACCACCTGAAAGCGATCTAACAAATAGGAGTTTATCCATTTCAATGATTTTCCATCGATTCCCAAAGCATTTAATTTCCTGAACAGCTTCTTATGTGAAATGAGGTCAAAAGCCTTTGTCATGTCGTAAAAAATACATAAGGATTCACTTAACGTATCCACACTGTCGTACAATGTTATTAAAAGTTCAAATATGGCATCTATAGTAGAGAAATGTTTCCTAAATCCATATTGCTGGCTAGATAAAATTTGTTTATTTTTTATAAAAAGATTAAGTCGTTTCAAGAAAATCATTTCAAAGATTTTTGAAAAAACACTTTGCACAGCCACAGGCCTGTAGTTTTTTACCTGGTCCCTTTCATTGTTCTTTGGAATCGGCACAACTTTTGACGTTTTAATCCTACCAGGAAAGAGACCTGTTTTAAAAGATTTATTTATAATTACCACTTTATACCACGATTGCTAAGTGTTTCGTTTCATATATAAAATATTTTAAACGTTTATGGTTCTAGGTATTTTTTTACTTAGAGTATGTTTTATATACTTTCAATTATTTATCCAATCTATTAACAGTCAATAATAATGGTTAAGTAATTAGTCGCAACAATTTGAGAAGTGTTTAAAAAACATATCATATTATGAAACTGTATTGTAGGCGATAGGTACCATGATCGGTCCTCTTAATACTGACACGGCGTCCGCTCAATGGTTGCCATCGACGTGGACACTACTAGAGAAGTCTGGGGTGTCCATGTTAGATGGTAGTCAAGGTACGGATGTTGTGCGAGGAAGAGAACTGAGTATCAGGCTTGTCAGTAGCTGAAAATCAGACCAACACTACGTGGTTCGGATTCCACGTAAAGCTGTAGGTCCCTTAGGTGCACTGGCTGTTGAGCTATTAATAAATTTTCCTTTCTGAGGAACAGTTTAACTCAGTTAGTAACCAGACTACATTAATTCACACTCATCCTACACTCATATCATCATTCATATTCGCCTTAAAATACGCACAACATTGTTTCGGCGTCTCATATGTAACAATACGAATAAACAAGAGATTGAGTAAAATCGCAGTAATATATCTAAAAGCAGTTTATTTTGAAGACATTACAAACATCTGCCTGCAGTTAACTGCGCATGATAACTCAGTTGGCCGAGGGACCTAAATTACTGCAGAAATCTGTAACTAAAGACTATCATTAGAGGCGTCTCTTTTTAACATTGTAAACAATGCTGACAGTTCGATGCTTCAAAGACTCGGTGTTCCTCTCGACTAAAAATTAGGTGGGTAATGTATGAACAAATGGAACGTGAATTATATTATAGTTTATAATATTTGTAGATTTCCATTGCTTCAAGTGTTCAGGAAACAAACACAACGTTTCGACAGGTATAACAAACTCCTGTCGTCTTCAGGTGTACTTACTATATGTTTTACTATTTGAATTTCATACTCTGTACGATATTCTCGATAATTATGTCATGTGTGATAGTTTTTTTTACGAACATTCGACTTTCATAACAGTGATCTATAGTATCTAAGCATGTAGTGTTAAGTTTTTTCTTGAATTAGTATGGGTTAAGACAAAAATTAATATAAAAGTAGTTTTAGATGTAGGCTAAGTAGTAAGTACACCTGAAGACGACAGGAGTTTGTTATAGCTCTTGAAACGTTGTGTTTGTTTCCTAAACACTGAAGCATTGGAAACATCAAAATATTATCTACATATCATGCACAATCCAATGCTAACAAATAACTTTCAAACAACATAATATATACTCTAATTTAAATCGGCCTTCTTTCAGGAAACAATGTAACAAATGTATATTGCTCGTATTTTATTGTGTACTCTTATATTAACGTTAGTTCAATATGTACTTCAGTTTTCTAAAACCATCATACTAGAACATCAACAGGCCTAAATAATGATTAATACGGATTTCTATTTATTCTTAAAGAACCTTTTTGTATAATTCGTGAAGCCGTCTTTTGTTAACGCAACTCCTCCCTTATTTCCTTATCAATTAAAAATTTTTAGGAGTAAAAAAATGTTCACCTATTCGTAGTAATGCATTAAGGGTACAAAATTTTTTCAACATTTTAACCCTGAAGAGTCAAACAATCTGCCCCTTTTCGTAGTAATGCATTAAGGTTTCTATTTTTCTATATTTTAACCCCGAAGGGCACAGAAAGTCCTCAAAGTACGTTTTTTGGCCTTAGATTAGCACAGAGAGAGATTTAATTAATCAAAAATTAACATCTGTTTAAATGTAACAAAATTTTTATAATATTGAGAAGATTTTATATGTATCTTAATCTTATGTAATAACATTATTATTTATGTTTAAAATGTAAATAGTTGCAACTCAAGTTCAATGAGTGAGGTACTAGAAATACATTTACATATTATGATTTTACTAACTCATAATATGTAAATTATGAGTTATTAATGGGGTATTAAACCCCTAAAATTTGTTAAACCGCTAAAATTTGTTGTCATGCGTCTCATGCCAAATACGAAGGTTGAGGTGTTACGAGCGCAGCGAGTGACAGGGTTTGCTTGAGAAGCGTGCAGGGGTGTTCCCTAGTTAAGGATGTATTATAGTATACCAAGTAAAATTATTATTATTGATAGTAGTATTGGATAATGGAATTTGATAGATTTTTTTGGTACTTTTCTCATCAAACAAAGCATTACTTATTATTTTGGCTGCAGGTATAATTAGGTCTTCCCCCACTGTGTGAGCTGATCCCTTCTTTGCAATTAACAAAGATAGTTCATATGAAACTCTGGTAGTTATTTTGTTTTGTTTGGAAGATTTTTCCATGGTAGATTTAGTCATCGATAAATTTCTTTTCTTTATTTGAAAATATTGGAGAGACTTTCCTACACATTCTATAGATGCCTTTCAAGTTTTGAGACTTTCATACATTCGTTGGATAGCAATTCAAAACAAATTACACACTGAGGAAAAGGCTCTTCTTCATTACCAGAACACACAAATCCGAATTTCAAAAAATCAGGATTATATTTTCGACTATAAGTTTTACCTTTCTTGGCCATTGAGGTACTACTCGAACTTGGCTTACTTACTGCCTCACTAGTTGTAGAAGTGGATGAGGAAGGTTCATCATTTGACACATTACTCGTACGGCAAGATCCTGTCCGAAACCAAGCATCCATATTGACTTGTAAGATGCACGTATCTTACAGCAGACACAGTAAAATTCGACACGTAAATACAACCACTGCCACTAAAAATGTTACTTCCGCATAATTATTAATCCAAATGCCAACACAACACTACTACCACAACTGAACTGAACGTGACAAGGTGACAACCACTGCACTGAGTGCAGACTGCAGAGAACAGGTTTTGAATGTTTTGACCGTAGTAAGGGTAGGAGGGAGGAGAGAGCGATGACCTTGCCAACACTGTTTTACAACAACACACTCTCCGCCAGGGCAAGCACGATGGGAGACAATTCCTACATTAATATTTTATCCGCGACGACCTATTTGCCAATACCGTACTTAATTTCCACGAATTTAATATAAATTTAAGTTTCACCACGGCCCAGTAGCAAGCGGCCCGCGGCCCACCGGTTGGGAACCACTGATGTAGCGTATTGCTGAAAGAATTCACATTCATCCAACAGATAGCCCAGATATCTATTGCATTAAAACAAGTGACACTAAACAGCCTCTATCTACTGTGACAGCACTCGTATAACTCTTGACTGGTCATTCATAAACATTGACGTATACAACAGATCAGCTGACTGATTATAGTAGTTGACAGTTTCACAAGAACCTGTGTTTTTTCTGTTTTCTATGATACCTCCCGCTCCCGCTAGGTAGTAGTAAGCGTAAGCTTGACTTCCTAACATAATACTAATAATATACATCTTTGAATATGTATTCCACAAGAGTTACCGTTCTAAAATATTGCAATTTTCAGTATCATTCTGATCCCTCTATATTACTCCACAGAATAATGGTGTTGTATGATTTACAATTATGATAAATTCATCAGTTGACACTACCCACCTACTAAAATAATATCCCCCCATTTAAAAATGAAATAAATTCTAATTCTATTGCATTTTACTTTAATAATGTAAATCTAAATAAACTGACTTTCGATGAATTTATTTATTGTCATTATCCTGGAAGCCAACAAACATTTTATGCATTTTCATTTAAAATTAACATCTTTCTAAGTAGATGGTGAATCTAAATTTTAGGTGACGTAATAATTTGGAACATTCGCTCTTGATTTAATTAGGAGATTGTGACGAAAATTGTTGAAGGGGAACAAGGTTCTGAAATGTCGAGTATTTCAGCCTATAACAGGTGTAATACACGACACTCTTGCGTGTACATGGGCTGATTGAGAGCAAATTTAAACACATTTAAATCCGGTATTGTGATACTTATTGTGAAATTTGTTAATTCAACAATTTTACAGAAATTTCAACAAACAACAGTAAAGACAAAAATTAATACAGATCAGATAAGTAAATTTTGGTTTAGGAGTTGATTTAATAGAATTACAAAGCAGGAGCTGGAAATAGGGTTTTATGAGCAAACTGCCGCAAGGGATTCGTTGTCTCTAACAAGACTTTCGATAACAAACAAAATGACTGTTACACATTCTCCATTTTACTATCTCGTTTGCTGCGCAGATTAAATATTTTTGTTAATAAATAATTTAAAAGAAACACAATTTTGGAGGAGGGTCTTCAATTTACCTCCAAAGAAATCATATATATTTCATAAAATTTACTATATTCCAAATAATTTTTCTTTAATATTGCTGTACGAACTTTCGTATAGAATTATTTTATCCTTACAGCTACAGTTGAGACGATTTCAATTGTCGGCAAATCACTTCATGATATATGTATATTCCTATACTGAAAAAAACCAAATATTTCAATCTATTTGTATGTTACTTAAAATCTATTATAAACTTATATTAAATATTTGATTTTTATATGAAGCTTCTTAATACTTGTGTATTTAATTTACTGACTTACTCGGGCCATTTTGCCAGATGAACCTTCTGATTCTACCATGATATAATCAGTAGAGCTAACAACTTAAGTGGACGGTCAAGGGCCGTTGGAGCTTTATTGAGGCTGGTCTGTTTGTAGACGGCCGAGAGGGTATACATTGAAACTTGGGATTTAACGTCCAGAATACCAAAGGAGCAGAGACTCACTGTTTATCTCACCGAACTTCTCAATAATATTTCTTAAGATATTCGAATGTATTTATCAGCTTTTCACCAAATACAAACCAATAAGACATAAATTGGATGGATATATAATTGTGTAATATACAGTGTGGAAGAAAAGTTCCGGAACTGATTAATAATTGTTGACTAATTACAGATAAAGCAATAACCCTTGGCACATAATTACTGCACATTATAGTCTACTTTTATAAGTGACTGCCGTTTTTCTGTCATATCACGGGGATGACCCGCAAGGAGTCAGAAGAAAATCTTAAATAAAGCATAGGTCGAGTAGTATATCAATTAGAGTAGGTCTTTAGTAATAAAACATAAACCCTCAAAACAAAACTCAAAAGGTTCGCTCTTTTAAAAATGAAGCTGGTTTAAAATGTTCTACCGCCAAGGTCCTGTTCTAGACGGTTTAATATTCATTTTCTAGCTCAAGTTGGGAAAGTAAAACTTTGTAAATGTCTACTGGACTTATGAAATAGTTTTTTAGGGTAGTTGGTGACTCTTCACTTGCATTGGATGATGTTCTACAATGAGTTCGACAAAAATATATAAAAGGTCTTAGATGTACATCGTTTTAAAGGAATTTTCTTGCACAGATGAATACCACAAACAGCGCATAAAAGGTTGATCCAGTACAAAATGACAGATGTTCAAAGATTTTAATGGCAAAAAGTTATGCTTACTTAATCAATTAAGGACGTTGAATAAGCATTAAGGATGCTTACTTAACCAATTAAGGACGTTGAATAAGCATTAAGGATGCTTACTTAACCAATTAAGGACGTTGAGTAAGCATTAAGGATGCTTAACCAATTAAGTACGTTGAATAATTGCACAATCGGTTAAGCACTTCCATTTTAATGCTGGGCGAGTCCTAAATGGAATAAGCATTAAGGATGCTTACTTAACCAATTAAGGACGTTGAGTAAGCATTAAGGATGATTAACCAATTAAGTACGTTAAATAAGCATTAAGGATGCTTACTTAACCAATTAAGGACGTTGAGTAAGCATTAAGGATGCTTTCTTAACCAATTAAGGACGTTGAATAAGCATTAAGGGTGATTACTTAACCAATTAAGGACGTTGAATAAGCATTAAGGATGCTTAACCAATTAAGGACGTTGAATAAGCATTAAGGATGATTAACCAATTAAGGACGTTGAATAATCATTAAGTATGCTTACTTAACCAATTAAGGACATTGAATAAGCATTAAGGATGCTTACTTAACCAATTAAGGACGTTGAATAAGCATTAAGGATGCTTACTTAACCAATTAAGGACGTTGAATAAGCATTAAGGGTGCTTACTTAACCAATTAAGGACGTTGAATAAGCATTAAGGATGCTTACTTAACCAGTTAAGGACGTTGAATAAGCATTAAGGATGCTTACTTAACCAAGTTTTAAAGTAATGTTTTAGAGATTTGTTAACTCTTTTTCATGACTAACTTCATAATGTACATTTGTGCGACAGGCATTTCTTTTTTTCTTTTTTATTTATTTATTTATTTTTTTTTTTTATTATTATTATTATTATTTTTTTGATGCAGCAGTATTTTTTCTTTGATTTAATAGTGCACTTGAATTGTGGCCAATTGGTTCAGCAATGTCCTACTACAACCAAGAACATCTTTGAACATCCCTCATTGCCACGGGTATGTACAAAAGAATTGTTGAGTTGCTTCATTCAAAGATGTTCATTACTGAACAACCTAGTTGAGGGGGGAATTAAAATATTATTTTAAAGCTGTCAACAGATACTTAGTTAATTTTCGATATTCATATGGTTTAGAAGAAAGAACTATCTAAAATTCTTTGGTAAGGAAGGTGATAAATAAAGTGGAATCAATTACACATGGAATCAAACGACGTTTAACAATTTGGAAATAATGCTATGCGTGTATGTACCCTCCCGAATGAAATATTCTTAGAATCAATATGAATGAGAATAAAGTATAAAAGTATTTTTATTTATTAGCAAAGCTACTACAATTTCCACTCTTTTCAAGATCTACAAACGTTAATAACAAGTGTGAATGTTTCTGTATCTCTTACGTCTGCAGTTGGAGTGTGGCCACTTTAAGCCAACGAATACTGAAAGCTCGCAATCCCCCTTTTGTATTGTAGTACTCTCAACTTGTTAATGCTGTAATATCAACCAACATTTCAAACTATCCTGTCGATCACAAAAAGGTGTACGACGAACGTTTGTCATAGTCGGCAAACGGATGACATTTTCCATAATGGAGGAATTATTCAATATTTATATTTTAAATACACGGTGTTCCGTACTTAGTAATAAATATTGTACATATAGTTAATTATAATTCATAATTAAGTAATTTAATAGTTTGTTCTTCTTACCTTTTTTTTATAAACTCTTAAGCATAAATTGTTACTCATAACATTCACCTGTTAATACATTTAAATAATTATACTGGCCTCTATGCACATGCACTTGCCAAAAGTCAAATATCAGGTGACATTGCTAACCCTTGTAACCGGTGGTGTGAACCCCGCCAACACGCTCCCCCTCTACCTAAAATTAAAAACACAGTTGAACTCATGCTGTTACGCGAACGGTTCTCTATGTTCTCGCGTCGCAATTGCCGTGATCCTCTCTTACACTGTATAATTCTTATTTCACTAATAAGTGATCGTGTTTTTTTTCTCAATCTCTCTTCTCTCGATCTACACAGCATTTCATTCAAATTTCTCTAACGTGTGTGAACTCTCAATAGTGTTGTGTTGTGCTCCGAACTGACCGCTAGACAACATCGACATCCCAGGCCTGGTGGATACATCTCTACGGTCATCTCTCATCCTCACAGCCCTCCGCTCCAAGATATGCAATATCTCCTCTAAAGGTACAGTTGGTTCTTTTCTTTAATTTCTACATAAAAAAGGAATATCCCTGTGATCGTTGTGGTTACGTCTCTTGAACTATTTCTTTAATAACGTGGACGTTAGTTAGTCCTCCGAAAAGGCATTAAATATAACAATATCTCAAAACGCCCTTAACACACGGATTACAAAAAAAATTTATAACTATAATATGGTAAATCATAGAACATTAGAATAATTTCCCTTTAAATAATTTATTGTAGACTATAGTTCTAATTAATGTAACGAAAGTAAATAAAAATTACAAGGGATGTTTAAAAAATGAAGTTCAAGACTTTACTTTCTATTATAATATTTATTTGATCTCACAAATAGTCAGTTAAAACCGTATTACATTTTTGATGGATGACATAAAATGTCTTCGGAAATGTTTTCGTGAAATAAACATTATGAATTTTGTTTTTAGCCCCCCCACCCCACCCCACTCATATGAATGAATACTGTCTTGTAAATGATATTTTATAAAACGATAGATACTATTTTGCTGTTTTCTATATCTATATAGGATAGGAAGTATTAGATTGTCAGGTTATGATTTAAATGCTCATTTTATTACCGTTCCTTCTCTTACATTTCATTTAAATAAACCAAAGTTATTAAACAGCCACAGTAAATATTTCTCAAGGTATATACTATTTATGGTCAGCAGTGTGTGCGTGTGGGCGACAGAACTTCAACCTTTAAATTTGTCAGTCCTTCCTGAGGTTCCTTAAACCTTCGTCTGGTGTTCCTCAAGGCTCAATTTTAGGTCCACTGCTATTTTCCCTATATATTAACGATATTAGCTCAGTCTCATCCTTCACGAAACATCACATGTATGCTGACGATTTGCAAATCTATGCTCACTCTTGTATTAGTACCTTAAACGAAACAATAACTCGTATTAACCTAGATATTGAAAATTTAGTCAAATGGACCAAAAATCATGGCCTTAAACTTAATGAGGATAAAAGACAGCCCACTATTAATTTTTCTTCTCGCCTTCACACCAAATTCAATATAAACAACATCAAACAAATTCTAGTCAATGGCAACCCTCTGCCTTTCTGTAACTCAGTTAAAAATTTAGATGTTATTTTTAACCAGAATATGACTTGGGAAGAAGAAGTGCTTAGTGTTTGTATTTTTACAAACACTTTTGGATCTATCCATTCCCTCAAACAACTTCAATACTTTCTCCCAGTAAAAATAAAGCTTCGTCTTGTAAAAGCACTTAAATTTCCACATTTCATCTATTGCAACTCTGTGTACAATGACATGACTGTGGCTTTAGCTAATAAACTTCAGGTTTGTCAAAACTATTCTATTAGATTTGTTTTTAATTTAAAATATGATGATCATATATCTCAATGCTATATTCAAAATTCCATTCTTAAATTGGCCGACCTTAGATTATTAAAAATATTGAGTATTTTGTTTTTAGTACTTAATGATGGGAATCCGAAATACCTCTCTCAAACCTTTCAGTATAACTAAAAAATTGGTGCAAAGGAGACACGCTCAGCCTCGTCATTATTACGTATTCCTCTTCATAGAACATCTTTCTACACAAATTCCTTTTCAGTAACTGCCTGCAGAGAATGGAATAAACTTTCTCCATATTTAAAGAGATATAACAGTCGGGCTCGGTTCACAGCATCATTGAAAGCCTTTCTTTTTGAACGGATGAATCTGTGATGGTAGCTGAGGATGGGGTCTGGGATTAGGGTCAAACGAGTGTATGAGTGAGAGAATGGTAAAGTTGATAATATGTTAGTAGTTCATTTAGTTTATATTATTATTTGCTTCTTTGTAATTTTAGTATTATTATTATTTTTCTTTAGTTTAGTTCTGTATTTCATGTTTTAGGCTTTGTTATATTTACTACTTTAACATAAAAGGGTTAACTGTAAGAGAGGACTTATTAGTCCTAAGTTCGCCAGTTATATAAAACACTTTTGTACAATAAAGCCATTATTATTATTATTATTATATTAGTATATATATGCTTATTTATGAAAAGTCTTGACTATTCTAGTACATTATGAAGGTCGATGTTGAAAGTTTCACATAATAGGAGAAATCCACTTGAGCGGTAAAGGAGAGATGAGAAAATTAAATATTTATATCTAAATTTATTCGAAGGACCAGGGAATTTTATATTAAAAACGCCCAAAAAGATATTGTCTATAGAGAGAGTTCGTGGATAATTTGTTGTTGCAAAATGGGACAATATGTCGAGCAATATGCTTACAAAAATAACTAAAGTTACACACATGAAATGATGAAAACAGTACCTTGTCCAATATTCCAATTAGATGAGGGAAGGTCCGGATACAACCGTTGGTGAGGTGGTAGCGAGGTCCATCAATGTCCTGGTACAAAGTAGGGAAACGCCAACGAACGACAGTTCTCACTTCATTTTATCTTGTGTCTTCTTACACGAATCGCGGTAGAACGCTTCTCGCAAAGTTCATCTGCCACGGAAGCACGCACAAAGAAGATCTTGAAGCACAAACTATGGCGGGAGTTCACACAAGAAATTAAATGTACAAAATATCACACACAAAAATATTAAAAGACGTTTAAGAGTGGTTAACAGAGATTTAGAGAAACAAATATATAGCACGAGGCAGAGGGCCTCCAAAAGTGTATATGAGAGAAGAGCGTGGTGAGCCGGGGACGTTACTAGACCGAGTTTTCTAGACAGAGTTTCTAGACAGAGTGAGACTCGCGTAAAACCCCGCGTGGTGCAAAACGATTTTAGAACAGTGCATTCTAACCAATCAGATTTCAAGACGACTGACTACGTCATATCGCCTGATTTATGTCGCTTTTAGAAAGCGTTATCCCCCTCTCTCTCTCTGTTGAGATATTTCAAGTTAAAAAATAATACAACTAAAAATGCGCTCTTGGCTTAAAAACTATTTCTTAATGCTAAAGTGTTAACACATTAAATGCTATTATAAAACCTTAAAATATAAGTTATAAGTACTGAACACCACTTGTATTGCTAGTAACAAGCTACGGCTTACAAAGATAAGACGCCGCTGTTGTCAGTTATTAAATTGTTTAGATCTCTAAGGAGTCCTCATCCTTTTGAATGAGCCATTACTACCGGATTTACATTCTCAAGCATGTTGAAGACGATTTACAGATGCATATATAATATTGATATAAAATGTTACAGAAATATTATTAATAATATCATTATTTGTTATTCTGTAATTCAAGTAGAAAAAATAACTACATAAATTAACAGTTGTAAAAATTCAATTACTTAAAAATACAATTATACAATTTTGAATATCGAAACCTAATTAAACCACCTAGTCTTTCCCTACCAAGAAGGGTCTTTCTTAAAGAAAGCGCAAAACAAAATAGATTTTAACAATGTAAACAACGTTTTAAAATCTGTAATAGTTAACAATACAAGATTAATTATTGTTATGAATAGGCCGCTTAGAAAACAACCTACTGAATTCACTGGTGCGAGTGAGATGCAAATTAAAACAGGTGAAGTGGAAGTAATTACACCTACCCCACTATGAAAGTCCAGTAAAAAATTGTCACGGCAATCAAGAAGACGGAAGTCCGTGTGCTGGCAGCGTTATATCAAGCCCCACCCATTACGTCATTGGCAGCAGAACTATTGAATTAGATCATTTTTTAGTATACAAATAACAACTAATAATAGTAATAACACAATAACAATGTCAACAATAAATAGTAATTAAACAAACTTGTGCAGCTCATTACAGTTTTTTTTCAACCAAACACTGTTGCGGAAGTTAGTCACGCCCGTGAAGTAAAGCAGCTCAGCGGTGGAAAGATTTCACTCTGCTGCTTATTCAGGCGGGCTTTGGCAAACGTGTTCGAGAGATTGATACTTCATGAATATCTTTAATTGTTATTAACCAGCAACAAGGTTCCAAACTGGAAGGTCTTCTCGTTAACCATCTGTCCGTCTTCACAAACGGGAATCAATTAGATTGCATTTACCTTTATTTTGCAAAGGATTTTTAAGATAATCAGACATCCTCAGTTATTCCAGAAAATACAAGCTTTTGGAGTCAATGGGTCACTGCTATTGTGGTTCAAACTGTATTTATTAAATCGCACTCTTCAAGGTAGACATTCTCAAGCTCTTTCAAGACCAATAAATGTATATAGGGTGTTCTCCAAGGATCACACCTGAGACCTTTCTTATTCAGTCTATTTATAAACGACACCGGATATTTCAACACGTTGCCATTTCTTCGTCACAATTAAGTATATGTAAACCCCCAACAAATGCTTTATAATGACCTTCTCCAGAGCAAGGCAGAACCTTAATATTCAAACATATTTGTATACAAACCTTGGTAGCCGATTACTTCTTGTATTTTATGTTGTGTTGAAAATGAGCGTAGGCAAATGTTATTGCTGCTACCTTCTCTCGGAAGTGCTGATGTATGCTACAGAATTTGTATACAAACCTTGGTAGCCGATTACTTCTTGTATTTTATGTTGTGTTGAAAATGAGCATAGGCAAATGTTATTGCAACTACGTTCTCTCGGCAGTGCTGATGTTTGCTATTTGTATACAAACCGTGGTTGCCGATTCCTTCTTGTATTTCCTGTTGTAAATGAGCATAGGCAAATGTTATTGCTGCTACGTTCTCTCGGCAGTGCTGATGTCTGCGATTTGTATACAAACTGTGGTTGCCGATTACTTCTTGTATTTTCTGTTGTAAATGAGCATAGGCAAATGTTATTGCTGCTACGTTCTCTCGGCAGTGTTGATGTTTGCTATTTGTATACAAACCGTGGTTGCCGATTACTTCTTGTATTTTCTGTTGTAAATGAGCATAGGCAAATGTTATTGCTGCTACGTTCTCTCGGCAGTGCTGATGTTTGCTATTTGTATACAAACTGTGGTTGCCGATTACTTCGTGTATTTTCTGTTGTAAATGAGCATAGGCAAATGTTATTGCTGCTACGTTCTCTCGGCAGTGCTGATGTTTGCTATTTGTATACAAACTGTGGTTGCCGATTACTTCTTGTATTTTCTGTTGTAAATGAGCATAGGCAAATGTTATTGCTGCTACGTTCTCTCGGCAGTGCTGATGTCTGCTATTTGTATACAAACTGTGGTTGCCGATTACTTCTTGTATTTTCTTTTGTAAATGAGCATAGGCAAATGTTATTGCTGCTACGTTCTCTCGGCAGTGCTGATGTTTGCTATTTGTATACAAACCATGGTTGCCGATTACTTCTTGTATTTTCTGTTGTAAATGAGCATAGGCAAATGTTATTGCTGCTACGTTCTCTCGGCAGTGCTGATGTTTGCTATTTGTTTACAAACTGTGGTTGCCGATTACTTCTTGTATTTTCTGTTGTAAATGAGCATAGGCAAATGTTATTGCTGCTACGTTCTCTCGGCAATGTTGATGTCTGCTATTTGTATACAAACCGTGGTTGCCGATTACTTCTTATATGTTCTGTTCTGTTGTTAATAATCGTATGTAAATGTTATTGCAGCTACACCTTTATTGCATTTCCTATAGGAGTTGATATTTTCTTTATAAGAGAATCATAAACAATTTGATACAAAATTGGTAAGTCCCTGTGCGTATCATGTATTTGTATGCCTCATGTCAGTAAGGAACATAATATTTGAATAAATATTTTCAAACACGTTTAAGTAGATAAAATGTACGTAAACTCATTTAAATCACTGTAAAAAGTAATTTAGATAAACGAGCATGAATTCCGTATATTTGTTTCGTGCAAAACGTTGTACTGTAAACAAATCTAACAGCGTGAGCTTGAGGTGGACAGATTTGATATTTCGACATGATATTTTAATATATCTGAGAGTAATACTTGTACAACCATTTTAACAATCTAATAACAACATATACACATAAAGTACATAAATAAGACGTTTCTCAATAAACGTTTTGCAATTGCAGACAAACGTGCATATAGCTTATGTATCATTATTTGAAAATGTACATATTCAATGGCATTTAATAATATAATTAAAAAAGCTGAGCTAATACAAACATATAAGGATTAATCCAGATTTGTAGCAGACTTTAATAACACTAGACATTTGTGTATAACCATTTTGACTGACATAATATAATATTCAAACACTTCTGGTAGACATTTAAGTATTGTGCTTACTACTTACTGCCATAATAAAATATTCAAACACTTCTGGTAGACAATTAAGTATTGTGCTTACTTCTGACTGCCATAATATTCAAACACTTCTGGTAGACAATTAAGTATTGTGCTTACTACTTACTGCCATAATATTCAAACATTTCTGGTAGACAATTAAGTATTGTGCTTACTTCTGACTGCCATAATATTCAAACACTTCTGGTAGACAATTAAGTATTGTGCTTACTTCTGACTGCCATAATATTCAAACACTTCTGCTAGACAATTAAGTATTGTGCTTACTTCTGACTGCCATAATATTCAAACACTTCTGGTAGACAATTAAGTATTGTGCTTACTTCTGACTGCCATAATATTCAAACACTTCTGCTAGACAATTAAGTATTGTGCTTACTTCTGACTGCCATAATATTCAAACACTTCTGCTAGACAATTAAGTATTGTGCTTACTTCTGACTGCCATAATATTCAAACACTTCTGCTAGACAATTAAGTATTGTGCTTACTTCTGACTGCCATAATATTCAAACACTTCTGGTAGACAATTAAGTATTGTGCTTACTTCTGACTGCCATAATATTCAAACACTTCTGCTAGACAATTAAGTATTGTGCTTACTTCTGACTGCCATAATATTCAAACACTTCTGGTAGACAATTAAGTATTGTGCTTACTACTGACTGCCATAATATTCAAACACTTCTGGTAGACAATTAAGTATTGTGCTTACTTCTGACTGCCATAATATTCAAACACTTCTGGTAGACAATTAAGTATTGTGCTTACTTCTGACTGCCATAATATTCAAACACTTCTGCTAGACAATTAAGTATTGTGCTTACTTCTGATTGCCATAATATTCAAACACTTCTGGTAGACAATTAAGTATTGTGCTTACTTCTGACTGCCATAATATTCAAACACTTCTGGTAGACAATTAAGTATTGTGCTTACTTCTGACTGCCATAATATTTAAACACTTCTGGTAGACAATTAATTATTGTGCTTACTTCTGACTGCCATAATATTCAAACACTTCTGGTAGAAAATTAAGTATTGTGCTTACTACTTACTGCCATAATATAATATTCAAACACTTCTGGTAGACAATTAAGTATTGTGCTTACTTTTGACTGCCATAATATAATATTCAAACACTTCTGGTAGACAATTAAGTATTGTGCTTACTACTTACTGCCATAATATAATATTCAAACACTTCTGGTAGACAATTAAGTATTGTGCTTACTTCTGACTGCCATAATATTCAAACACTTCTGGTAGACAGTTAAGTATTGTGCTTACTTCTGACTGCCATAATATAATATTCAAACACTTCTGGTAGACAATTAAGTATTGTACTTACTTCTGACTGCCATAATATTCAAACACTTCTGGTAGACAGTTAAGTATTGTGCTTACTTCTGACTGCCATAATGTAATATTCAAACACTTCTGGTAGACAATTAAGTATTGTGCTTACTAATTACTGCCATAATATAATATTCAAACACTTCTGGTAGACAATTAAGTATTGTGCTTACTTCTGACTGCCATAATATTCAAACACTTCTGGTAGACAATTAAGTATTGTGCTTACTACTTACTGCCATAATATAATATTCAAACACTTCTGGTAGACAATTAAGTATAGTGCTTACTACTGACTGCCATAATATTCAAACACTTCTGGTAGACATTTAAGTTTTTTGCTTACTACTGACTGCCATATCATGCACAATCAACTCCTGCAATTGTTTCTATCGAGAGGTATAAATGCCTTTGTGAGTTGTACCGGGGCGAACTATTGATTTTGCTTGATCATATACATAGTATAAACAGATTTTACCTTAAATACTTCCCAATAACGTTTTGTCATATATACTATCTCTTATTGACATTTTAATTATTCCTTTCCAAGTCCCTCCATGTAACACGGAGATAGCTACTTATCTGGGGAATGATAAGAGACATTAAAAAATGTTTTGTATTTAAAGAAAAAATTACATCAAAATAGCAAAAAGGCCGAAGTAATTTTTATTTAAGTATTTATCATTACACATAATATCCTAAAAATTAATCCCCTCTCATCAAATATACTTTTGACATTTTCTAACGATGTCAAAAAGTATATTCAATGTTTTTGTATTCAAGTATATATAAAAAAAATATATACTTAGTAATATTTAGACCACAATTTTCTCAAACATATACTGAGTGAGTTAACATAGGAAGTGAATGAGAAAGATTTCCCAGGACGATGAAGAAATCATGTCGAGCAATGTAGAGAACTCCAGGGAAATTGTTGTGATTAAAACCATCATTTGAACGTTTTATTTGGAATGGAGATCTCCTAAACACATAAACACTTGAATTGGATTGAAAATCCTCCAGATTTACCTGATCTTAAGACGTACAGTTTAATTAAATCAAAGAAGAAGTGTATACCAAATCAACAAAATTAATATTTATGAAATATTTGTTTTCGTATTGACTGTATCTAGATTTTAAAAAATCTTTGAAATGGAAGTAGGAATAGTGTAAATTGTAATGAATTGGACAATCAAGAGGTCATTGTTAGAGGTTTTATGTAATTATTCATAAAGAATTAATCTATTCTGAATTGTTAACGTTACCTACAGTCAGATTGTAAATGGAGAATTATAAATTAAACCTAAGTTATAGCACCTTTTGTGTGATGTGAATTACTGCTTACATGAAAATCGCGTAGGAAATTAAAATTTAGGTAATGATAATAAATTACAAGTAAAAACATTATTGTATCAAATTATAACTCTCTGTATATTTTTCACTGTAAGAAACTGTTTAAATTTTCATATTTAAAAAAAAATTAATCTAAGTCCATCATCTAAAACGTGGCAGTGATTCCACCTACAACATAAAACACATTGTGGCCTACTACTCACCCCACACATACACAACGTACGGCCTTCAACAGACCTCGCACTCCTTACACTGTGGCCCATTTACGTTCCCAACACACTCTTGTCAATCATCTATATAAACACTACTATTTTATATATTTTGAGTGACAGCCCACATATCCATCCAACACACTTGTGGCGCCCGTCTCAAAAAACAAAAAGTTGATAAATGTGACTATTGCCCACATATTTACCTAGCACACTTATTTCCACCCACCCTTACGTTACGCCTAGCACAGTAACGTCGATCGAATTTGTAACCAGGCCAGTATTTTTTTATGTCGCCCTTAAAT
Organism: Stictocephala bisonia; assembly: GCA_035578905.1. Lineage (NCBI taxonomy): Eukaryota > Metazoa > Arthropoda > Insecta > Hemiptera > Membracidae > Stictocephala > Stictocephala bisonia. The sequence goes on along the minus strand of JAQJVL010000397.1, from coordinate 758,985 downwards.
AAAATGCTTTTGTGACCATCCTCGCAAACTTAATCTTACCGAAACGGTGTTCATGGGAAACATTATCCTGGGCAGTCTAGCCCCAGTGGCTGCTATCACAACAAACCTGATTATACTGATTACTAAAACGGCTTGGTCGGGGAGGAGTTGCCCTCCAACCCTCAGCCTTTGGGGATGCTAAAATTAAATTGTAAAGGGTACCTTGGGCTTGGTTATTCTCGATAACAATGTTTAAAAACAGGTAAAAACATCTCATAAATTTATAATAATTAAATAATAATAAATGTATTTCTAATATGATTAAGAACGTTGAAATGATTCACTATAAAATGAAAATATTTTTAAACTTCTTATATTTATTGATATTTCATTGTTATAATTACTGACAAAAGAAATTCAATAGCTTTCTGAGAGTTTGAATTTTGAAATATTGTTTAGTTACTCAGGAAATATATCGTATCTCGTAATATGAGAAAGTAATTAATTGTTAATTCTTTTGAAAATTTGTTTGTAAGTTAGAAAAAGACATTGTTAATCTTTGTTATTCTTTATTACCTGTTTTTGAAATAGATGTAGCTATTATTTTAAAATAATAATAATGAAATTTTACCATTTAATAATTGAAATCCTAAAAACCAATATAAAAAAATAAAATAAAACTTTTATTGCACTAATGCACATTTTATGCACGTACAGAGGTATTGACCCACTCGCCCACCCATACACAAACAGTGGTATTTAACCACCCGCCCACCCATACACAAAGTGGTATTGACCCACCCGCCCACCCATTCACGTACAGTAGTATTGACCCACCCGCCCACCCATACACATACAGTACATACATGGTACACATAATACCAATGTATGTGTACGGGTGGGCGGGTGGGTCAATACCAATGTATGTGTACGGGTGGGTGGGTGGGTCAATACCACTGTACGTGTATGGGTGGGCGGGTGGGTTAATACCACTGTACGTGTATGGGTGGGCGGGTGGGTTAATACCACTGTACGTGTATGGGTGGGCGGGTGGGTCAATACCACTGTACGTGTATGGGTGGGCGGGTGGGTCAATACCACTGTACGTGTATGGGTGGGCGGGTGGGTCAATACCACTGTACGTGTATGGGTGGGCGGGTGGGTTTCCCTAAATCAAATTAGGGAAGTTTCTAATATTGTCACCTATAATAAAATTATAGGTGAAAACATACTGAAAGCAAACAAGGTTTCTAGACAGAGTATCAAAGACAAAATGTTAAGTCTGTCTTTCAACGTAAAGTGTCAAAGACCTCAAAATAATAATTTAATTCTTCAAGATTAAAAAAAATTTCTATGATTAATTATTCTTCATCAATAACTGAACTTTTACTGGATACGAGATTGTTAAGATAAGTAACTTTATTCTAGTGTAACAAAAATATTGGAGTAAAAATAGTGTGTGTGTTTAAGTCAAGTTAACGAATGTGTCGGTATAGAACGTATCACACGAGAGAAAAGTAAGTACTACTATCACGTTAATATGGTTGTAATCTAGTCAAGTTAAGATACGTCAGCTAAAATATAATATTTGAACCTTTCAATTATGAAAGGAACCCCGAACTGCATTTATGTTTACTTTAGGCAATAAATGTTTTGTAAAGAGACCACCTCCACCTGTAACAGATGATAAAACCCACACTTATTTTAAAACCATATTAATGAAATTTAATGAAAAACTAATAACATATCAATATAACAGAAGTTGGAAACATAACGAAAGCGACCAAGCTTTCTAGAGAGTGTATCAAAAACATATATAATATTTATAATATGACATAACAATATAATATTATAGTATATAAAATCACACAGTTCATGTACTTTCACAAATTCAATTGATTAACAGATTTTCCATGTTTATATTCACCAACATTGACAAATAGAGCCACAGTTCAAAAATGTCTTATTTATTATTAGTACATAACTAATGAAGCTAGGCTTAACTACATGTAATCTGTTACAACGTTATCACCAACTTTAATTCATGAGCCTACACGAGCCTCCCATTGTGAACATTAATGGTGTACAGTCACCAAATCAGTGATTTATTAGTAATATGTAACTAATAAGCATCGGTGACACGTAACATGTTACTACGTTATCACCAACTTTAATTCATGAGCCTACATGAGCCTCCCATTGTGAAGATTAATGGTGTACAGTCACCAAAGCAGTGATTTATTAGTAGTAAGTAACTAACAAGCATCGGTGACACGTAACATGTTACAACGTTATCACCAACTTTAATTCATGAGCCTACATGAGCCTCCCATTGTGAACATTAATGGTGTACACTCACCAAAGCAGTGATTTATTAGTAATAAGTAACTAACAAGCATCGGTGACACGTAACATGTTACAACGTTATCACCAATTCGTCAGTTAACATGGCTCTCCCACAAGAAATCAACGCTTATTAAGTGGAATAATTTCCTTATTGCCTTACTATAATGTTTCTATTAAGTGTGAACATGTATGGGTTTTAACATACAAATTTAATATGTTCTTTGAACGATCCCGTAAAATTCTCTCGTAACTAAGATGTCATATTACAAAAAGGCAATACATGACATAATATATGTAATAAATTCAATGTGTTCACTACCACTATTTTTCCGTTACTTCACTACCACTACTTTTTTTATCACAATTACGTTTAGGTTAGATGGCTACTATAGTTGATCACAAACTGGCAAATCCAATGATTGACTTACCGCCGATTGCACTCTCCATGTGTTAAGTTCTTGGAAAGCGATAAGATAATAAGGCCAAAGATATCGGCTTCCTAGCGGATAAGGAATACCACAGTGGACGTAAAAATGATTGTTGAACAGTTTTTAGAGCAATATAATATTTATCAAGTGGTAGTACAAACAAAAAGTAATAGTAGTGAATTAACGGAAAAGATCAAAATGTTCAAATAAGGCACATTTGTAATTTCGGCATACCATCTTGAGTGTTCTCTCTTTTAGTATTATCAGTATTCCTGTTTTATAAGAAAGAGGAATGCAGGACTGAACTATTCACCAAACCATTTCCAAGTACTCATCAAAATATATTAACAAAAAAATATTCTTTCTTCAGTGAATGCGACTATTTTACTAATATCTAGGCAATTATTGGGACGTACCAGACATCTTTCAGCTAATCATATACTACTCCAAAAACCAGTTTATCTTTCTTTAGATTTTAGTAAAAAATATACTACTGGGCTGAAGAGTTAACTTTTACATCAACGCTGAAAAACAATATCACACATGTTCAAGTCCAAGGATTATCAGCCGTGTTTAGACAAGCGACGTGTAGGCATAAATTCTCTGAGCTGGTTTTAATGAAGTTTCAAATCTCTTTTTCAATCAAATTTTAAGTAGTATGTTTAAACATATGTTTTAAATATGTTCCTATTAAAAACATTACTCCGTTATATTTCGAAGTAAAGATTACATATGTTTGTAATATATATTTATACTGTATACAGGGTGAGTTTAAGACAGTTACCCATTAAATAACTTGATTACATTTGTTAATTTATGGCATATTTCCTTTTTTAATAAAATCAGGATAACTTGTGGTCCAAGATCTGGGAGTCAACCTCGACGTCTTAAATCGAAACGTGGTCATGTAAGTCTTAACACAGCAATTTCATGTTAAAAACGATAATGCAATTAGAATTAAGATATGTTGTTGTTTAATTATTTTGTCGTTTTGTTGATGATTACCTTTTATTTTCTTATTAAAACTGATTAGTCATGGCTAAAACAAAAATCACCCTAAAAATACAATAGGAACATAAATCTGTTTTATTTTAGCCATGAAAAATCAATTAAAAAAAACCACACAGGTGATCCCCAATAAAATAAAAAGACAAAATAATTAATAACTAAAGAACGATGCACCCTTTTAAAACTCTGATTGTGCTACATATCACATTACTACGTTCATATTACAAATTTTAAAACTAACTCGATGATCTTGTACCCCAAGTGATTTCCAATAACATGTAAACAGTCTAAATAAATGTAGTGTGGTCGTATTAAAAAAGCAAATGTTTTATAATTTGTGGAAACAATTTAAGGGGTAACTGATTTAAAATCACCCTGTTTAAAAAAACAGTATTTAAAAAAAAGCTAAAATACTGTCACAAAAATGTTGAAAATACAATAAACTTTTTATGATTCTAAGTGACTTATAAATTGAAATGTGATCAACAAAGAGATTTTTTGTAATATTAAAAAAAAAATCACTACTCACGACTAACCACTTCCACCTAATGGGAGTAAATTTTATCAACTTTCAGTTTAATTGAAGAGGGTAAATGTTTACTTCAAGGTGATGCTTACAACCAAAATAGATCCTGCCTGCTAAAACTGAACAAATATATTTCAAAGTTAACAAATGAAAGTTCGTGTATTCCAGCTAAAATATATTGTTTGTACGAGAATCCCTCGGTCAAGATTGTTGAGTCTCACGAGAGCTTATTACCTCTAACAGGAGATATTTGTACATGTCAATAAACCCCATCGAACACATGCGACATTTTCGACGACTTTTGTTAAGTTGAGTCAACTTTGATTACTTCATTCACATTTAAGAAACTGATCATTGAGATACGGACGACTACGAGAGGCGCATGAGTGTGCCGAGTGTAGTCATTGTTACTAAGGTCGACTGTTCCTCAGAAAGAGATATTCTTAATAGCCAATAGCCAGGGTAACTAAGGGTCCTATAGCTTTACGTGGAATCCGAACCACGTAGTATTCGTCTCATTGTAAGTTAACTGTCAAGTCTGACACTCAGTTCTCATCTGACTCCCTTCACAGCATCTGAACCTCGACTGCCACACAAAATGGACACCCCAGACTTCTCTAGTAGAGTCCACGTTTATGGCAACCATTGAGCGAACACCGTGTCAGTATTAAGAGGACCGAGCATAGAACTTATCGCCTACTTTATCCTCAAAACTTTATCCCTAATCAAGAATCAATCAAGAATGTATTGCCGTAAAACATTTACAAAAAAAATGTATTGACATCGTCAGAGTTATAACTAAACTTATATTATTATAATTAATGGCGCTTATAACATAATCTCTGCTATAATAGATAATTATTGTTGACAATGAATTCATAAGTGTCATAAAAAACTAAACAAGCCAAGACACAATACATTTGATACAATTCAATTATTACAACTAAAAATTTACAAATATTTAACCCAGTCAATTTCAAAAAATTCTTCAACATTGTACAAGCATTGCATTACTAACACAGTTTTCAATTTGCTTTTAAAGGATGGAAGAGGCAATGACTTGATTTTAATTGGTAAAGCATTGTATAGTTTGGCAGATGTGTATAGAAGATTTCTCTGAGAGCTAGTATACCTAAGCTGCTGAACTCTAATATTATTTCTATTCCTGGTTTCAAATATGAACCAGGACTTTCATCAATAGATGAAAGTCACTATTCAATTTAAAAGATTCTAAATTACTATGTACATAATTAAGACTGAACAGGACATACAGTGAATATACAGTTAAAATACCCAGATTTGAAAACAGAGGTTTACAATGAGCTCTCATACTAACATTACAAATTAATCTAATAGCCTTCTTTTGAAGTACAAATATTTTAGAAGTATAAGGACTAGAACCCCATAGTAGTATTCCATAGCACAATAATAAGTAGCTGGATTACAGCACTGCGCCACTAGTAAGGGCTGTTTTCATATTCTCACAGTTTGTTACGTTCAACTTTACATAATAATTCTCCAGCTTGTCTGTCCCAATTTGTTTTATACATTTCTTAGTCCAAGACTTAAAACACTAGGCGTCGATCTTTGCTGCCGTTAATATCCGTCCATAGAATTTCTCTATACAACAATTTTTCCTTTACTGTAATCACTGCCGAATTTGTTAATGAGATTGTAGGAGATAGTTCTATGCTCTGTCCACTTAATACCGACAAGGCGTCCACATAATGCTTGCTATCGACGTGTACACTACTAGAGAAGTCTGGGGAGTCAATGTTGGATGGTAGTTAAGGTTCAGATGTTGTGTAGGGAAGAGAAGTCAGTGTCAGACTTGTCAGTTAGCTGAAAATGAGACCAACACTACGTGGTTCGGATTCCACGTAAAGCTGTAGGTCCCATAGTTACTCTGGTCCTTTCGAAGCTAAGTCGAACTCAGATAGTAACATAGACTACACACGTTCATCAACACTTATAACACTCGTTCACCACTCATATTCGCCCATATCTCTACGATCGGTGTCTTAGAAATTAATAATGAATAATCTTGCTGATTATATCAGAAACGTTGAAGGGTGCGATCAGTTTCGAGTTGCAGTGTTGCCGAGGGGGCTTAAGTGCTGAACAACATTATTTTCATATCAATGTCGTGTTCTTCTCGGTCGAACCGTGTCAAATTATGTACAATATGTACAAGAGCAGGAGCCAACGTTTCGGCCTCGTCATAGAATGCTGTCTTCAGGGCAACACACGCTAGCATACGTAGAGCTGTGAGTAGTACTCAGAAGACCATGTTAGTGATATGAATTACATTGACATTGACAGTAGTTGCTTCTCCAGGAAAGATCACTTTTCAAAACGAGAATGAAATGTCACAATCTTATAGATGAATTACCCACCCACCCATACACGTACAGTGGCATTGACCCACCCGCTCACCCATACACGTACAGTGGCATTGATACCACTGTACGTGTATGGGTGGGCGGGTGGATCAATACCAATGTTCGTGAATGGATGGGTGGGTGGGTCAATACCACTGTACGTGTATGGGTGGGCGGGTGGGTTATTGATCCACCCATACATTGTCCACACCATACCACTGTCATGAGCAGCAGTGACCAATGGTTTGTTTGATGAACACTGACGAAGTAAGCTATATGTTGTTATGTTTGTTGATTTTTTTAAGGGATTGAAAATGTAATTCTTTTTCTGTGCGTGCCCAACCTGCGCCCCACTCTAAGTGTTGCCGAATTTGGCAAATGGTAGAGTGCTAATAATTCCTGACAAACGGTGATAAGTCTAACCTGTTCCGTGCAATATCTTTAAAGCCCATTTCTGATGCACATTATATTCGGCCACAAGCATATTGTCACTAAAGTACGTTGGAGCGAGGAATGTTTCTCCTGTATATTCATATTAGGCGTGTCAATACAAATCAACGAATTAATTAATTTTTTTTAAACGAATAAACGCCCAATTTAATAGGCAGGAACCGCTATTAATTAAATGCTAAATTAAATTTAACGTTAAAAACTAAAACACATTAAATGCTCTAATTGTGATAATTCAGACATTAGTCTACTGATGAGGTCATTATTATATAAATTGGAATTTTGTAGAAGAAATTGGCAAACTGTGTTAGCATATTTTAAATCTATTAGTAAAATAATGATATTCTATTATTACAAAACTTTTATTAATCACCTATTCCAATTAAGTCTGATTCAAATGCCGCCATAACCTGATGGCACGTATCCATGTAACATAAATAATTACATAGGGGGGGGATATTTATTTTCATGAAGCATTTATCAGAACTTCCAATGTAAATTTTACAACAGAGGCCATGATGTGGTGACTTAAATATTTTTTAAACAGCAGATATTTAGATCGTTATGTTTTGAATTAATCGTAACATTAACGCGATATGAATGTTTTTTACATCTTTATGTGGTCATATCGTATGGTACTATTTTTCATATTCTTCCATATTTTTTAATTCTCCTTAGGTAATTGGAAATAACTCTATTTAATTAATTTTACTATTTTCTATTTGCATACCAGTGCTCAAATAAAAAAAATCAAACTACTGTTGGTGCAGAAATTTGGTGTACACCGGTTTGAAGATTGCTTACTAAGAAGGCTATGAAAATTCTAATCACACCATGGTTTCATCGTTTAATTTTTCATTGTGACACATGCATTTCACAATTGTATTTCAAGTTTTAATAATTTTGATCTTATTTGGAAAAAATATTAGAATTTTAACTTGTTTTCAATGTGCATCAACTTTACACTTTTACTGCTCAAAAATCCGTTAATTTATCACAATTATATTTTAATAATTGGTTGACAAGAATGTTTCGATGAACATTATACAATTCAGAATTTTAATTTTTCAACAAAAGTTCCAATCAATGTCCTGAAACAACGTGTCCTTGGCTTCTAATTAATTAGTCACTCTATAATTCTTATGACATGTATTGTTACGATACTTTTAATCCAAATCAATTTAAAATCATTTACTTACACACATAAAAGTAATTTATTGTACTATACATGTTCGTAATCCTTATGAAAGCCAAGAAAAAGTTGTTTCAGGAATTTGATGACAGTTTTTTTCTTGGAAATTTAATTCTGGCGTTTTTTAAACTTATACTTTACACAAAAGTATAAATTACGTACGTTAACGGGTTTTTGAGTAATCAAAGTGTAAAGTCGATGCACAGTGGAAACTAGTTAAAATTCCTGTTCGTTTTTGTTCCAATTAGGATAGAAATTACTAAGCCTTACAATAAATTTTAAAAATGCACATGGCATAACGTACAATCAAACTAGGAAAACAATGGTGTGATTTTTTTTATAGGCCTCTTAGTTTCTCAGCAACTTTCAAACTCGGGTACACATAATTTATGCGCCGACACTAATGTTCATTTGATTTTAAAACAAATAATACTTGGTAAATTGTCAGTTTTCTGGTTCAGGAGGTTGATGGTTGTTATACGATATCACGTGTAGATTGCAGGTTGTAGTTAAGCCTGCAAAATAGTATCAAGCTTGACATAATACTGCTCTGGTTTGTGTAACAGAGAGATTCTCTGCTGCATGATACATAAGACTGCCAATAACAATTTAATCATCACGCATGCTTGTTTTGTGAATTTGGAAATACGTTTACAACGCCCAAACTAAATTAAGTACAAATATCTAGGTTTTTTTTAAAATATCCAATCGAGTACTAAAAGAGTTTTATTCGAATTGGTATGATTTTCACAAGAAATTTGAAAACCCTTATATTTATATTCATGTGTATATTTTATTGATCTAAATTAATTCAAATCTAAAAATAAATCCCTAAATAGTAACATTTATAACAACTACCACAAGCCACAGGTCTGAAGATATAAATGGCCGGCTAGACAGAAGACAAGAGGAGGTACACATCGATTGGACAGGGAACAAGAGAACAATTCAGGTACATTCTGCCAGACATAGGAGGTTAAGGGAGAAAATTATAGCTAACCTGGGTATATAAAGAAATCATTAAAATGAACCTTGTTATTAGAGGAGAGTGGCAGGATGGACGGGACGGATGGAGATTCCGAGAACAAACGAGACGAGCGGGGATTATTTAGTAGCTGAAATAAGCTCTTATGGGGTTACATCTCTTATTATATACCCAGTTATGTATGTGCTCTTAGGTTAGGTTGGAGTAGTTTCCAGGGAAACCACCCTCCTAATTGGGTGAACTCTATTACGGCATCTAATCCATTCAAGAGTACAGAGGTGTTGACCCACTTACTCGCCCAGACACGAACAGGAGCAATGACCTACCCACCCACCCATACACGTAGATGGTATTGAATCTCCCACCCATACATGCATGTGATACGGTATCGATCCCAGCGTACGTGTATGAGTGGGTGGTTGGGTCAATTCCATCATACGATGGGTGGGTGGGTGTGCCAATATTAGTGTATGTTTATGGGTAAGAAAATGGATGAGAATTTATTAGTTAACGTATAGATAATCCGTAAACGTTAACAGCAACATTATAAGAATCTTATTTAGGTTATCTTTATTTATTAAAGATTAAAAGTTTGAAAATTTTCAAAAGAAAACATTTAAGACATTTCCAAACTTAAAAATTTGTACAATTGTATGTGAAGATTTCAGGACAGTAACAAAACAATTAATAACTATACAATGTTTTTCGTTGGGTTCCACTCTTAAATATCAAGGAGGCCCATCTGATTTCACAAAGCGGATCATTTCCGTTAATTCACTACCACAACGTTTTCCATTACTTCACTACCACTACTTTATTATCGCAATTACGGTTAGATTAGATCAGAGTAGGTTAGGTTATGTTAGGTGGCTACTAAAGTTGATCACACACTCGTACATCCAATGATTAACTTGTCACCGAATGCGCGCTCCGTGTGTAAGTTCTTGGAAAGCGATAAGATAAGGCCAACTATATCGGATTCCTAGCGGATAAGGAATACGGCAGTGGACGTAAAAATGATTGGGGAACAATTTTTAGAGCAATAGAATATTTATCGAGTGGTAGTAAATTAACGGAAACAAAAACAAGTAGCGGTAGTGAATTAACGGAATTGATCTCACAAAGCTTTTGTACTAAGCAAAATTAATCACATTTGTGCTTGCGATTTTTATCTTTTATATTTTACATTTTTAATTTATTTTTATAATATATCCTTATTTTGAATGTTCTACTTTATAATACTTTATATTATTTATTTTTATTTAAAGTACATTTGTTGTGACAATATTTACAAGGTGATAATTCAATATTTTTTGTCAGAGTACTATACTATTGCAATTAAAAATAGTTATTTTTTATAAATGTACTTAACCCTACACCGAAACTAAATTAAACATTTTTAAGCTCACTTACTTATATAATGCACCAAACGTTTATAATTAAATTTCATATAAATTATATGATGAATAATTAAGGCGAGTTGTTGGTAAAAAAAGACAAGATAATTAAAAACTAAAGAATGACACATCGTTTTTAAATTTTGATTGCACTATCGTTAAAAAGGAAATGGTGGTGACCTTTGCGGGAACTATTCGGAAAAATGATCTAGGTGCCCGAGTTGAACAGTCTGTCTCAAGTTATGATGACGTAGTCGATAGCTCCTTCTCTCTCTTGATTGGAAATTTGCGTCTTGTTTGATGTTGGTCGGTAGTTGGATATTAGGTCTCCGCCTGTGTAATACATAGCTGATCAATAAAGTATAATAATGATAAATTAAATGTAATTTCTTTTTCTAGGATGCTTGATCAATCAAATACAAATTACAGTACCAAAAATAAATAACAGTCTCGAATTTTCATATCTGGCGTAAATATCAGCACGAGAACAAATAAAACTGAGCAAAAACACAATAGATTAATAAATATTAAATTGTTTCTATATTTGTATGACTACAAAGAATTTGTTTTGTTTTTTTAAAAGTGTAGATTTCCTTAAATAGAATAGTTAACAGTGAGCATAATAATTAACATAGTATATCCAAAAATTAGTAATCACTGAATGTTTAGGTGGTGTTAGGCACTTAAAAATCTGTTACAGTTGTTAATAATAAGCCCCTTTGAATATACAGTGTTAAAAAATTAACTAAAGTCTAACTTTTTGCCATATAAATGAAAAGGATTAGGTAATTCAAATATAATTAAATTGATAAAAGTGTAATAATTGTATATCATTAAAATTGTTTCATTTTCAATAGTTTTTATAATTTATTAATTTAGGTGGGATTTTAAAGAAATTTACTCCGAAAGCCGCACGAATTAGACTTCCGCAGCACATCTAACGGCTGTATTCCAACTCACCAATGGTTTGAAGGTCGTTTCTAATATCCTAACTCACCAACTTCCGTCCCTTGGTCAGGTAGATGACTCCCGCAGGTGTCAATTACACATCTACTTGGAAAAGGATTCGCTCCATATTTCAGCACTTTTTAACTGCCGAAGATCACAGATATTTAATGTATCAAATAATGATATAATTATTTATTTGTACCTCAAAATAAACTTGATTACAATTCTAAAATACATGAAGTATTCACGCATTTATTTTAATTCCTTTAATTCTTATTCTTACATTCTTATTCTTATATATGAGACGCCGACACAACGTTGTGCGTATTTTAAGGCGAATATGAATGATGATATGAGTGTAGGATGAGTGTGGACGAGTGTAGTCTGGTTACTAACTGAGTTCAACTGTTCCTCAGAAAGGGCAATTTATTAATAGCCCAACAGCCAGGGCAACTAAGGGACCTACTGATTTACGTGGAATCCGAACCACGTAGTGCTGGTCTGATTTTCAGCTAATTGACAAGCCTGATACTCAGTTAACTCCCCCACACAACATCCGTACAATGATTATCACCCAACATGGAAACCCCAAACTTCTCTAGTAGTGTCCACGCAGATAGCAACCATTGAGCGGACACCATGTCGGTATTAAGAGGACCGAGCATCCAACCTATCGCCTACAATCTCCCAAACACTTTTTCCCCAAGTAGCTGGGTTACAGCACTGCGCCACCAGTGCCGACATTGTAATTGTAACTTAGTGCCGAGCGTTAAAAAAGTAAAACTTATAAACTTCATTGAACGTAATAACTCCACTTTTAGGCCACACCCTTATAAGGTGCATCTTGGAATAAAATTCAAAATTACCATTGTAAGATTTAGTATAATAAACCGATTATAAAATAAACGTAGTAGAGTAAGGATAATCAAACGTGTTAAAATGGTATTTTTTAGTTTCTTAAATAGACTTACACTAGATGTAAACTTCTAAAATAATTTCGCAAGTCATATAGAAATTGAGTAAAATCTATTAATTTTATATGCAAAAACATGAACATCTATTAACTATCTATAAAACTACAATTGGCACCTAGGTATTATAGCGATCTAGTATGCCTTGCCAACATTTTGAACTTTTGCAAAAGCCCACTTCACCATTTCTTCACTGAAAACATCTACACAAATTTGCAATTGTTATTCACCATTTTGGCCACTTTGTTTCGCTAACAACCTTTTTCATAACACACTCCTTTACCTTTCAATGTCAGCGATATAATTACATCTTCGATATTCAGTGCCTTCACTTGAAGTGGGATGGCGTGGACATTCCAAAGATTTTGGAGTGGGGGTTGAGGCTAAGGGATGTCTACCTGACCAAGGGATGGAAGTTGGTGTGTTAGGATATTAGAAACGACCCTTAAACCATTGGTGAGCTAGGATACGCCTCATCTAACTTAATATTTGTAGACATAGCTCAAAACCAGGTTCCTCAAGCAAAGAATAGTACAAATCATATGATAAATCTCAAAACTCATTGTTATACTGTTTTAATAACATTTAAAGTCTAGCCACATATAGCAGAAACCTTGCCGGCATGGTGATTCAGTGGCGAAGGTATCGGACTGCGGAGGGCAAGATTCAAGGTTCGAATACCCACTGAGCCAACGGTCGGTACTTCTCTCGTAGAATGAAGTACACACACATGCCTGTAGGCACATGTGAACTGGCGAGAGAAGTTTGTTAAAAGAAAAAAAATCGAACAAGATCTAAATGTTATTTCATATGACAATTATGTTTATGTCTGCAGAAAACTATAAACTGACATTGCAGGAGTCACGTTGGAAGTCAGCAGAAACACCAAAAGCCATTTGAAAGCTATACGTCGTATGACAGTGGTGTAAGTGTCTGCAGAAAACTATAAATTCTCCGCTTAAAAAGTAAACTTTACGATGAAAAGCGAGAAAAAGCTATTTCCTTATTTCACTTAGGAGAGAAACTTATTCTGCAGAGTGTTATTTGCCAAACAAGGTTATAAACCCCGTGGTTGAATTGTATCTGTACACAAAGTTGGGTTTTTAGAATATTATTTGAAATAAGTATTACATTCGATTGGTCTAAAATGCAATATTTAGCTGTACAATTTAGGCAGCTAAATAAACAATACATAAACGTTTTTATATCACTAACGTTGTTTTAACAAAACTTTAATTTAAAACAAATATAAACATTTGACAAACAAGTTCCTTGGCTGCTAGATTCGTTTTGGACAACATTTGTGGCATCCTGGAAATGTGTAGTGGCCTTCATACCCTCAGTCGGGCATCTCCTGTTCCATACTTACGCCTTTCTCTCGGAATTTATCAAACTTGTCTCCGACATTCAACTATCAAGCATTTCTTACTGGTAATATATTCATTTTAAAGATGTATCAGATCTTTTGTATTTTATAGAACAAATAACAAATATCATTAAACATATTTTTACATGGAAACTTTTAAGTATGATTCGTTTACAAATAGTTCCAGTAAAAGTACGTATGTAATTTAATTACAAACACATTCTTCAATACTTAAATAAATTACTTTATTGCCGAAATTCAAATTTAATGAATTGAGTAAAACTTTGGGAGTTAATGTACTATAGTAAAATTAGTTTCAAGAAAATGAATCAAGACAGATTATTAACATGCGTTTTCTGTGTACATAAATGCACATTAAATGAGTGTGTCATTTTGTTAATAACTGTTACGTGAAAACGTAATTTGCACAAAAGATATTAAGCAAATTTTGTATTTTAAAAGACCATTACAGTTGTCTACTTGGCAATTTTAGTGGTATGTTGATGTAAAATAATAACGAGCCATTAAACAAAAATATTCTTTGTCTGTTGTGTAATTATTGAAATTTTGGCAGAGTCTGAGGTTCGTCATCAACAAGAACTCATACACAAAGCCCTTTATGGATATCTTCTCTTCTTATTTTTAAAGGAACTAAATTACTATCTCTATTCAAATTTAATTTGTGATTGTAAACAGTGTGTAGAAAGTAGTAAAATGCATACAATTGTTCATTTCAACGGATTTTTTTAAAAATATGATCGTAGCAAAAATCGATGGTTTAATTAAATGTATATATGCTCACCCATTCACGTACAGTGGTTGTGACGCACTAACCCACCCATACACGTACAGTGGTTGTGACGCACTAACCTGCCAATACACGTACAGTAGTTGTGACGCACTAACCCACCCATACACGTACAGTGGTTGTGACGCACTAACCCACCCATACACGTACAGTGGTAGTGACGCACTAACCCACCCATACACGTACAGTGGTTGTGACGCAATAACCCACCCATACACGTACAGTGGTTGTGACACACTAACCCACCCATATACGTACAGTGGTTGTGACGCACTAACCCACACATACACGTACAGTGGTTGTGACACACAAACCTACCCATACACGTACAGTGGTTGTGACGCACTAACCCACACATACACGTACAGTGGTTGTGACACACTAACCCACCCATACACGTACAGTGGTTGCGACACACTAACCCACCCATACACGTACAGTGGTTGTGACGTACTAACCTGCCAATACACGTACAGTGGTTGTGACGCACTAACCCACCCATACACGTACAGTGGTTGTGACGCACTAACCTGCCAATACACGTACAGTGGTTGTGACGCACTAACCCACCCATACACGTACAGTGGTTGTGACGCACTAACCCACCCATACACGTACAGTGGTTGAGACGCACTAACCCACCCATACACGTACAGTGGTTGTGACGCACTAACCCACCCATACACGTACAGTGGTTGTGACACACTAACCCACCCATATACGTACAGTGGTTGTGACGCACTAACCCACACATACACGTACAGTGGTTGTGACACACTAACCCACCCATACACGTACAGTGGTTGTGACACACTAACCCACCCATACACGTACAGTGGTTGTGACATACTAACCCACCCATACACGTACAGTTGTTATGATTCACTAACCTGCCAATACACATACAGTTATATTGACCCAACCGACTACTCATACACGCAAAGGGGCCATGACCTACCCGCCCACCCATTCACGTACAGTGGTTGTGACGCACTAACCCACCCATACACGTACAGTGGTTGTGACGCACTAACCCACCCATACACGTACAGTGGTTGTGACACACTAACCCACCCATACACGTACAGTGGTTGTGACACACTAACCCACCCATACACGTACAGTGGTTGTGACACACTAACCCACCCATACACGTACAGTGGTTGTGACGCACTAACCCACACATACACGTACAGTGGTTGTGACACACTAACCCACCCATACACGTACAGTGGTTGTGACGCACTAACCCACACATACACGTACAGTGGTTGTGACACACTAACCCACCCATACACGTACAGTGATTGTGACACACTAACCCACCCATACACGTACAGTGGTTGTGACGTACTAACCCACCCATACACGTACAGTTGTTATGATTCACTAACCTGCCAATACACATACAGTTATATTGACCCAACCGACTACTCATACACGCAAAGGGGCCATGACCTACCCGCCCACCCATTCACGTACAGTGGTTGTGACGCACTAACCCACCCATACACGTACAGTGGTTGTGACGCACTAACCCACCCATACACGTACAGTGGTTGTGACACACTAACCCACCCATACACGTACAGTGGTTGTGACACACTAACCCACCCATACACGTACAGTGGTTGTGACACACTAACCCACCTATACACGTACAGTGGTTGACGCACTAACCCACACATACACGTACAGTGGTTGTGACACACTAACCCACCCATACACGTACAGTGGTTGTGACGCACTAACCCACCCATACACGTACAGTGGTTGTGACGCACTAACCCACCCATACACGTACAGTGGTTGTGACGTACTAACCCACCCATACACGTACAGTTGTTATGATTCACTAACCTGCCAATACACATACAGTTATATTGACCCAACCGACTACTCATACACGCAAAGGGGCCATGACCTACCCGCCCACCCATTCACGTACAGTGGTTGTGACGCACTAACCCACCCATACACGTACAGTGGTTGTGACGCACTAACCCACCCATACACGTACAGTGGTTGTGACACACTAACCACCCATACACGTACAGTGGTTGTGACACACTAACCCACCCATACACGTACAGTGGTTGTGACACACTAACCCACCTATACACGTACAGTGGTTGACGCACTAACCCACACATACACGTACAGTGGTTGTGACACACTAACCCACCCATACACGTACAGTGGTTGTGACACACTAACCCACCTATACACGTACAGTGGTTGACGCACTAACCCACACATACACGTACAGTGGTTGTGACGCACTAACCCACCCATACACGTACAGTGGTTGTGACGCACTAACCCACCCATACACGTACAGTGGTTGTGACGCACTAACCCACCCATACACGTACAGTGGTTGTGACGCACTAACCCACCCATACACGTACAGTGGTTGTGACGCACTAACCCACCCATACACGTACAGTGGTTGTGACGTACTAACCCACCCATACACGTACAGTTGTTATGATTCACTAACCTGCCAATTCACATACAGTTATATTGACCCAACCGACTACTCATACACGCAAAGGGGCCATGACCTACCCGCCCACCCATTCACGTACAGTGGTTGTGACGCACTAACCCACCCATACACGTACAGTGGTTGTGACGCACTAACCCACACATACACGTACAGTGGTTGTGACGCACTAACCCACCCATACACGTACAGTGATTGTGACGCACTAACCCACCCATACACGTACAGTGGTTGTGACGTACTAACCCACCCATACACGTACAGTGGTTGTGACTAACTAACCCACCCATACACGTACAGTGATTGTGACGCACTAACCCACCCATACACGTACAGTGGTTGTGACGTACTAACCCACCCATACACGTACAGTTGTTATGATTCACTAACCTGCCAATACACATACAGTTATATTGACCCAACCGACTACTCATACACGCAAAGGGGCCATGACCTACCCGCCCACCCATACACGTACAGTGGTTGTGACACACTAACCCACCCATTCACGTACAGTGGTTGTGACGCACTAACCCACCCATACACGTACAGTGGTTGTGACACACTAACCCACCCATACACGTACAGTGATTGTGACGCACTAACCCACCCATACATGTACAGTGGTTGTGACGTACTAACCCACCCATACACGTACAGTGGTTGTGACGCACTAACCCACCCATACACGTACAGTGATTGTGACGCACTAACCCACCCATACACGTACAGTGGTTGTGACACACTAACCCACCCATACACGTACAGTGGTTGTGACGCACTAACCCACCCATACACGTACAGTGATTGTGACGCACTAACCCACCCATACACGTACAGTGGTTGTGACGCACTAACCCACCCATACACGTACAGTGATTGTGACGCACTAACCCACCCATACACGTACAGTGGTTGTGACGCACTAACCCACCCATACACGTACAGTGGTTGTGACGCACTAACCCACCCATACACGTACAGTGATTGTGACGCACTAACCCACCCATACACGTACAGTGGTTGTGACGCACTAACCCACCCATACACGTACAGTGGTTGTGACGCACTAACTCACCCATACACGTACAGTGATTGTGACGCACTAACCCACCCATACACGTACAGTGGTTGTGACGCACTAACCCACCCATACACGTACAGTGGTTGTGACGCACTAACCCACCCATACACGTACAGTGATTGTGACGCACTAACCCACCCATACACGTACAGTGGTTGTGACGCACTAATCCACCCATACACGTACAGTGATTGTGACGCACTAACCCACCCATACACGTACAGTGGTTGTGACGTACTAACCCACCCATACACGTACAGTTGTTATGATTCACTAACCTGCCAATACACATACATTTATATTGACCCAACCGACTACTCATACACGCAAAGGGGCCATGACCTACCCGCCCACCCATACACGTACAGTGGTTGTGACGCACTAACCCACCCATACACGTACAGTGATTGTGACGCACTAACCCACCCATACACGTACAGTGGTTGTGACGTACTAACCCACCCATACACGTACAGTTGTTATGATTCACTAACCTGCCAATACACATACAGTTATATTGACCCAACCGACTACTCATACACGCAAAGGGGCCATGACCTACCCGCCCACCCATACACGTACAGTGGTTGTGACGCACAAACCCACCCATACACGTACAGTGATTGTGACGCACTAACCCACCCATACACGTACAGTGGTTGTGACACACTAACCCACCCATACACGTACAGTTGTTATGATTCACTAACCTGCCAATACACATACAGTTATATTGACCCAACCGACTACTCATACACGCAAAGGGGCCATGACCTACCCGCCCACCCATACACGTACAGTGGTTGTGACGCACTAACCCACACATACACGTACAGTGGTTGTGACGCACTAACTCACTCATACACGTACAGTGGTTGTGACGTACTAACCCACCCATACACGTACAGTTGTTATGATTCACTAACCTGCCAATACACATACAGTTATATTGACCCAACGGACTACTCGTACACGCAAACGGGCTGACCTACCCGCCCACCCCATTCACGTACAGTGGTTGTAACGCACTAACCCACTCATACACGTACAGTTGTTACGTAGTTAAATTGAAGCCTCTAGAAAGTGTATAGTAAAATAAAATATTATTTATACAATATATTTAACACATTTCTTATTAATTTGTTGTACGATTTATTTATTCATTATTTCCAACGGTACAAAACCATTTTTATAATGAGAAAGGTAGACGGATAAATATATAAGATAAGCTAACATTTAACGCATTTAAGGCCAAGCAAATACTATGTAAACTGGATGCAATCGACAACATTCTACTCCTATCACAAACAAAACAATTGAATAGCAATAACAAAACAACAAGTAGGGAATATGGATATAGTGATACGATAACAATAAGATAAGAACTAAGGGCTAACAATTGTGAACACTACACACTTAATAAACAGCAATAACAACCTTAAACGTTTTAAAGTAAATAACAACAATAATGGTAGAAAAAAATAGTGTAACAATAATAATAGGCCTAAGTATTCCAACATAACAAAGCTACACAACTAATAACGCATACGCATGACAAAATGAATCAATTACCTTAATAACCTTCAAAGTTTGTAGTAAATGACTACAATCATAAAAAAAAAAAAAAATAATAATAATAACAATACACGCAAACACATGACTTAATGGATCCGTTCCCACAGCTTATAACTGGTCGACGATCTGGGCAATATTCCTCTTAAAAGAAGAAACAGATCCCTGGAAGAAGTCAGCTCTCCCAGACGTCATGCTTCCAAGCCTTTGAAGTCTTGCCAAGCCACAGTTGTATGAATAGTATGTAGGCAGAAATCTCCGGCTAAAGACAGTCATGGATCTCGTTCCTCTTTGGATGTTCAAATCAACTGACACCAGAAGGTCGGGGCTATCCATCAGTTTAAAAAGGAATAACAGATCAAAGATGACTCGCCGATGATGGAGAGGTTGCAGCTGGAAACGCTGTTCCAGCTGCGTATGGGTGTTTCCCAGTAGGTGTAGCCCAGACAAACTCCAAGCCAAGCATCCAGAATGAAGCGTGTCTGCATTCTGTTCAACTCGTCTATGTGGCCGAGTTGGTAAGGAGACGAGTGCCTACTCAAGCACAGGTGCACGATAGATTTGTATAAGACCAGCATGGATTTGTACAATTTGAAATTTGAAGCTCCTTGTTGATCTTCCAATAAAGCCCAGAAGGGAATATGCCTTAGAAGTGATAAATGCAATATGGTCAGCAGGGCCTAGGGAACTGGTCAGAATAACTCCAAGGTCTTTCACTCGATCAACTCTGTCAAGGATCTCACCTCCAATACGATAATCAAAGTTACAAGATATAACTGCACGTGTGAACGAGATAACTTGGCATTTAGATATGTTCAGATCCGTAGCGTTTGCTACACACCACTGGACGATGTTGAAAAGTGACTTCTGCAGATTTTCCCGGTCAGATGAAGAGAGGACCCTGGTGTAAATCTTCATGTCATCCGCAAACAAAAGGAAGTAGCTGGAATTTTTTGAAGATATCATTGACAAAAATAATGAATAAAAGAGGACCAAGGTGAGAACGCTGAGGAACACCAAACAGAACAGAGAACGGAGTGGACAGATCAATTGCATTTTACTATTAAAGAGCGGCCTTTAAGGTAGCTCTCCGGCCAACTCAGAAGCCGACCACCTACTCCATATCCAGCAAGTCATTATTTACCCTATCAAACGCCTTAGAGCAATCTAAATATATGCAGTCAACTTGACATGAATCGACAAAAGAGGTTATTACAAATTCCTGAAACTGTAAAGATTGGATATTGTAGAGCGTCCTCGGAGATAACCATGTTGACTCTCATGTATGAAGTTAAAAAAATAGTTAAAAAGTTTACCCCATGTATGGTTCCAGGTAAAAATAGAGCTGCTCAAGAACCAGCGCCCTAAACACCTTTGCTAATGCTGATTGAATCACTATAGGCCTGTAGTTGCTTAAGACAGTACGGTCACCTTCTTAAAAATTGGGACGACGAGTCCACTCTTCAAACAAGCAGGGAAAATCCCGGCAGCCAGAAGTGAATTAAAAAGTATACTCAAATATAAGCAAGTATGGGTGCGCAGTATTTAAGTATAGGCCCATCGGGGCCTGCACCCTTGTTGTGATCAAGGTCCTCAAGTCTCCTCTGAAAAATCGGTGGCAGGTAATGTGATCCGAGAGAAGGAATTGTTCCAGCCGAAGTCATATCAACTTCTATGAGAAGGAATATAAACTTCTATGAAGTCATCTTAAGGTACATGTAGGTTATAAAACAATATAAATAAACCAATTATTATGTACAAATTATTCACAGCTGTTGATAATATGTATATTTATTTTGGTATAATTTATTTGAAATTTTTAGAAATTGTATCTTTGTCATTTAATAGAACATTTGGATTATTCTTTGCACTTTTATAAATTTCGAGACGTTCTAAGGTTGACAGACATTAAATTACTTTTCTTACAAGTATGTAAAAATTCAAGATGTACATATTCAAGATTCTATATTTTTGTAAGTGTGGCCTGAATTATTAAGATATTCTGCACATTTTGAATTTTGTGACGTTGTTAATGCTTTAATATGTTTATCGAATCTTGTCTTGAAAGAACGTCCAGTTTGTCTAATATAGTAACTTTGACAATCATTACAGTTTAATTTGTAAATGGCACTATTATCAAATTTTGAGGACTGTTTATTTTTATTTGTTTTATTTTTAATTGTTTTAATAAGATTGTTGGTAGTTTAAATGTCATTTTATTTCCACTTTTGACAAAAGCTTTGTTGATTTTGTGGTTATGTTTTCCAATATATTCTGATGAAATGTATTTTATATTATTTTTATCTTTTCTTTTATTTTCATGTTTCTTAAAATTTCTTATTAATTTATCAATCATACTAGGTTTGTAGCCATTTGGTTGTCAAATGTTTTATTAAAGGACAGACACTATTTATAAAAAAATACTTTTTGAAAGATTATTAAAATTACAAATTAATTCTACCAAAATATATATACATATTATCAACAGCTGTTAATAATTTGGAAGTCACAATTGTTTTATTTATATTGTTTTATAACCTACACGTACCTGAAGATGACTTCATAGAAGTTTATATTCCTTCTCATAGAAGTTGAAATGTACATCGTACAACAAATTATTAAGAAATGTGTTAAAGGTATTCTATTAATATTTTATTAATTGATCCTTGTTTTGTATTTCGAAGCCTTCAATAATAGTGATACTAGTTTGCTATCATAAACTTTGTTTTTTGGCACCTCTCTCCCTCAGATTGTGAGATTTATTAGCAGTGAGGAAGTCATGTCACTCTTAGACCAAATGTCATTTAACACGTATAATTTTGGAGTGTTTTGTGTTGGTAATAACACTGACTGCAGTAAGCAGGATTCTGGATCTCACTGGAGTTTGTTGTTTTTGGACAGGAATAATAAGACAGCTTTTCACCTTGACTCATTAACTAATTATAACATTAAGTTTGCTAAAAATACCTTAGAAAAGCGTCATCTTACTACGTACACTTGTATAGAACTTGAATGTAGTAAACAAAATAATGATTTCGAGTGTGGTATAAATGTATTGATGTATGCCAAGTTAATCACTGAAGGCTTTTGTAGCAGAGCTAGTACGTCTACAACTTTTTTTGATTGGTACCATAATGTAATTTTATGTTCATCTAACTTGTCTAGTGTAAACCCAGTGTCTGAGGTTAAAACAAAGTATATGTTTTAGAGCCTAATTCTATAGATTCTAATCTACCTACATATAAATGGAAACAAGTGAAATCCAAGAAAAACAATAGTAAACAAAAATGTCAAAAAATATTGTAGCAAGTTTGAATTGTTTGTCTGATAGAGTAAGTGGTAAAAATATTGAGAGTATGAATATGTTTAAATGTCTCACAAACTGAGGAATCTTCTAATCCAGTCAACAATATAGTTATAAGAAATGAATCTTACTGTAATACTGTGACTAGTTATAAAGAACCAGAGGACAGACCTGCCATTGAAAATCTAAGTACACTTCAGGGGGTAGTAAAAAGACATAAAAAACGCACCTTAAATAAACTGTAAATAACTTGATTCGTTCCTTGTATGCATTGTATTACTTAGACTCTGTGACAATGTTTGTTTTTTTGTGAATAAAAATCTGAATCTATTGTCTTACGTAATTAGTGTCCGACAACTAATGAGTCTCGCTGCCTCGTTATGCCGAGGTAGACTATCAAGGAAAGAACACAGCGTTTCGAGTATCATTAGTAACAATTGGTTCTACAAAAATGGTTTAGTAAATCTTAAGCACCCGGCTCCTTAGCCACAAATGACGTAAAAACTGAGAAGGTGAAAAAACATTTTTCAAGAGTACAGACACGATTTGATGTAATCGACAATACTTTTTGTGATCTTACCACAATGAAAGCTTTTGTGTAAAAAAAAAATAAAAATAAACTGCGATACGAATGCATCTAATGGTAACAATAACCTTTTTATTTTTCGATAAAAACGGTAAATCTCAATTTAAATAAATTACAAACAGTAGATCCCTTTCTAACTTGTGGCCGTAAAGTACTGCAGGCATCTCCTTTTGCAAATAAACAGCGTCGAATGAACGTGGTTTTTCCATTTTCTGCATTTGCAATTTATTAGTTGTCATATTGGATTATTTGTTTTATTTTTATTAATCGTCACGATCCTTTTTTGTTATTATGAAATAAAATATAACGTTTTTCTTGAAAATACTATCAAACATCATATTCTAATAATTATTTAGTTCTATCAATTTACTATGTCACTTTTGTTATTTTCCACGTATATTTCTACTAAGTAATAAATAGTATAATTCGCTTGAGTTAAAAAAACTTCCATAACATACATTCTTTGGCAGCGAGTGTTTAATATTTTCAAGTTAAAAAATGCCGATGTCTGATGTGACATTCACTGCAATATATGGTGTCAGTAATTTGTTTGCATGTAACAAAAATGCCTTAATGAATGGACATCATCTGACCATAGTCATTACTGGTTATGGCAGTCTTCTTATTTCAAATAAACATCATTACAGAACATGTAACCAAGAACTGACGTTTAACAATAATAAATACTTCTAATGTATTGTGAATTCAGTAAAGTTTTCAGTAACCCCGTCAACTTAACGTTCAAAATGGTGAACAGGTTCATTGTACTATTTATACTTTAATGTCGTAATTATTTTTTATGTGTTATTAATTATGTAATTATATACTTTATACCAGCCGGAATATCCGTTAATTAAGTTTACATTACAAGTGAACGTCACACGACACAAATATATTACAATATAAGTACAAAATGCACAAATATATAATTTTGTTACATAAAGCAAAAAAGATAACAACACAAGCAACGTTGGATCTCGTTCCTACAAAGTAATCAGAGATAAGTAATCCCCCAAATTAATTCCTGCAATATATTTACTAAGCGATCAGAGGTAAATAATTACAATAGATTAAAGTTTATCTTGTGTAACTTTCTCGTGTTTTTACTAAGCAATCAGTTGTAAGAAATAGAATATGTTGAATCCTATTTAATTTAAATCATATGTGAGTAACCAAAATATCCTGTATTTCAATATTATGTATGTTGGCATGTAAAGTAGGGTAAGTTACGTAAGGCATGTAAAGTAAGGTAAGTTACGTAAGGTATGTAAAGTAAGGTAAGTTACCTAAGGCATGTAAAGTAAGATAAGTTACGTAAGACATGTGAAGTAAGGTAAATTACGTAAGGCATGTAAAGTAGTGTAAGTGACCTAAGGCATGTAAAGTAAGGTAAGTTACGTAAGACATGTAATGTAAGGTACGTTACGTAAGGTATGTAAAGTAAGGTAAGTGACCTAAGGCATGTAAAGTAAGGTAAGTTACGTAAGGCATGTAAAGTAAGGTAAGTTACGTAAGGCATGTAAAGTAAGGTAAGTTACGTAAGGCATGTAAAGTAAGGTAAGTTACGTAAGGCCTGTAAAGTAAGGTAAGTTACGTAAGGCTTGTAAAGTAAGGTAAGTTACGTAAGGCATGTAAAGTAAGGTAAGTTACGTAAGGCCTGTAAAGTAAGGTAAGTTACGTAAGGCTTGTAAAGTAAGGTAAATTACGTAAGGCATGTAAAGTAAGGTAAGTTACGTAAGGCATGTAAAGTAAGGTAAGTTACGTAAGGCATGTAAAGTAAGGTAAGTTACGTAAGACATGTAAAGTAAGGTAAGTTACGTAAGGCATGTAAAGTAAGGTAAGTTACGTAAGACATGTGAAGTAAGGTAAGTTACGTAAGACATGTAAAGTAAGGTAAGTTACGTAAGGCATGTAAAGTAAGGTAAGTTACGTAAGGCATGTAAAGTAAGGTAAGTTACGTAAGGCATGTAAAGTAAGGTAAGTTACGTAAGGTTATGTACGTAAAACTAAATTGAAGGTTAATTTTAAAAATGTTCATTGCTATTAAACATTGCTGTCCATATGTAAAGATATGTATGAGTCTTTTTACATATTAAGTACTATACTCTTTAACTAAAACGAAACTGTTAGTTAAAGTTTTTTCGATTTAGATTTACACTCTTGATCTGAAAGTATTTAATCGTGATTCTGTGCTCAAATTGAAGGTCAGTTTTTCCAAAGGAAATCCCACGTAAACCAAACAGCGAGTGGCTTTTAGGCTCGGACTACACGAGCGGACAAAATGCCGCCGAGTGTACGCTCCATTGATTAAAACCATGACTTCTTATGAAGTGGACTACACGAGCGGTTCTACCGCCTGGCGAAGACGCGTCAATGCGGCGGCCGACGGATCGAACGCCTCCGGAGGCGTCAAATCGGCGCGCCGATCGTCGGCTCACCGGACTACACGTAGCGGTAGGAAGCGTTTCTCCCGCGCCCCCTTCCATCCTCCCCTCAGTGGACGAGTCTATTGTTGTTATCTACACTCTACAGGCAAGTGGAATAGTGTTTGGCAAATACAACGTGTCTGGTTTCTGTTGTACTTTTTTTGGTTGTTATAATGTTTGATACCGAATCGTTTATATGTGAGGTGGAGATGCGTCCTCCCCTATATGACGTAACGTCCAAGGAATATAGCAATAGAGAGATAAAAGCCAAATGTTGGGCAGAGGTCTGCGAGGTTATGTTCAACGACTGGGTAGAAATGGATCCGGATCAGAAAGATGCGAAAGGTGAGGACCAATTATTTTTATTTTTTAGTTTTGTTTTTAACCTTTTATAGGGGGTTTTCTTGGAAAACATGATTATGTTCATGAAACTACCTTTAATCTATATAAATAAAAGTAGACTTTTGTCTGTACATTGCTTAGAATAGTAATCTTTTTGGTTTATTCCACGTTTTATACTATAGGAAAGCCAAAACGAGTCTTATCTCAACTTATGTCTGTCTGTCTGTCTACTGTTATGCTCGAGGGGGCATTTTGGTCACGCTTCTCCTCCTAAACGGGAGCACCTGTAATATTGAAACTGTTCTCCTGTATTTCCTGCATTTACGAGATGGTTTTTAGCTACCTATAAGTGGTCTATTACCTTGGGTTGTTAAAATGTAATCGTTTAAAAACCTACTTTTATGCAATATTTTTTTAGCTGTTTAACATTTTTATATAACTGTCAGAGTTGTCAGTTATTATGTAATTTAAATAGGTACATTTGAGAGAAAATTCAGTTTATTAATACAAAACTATTTCCCCCCAATTTTATGATTAATATAACAATTTCTTCTCACCCACACACACCAAAATATGAGTCACGTGAACGTACACGGGTAACAGCTAGTGTAATCATATTTTAACTCTCTTGTATAGTACTTGAAATAAAAAACACAGTATTTTAACATCTCAGTTTAATTAATTAGACATAGTCAACTACCTGTTTATACTCTATTTATTGAAACTTCCGTATTCTGTGATGGGAGGAGTGTCGTCAACGGATAGGCAGTGGGGGGCGTGCAGCCAATAGTGTTTAGTGTATACTACAATAACATTATTTGGGCTAACTCTCCATGCCTATGCACTTTTATACACGTGCGTCTTGCCATGGAACTGCTCCCTCATTATTAAAAAAACGGCAAAACATTTCCCGGATGTCAATTCCCTTGTTCTGACCTCCGACTGCAGCCACTCCTTCCATATCGTCTAGATCACAAGTTAAAGTGTCCTCGAAAATGAAGCCATCTCTTTTCCTAACAAAATTGTGCAGTACACAACAAGCCTGAACTATAACCGTTGCGTAATCTGGAGCTACAAGCATCGCTGAATGCAAGACGCGCCACTTGTTACTTAGGATTCCAAAGCTGCACTCAACAACACGTCTACCTCGGCAGTGTCTGTAATTGTATACTCTTTTCTGTTTTAATAGGCCTTTTGATGGATAAGGCCTCATTAAATTCCTGCTCAACCCAAAAGCTTCGTCCCCCAATAACACATATGGAACAGGCTGTCCCACTTCAGACCCATCTGCAGCACGTAAAGGTGTAGGAGGAGGAATGTCCAGTTGACCACTCTTTAACCTCTGACCGAAGTTAGACTTGTTAAATATAGTTGGATCTCCTTCTCGCCCATAAGCACCAACATCGATTGCTGTGAAGTAGTAGTTAGCATCGCAAATGGCCATCAACACAATAGAGAAAAAGTGCTTAAAGTTGTAATGTTGAGAACCAGTCTGTAGTGGGCACCTTATTCTAATATGCTTGCCATCGACACTTCCTATACAGTTTGGAAAGTTCGTGATCTTTTCAAAAGCAACTGCCTTTTCTAACCACATGGCTTTGTCTGGAGTTGGCATTTCAGTTGGTTGCAAAACATTCCAAATAACCACACATACTTCTTTCACAATCAATCGGGTTGTCTTCCTTGAAATATGGAAATCAAATTCTAAGTCAACGAACGTCATTCCCGAAGCCAAGTACCTGGAAATAAAGAACAGCATTAATGTACAGGGTTAGGCAAAAGCATGGAACCTATTTGCATGATGCGAGGGTACGGTGTTCGAACAAGTTCGTTGTGGGATTGTGGTTTGGAAAAGGTTCGTTGAACAACTGCACAACCTGCTGATAGGATATTGTTCGAACACCGTACCCTCGCGTCATTGAAATAGTAATACGATCGTGTTCCATCTCAAATTTTAAAATGGCTGCCATTTTGGTTAGGGGTGTGATATCGACCTCCGGTTTGCACCATTTAATTTCTCTTGGTGAACCCTTTAAAACAAGGGGTCACTCGATAGCACTCGACCTCATTTAAATAGCATTATACTTCGAACAAATGAGATTTCCCCCCAGTTGTTATACTTTTGCTTATAAGTCAAAATTTGTTGTTTAATTACTAGCTGCTTACTTTTATACTTGTCACAATGTATTATCCTGCACTTTTGTTCCAGCAAAGGAATTGATGAAGAAGTGGAAGGCAATTCGAGACGCTTTTGTCAAGGACCACAGAAAAGTGACATCAGTACAAACAGGACAAAAAGCTAGTAAACAAAAGCGATATGTATTTTACGACCAGCTACAATTTTTGATTCCTCATGTGAAAGGTAATACTAACACTTCTTCTAATATACAACTGCCTATTACTGTGAGTGATAACAACCAAGATGCTAATGATACCTCCAAAGAATCTCCAATCTCCAAAGAAGGGGAGATTACGGAGATTACCGATGAACCTACACGATCTGAGCCAGGTACTTCGCAAGTACAATTTCCACCTCCTGATACTATTAACCCTAGTAAGAAGAGAAAAATTGAGAGATCAAGACAAACCATGGAGCAATCAGTTGCTGCGTCGGCCAAAAATTTAACTCAAATTTTAGGAGAGAGCCTAGAATTACAAAAACAGCAACATCAGAAGCAACATCAGACAGATAAGTTTGGTCATGCACAATTTCTTTCATCGTTTGTACCGATTTTGGATAGCCTGCCCCTTCACGCAGCCATGAAGGCCAGAATCGAAATATCTGAAGTTGTAAGTCGCATTGTACAAGGGACATATGACGTTGCTTCTCGCCATTCAACGCCCTGCAGTGAATTCGATACAATGAGTAATGTTACAGATGGTGACGATAGCGCTACTCCATTCTCGCTTTCAAATTACCTTCAACTGTAACCTAAATGTTTATTATAACATTTCATAATGTATTTAAAAATATGTACAATTTTATGACCATTAAGTCCAATAAAATTTGAATACCTGTAGAATGTGTTTCCGTTATGTTTCTACATTCCATTCAATAGCATTAAAAATTAATTATTTTTCGCTAAACTACTGTGTAATCACCTGTTTTCGTTATATGTTTATCACCTGCGAAAATTCATCATTGCATTGTTTACTACTGCAAAAGAATGTTTACTATGGAAAAGTAATGTTTACTACCGAAAATCAGTTTTTCCGTAGTAAACATTATTTTGCCGTAGTAAACAAACAAACATATTTGTTATTGTTTTGTTTATAAAATTAAATGGACGTGTCAGTGCCTAACCTAAATAAAGGTGTTATTAAAAAAATTATTAGTTTCTGTAGTGTAGCGAAAAATAACGTTCAAAACACGATGGAAAGTGGTTTGCATATTCTCGACCATAGTTGAAGTGCTCGATAAATCTCGAACTTCAAACACATGGTCTCGAATATGCAATGACCCACTTTCCACTCTTGTTATGAAATATACTATTGTGTATGTTCACTATTCTTGTTGGTAATGCGAATATATCAATATAATGTAGTTAAGTGTTGAATAAACTTACCTCAAAGTCAGAGCAAGTCTTTCCGCAGGATCAATTGCTCTTCTCATCACACTATCACGTTTCTCTATGAATTCTCTGATCAACCCTAACAGTTCATCAAACGATTCCACCGACATACGATAAAACTGATAAAACTTGTCTGGGTACATTCTATGCGTGTTGAACATGACGTGAAACTGCCCTGTTACTAAACGATGCGATAATATAGGGTGTGACCACCAACGCCTCTTTGCACGGCGTTTTTTAATAAAAACATGCTGTAATATTAAAACAGTCGCAACACATCCGACCTGTATGGAATCCATTGGAACTATAAAAAAGACAACAATCAGAATGTCGGAAACCGCGTCGCAACTGCTTGGTGTAGTCCAGGCCCGCGGGTGCAACGCGGTCAGTCCGCCGCCGATTGTCGGCTTCGTCTAGTCGGACACAATTCGGCGCGTACAATCGGTGGCGTTTTGTCCGCTCGTGTAGTCCGAGCCTAATGAGGAAACTCTGGGGGCATTACACGTTCCGTCGCCAGTGAATAGAACGAGTTGTGATCAAATCGGTTCGGCTGACACAACTCTGCCGTGCTTGCTGCCTTTATGAGGAGTCATTTCCACCGTGTTTCACGCCATTTATACATCTTGGGCTGCTTTATTAACACTGTTGGGTTTAATTAGATATTAATTTCTGGTATTTTCGCTTCACTCGTTCTAAAGTACTTGCCCAAACTTTAGTAGGCTTATTTATATCACAATCTTGCGTCTATAGATTATTATAATAGTAAGTAAAGTAAGGTAAGTTAAGAAATGTAAGGTAAGTAAAGTAAGTTATGTACTGTAAAGAAAGGTAAGATAAGTAAAGTATGTAAAATAAGGTAATTTAAATAAAGTATGTAAAGTATAATAAGTCAAGTAAGGTAAGTAAAGTAAGGCATTTAAAGTAAGGTATGTAAAGTACGATAAGTAAAGTAAAGTAAAATAAGGTAAGTAAAGTAAGGTATGTAACGTACGATAAGTAAAGTAAGGTAAGTAAATTAAGGTATGTAAAGTACGATAAGTAAAGTACGATAAGTAAAGTAATGTAAGTAAAGTAAGGTATGTAAAGTACGATAAGTAAAGTAAAGTAAGGTAAGTAAAGTAAGGTATGTAAAGAAAGGTAATTGAAGTAAAGTATGTAAAGTACGATAAAGTAAGGTAAATAAAGCAAGGTATGTAAAGTAAGGTTTGTAAAGTACGATAAGTAGAGTAAGGTAAGTAAAGTAAGGCATGTAAAGTAAAGTAAGGTAAGTCAAGTAAGGTAAGTAAATTAAGGTATTTAAATTACGATAAGTAAAGTAAGGTAAGTAATGCAAGGCATTAAAAGTAAAGTAAGGTATGTAAAGTACGACAAGTAAGGTAAGTAAAACAAGGCATGTAAAGAAAAGTAAGGTAAGTAAAGTAAGGTAAGTAAAGTAAGATAAGTAAAGTAAGTTAGGCTTACTCGTATCACAATCTTGCGTCTTAAGATTATTATAATTGTACAAGATTATTGAAAAAAATTAAATAAACAGGTCGAGAATGCAGTAACAGCTTAGTAAGAAACATTACAAACGTGCAAAATCAGCAATAAAATTGGTGGATTCAAATTTAGTTGAAGAAAGGTCTGATATTTCAACAGAATATACGAGTCGTGTTTTTAAAGTAAGTACCTTTTTTAAATTACGCCGCCGCAGCGCTGCGGACGGCGTTTAGCGCATGCGCACCGTGGGAAGCCACAGACCATTACGGAACTATTCGATCGAGTCTACATCTGTTTGCGTGATTTTAAAATGACTCCACCTATTGAGAATCCCGCCGACTGCGAAGTGCGTGTTGTAATGCGGTTTCTCTGTGTTCAAGGCTTCAAAGCAGTTGATATTTATCGCCAAATCAGTGAAGTGTATGGTGAAAACATTATGAGTGATGGAATGGTTTGGAAATGGGTTAGGGCTTTTAAAGATGGCCGCACAAACATTCATGATGAGGAACGAAGTGAGCGACCTTTAGTCATTACCGATGATCTGATTCAAAAAGTGGACTGTAAAGTGAAAGAGAACAGACGATTTACGATTTCGTCCTTAGCTGAAACGTTTCCTGCTGTCTCAAGAAGTGTTCTTTACGTTGTGTCCGAACATTTAAATTATCGGAAACTGTGTTCATGCTGGGTACCAAAAATGTTGACTGATGAGCACAAAGCCAAAAGATTGGGCAGTGCATTTAGTTTTCTCGAGCGATACAGTAATGAGAGGGATGATTTTTTAAGCCATATTGTTACAGGCGATGAAAGCCTACGTTACACCGGAATCGAAGCAGCAATCAATGGAATGGCGGCATTCATCATCCCCTAGGAAAGTGAAATTCAAACAAACAATTTCTGCTCAGAAAATCATGTGCATTGTGTTTTGGAACAGAAAGGGTGTGTTGCTGATCGATTTTTTTGTCTCGAGGCGACACGATCAATGCAGCTGCGTACTGTGAGACTTTACAAAAACTGCACCGCGCAATTCAAAACAAAAGGCGTGGCATGCTGAGTGCAGGTGTCGTTTTGCTCCACGATAATGCCCGTCCACACACAGTAAATCGAACACAAGATCTTATCACTTCTTTTGGCTGGGAACAATTGGACCACCCTCCATACAGTCCCGATCTAGCGCCGAGCGACTACCATTTTTTTCTGCACTTGAAGATGCATCTGGCGGGGCAGCACCATTCCGATGATGATGAAGTAAAAACGACTGTGAAGCAGTGGTTGTCTAATCAGGCAGCAACCTTCTTTGATGATGGCATACAAAAACTGGTCCCAAGATACGATAAGTGCCTTAATATTAATGGAAATTATGTAGCGAAGTATAGATTTTCAAGTGAATAAATTATTTTTGGAAAAGATTTACTTTTTTTATATCACAACGGTACTTACTTTAAAAACACACCTCCTACTAACTTTAAATATTATTTGTAGTCTACGAAATGTCAAACTGCTGGTGGACACCAATAGCGATGAGGTAGTGTTAAACTCACGCATTTTATTTACATGTCTAATAATATTTGTTACTGCTATTATTTTAAAATAGTAATATTATTAAGACTATCATTTTTCAAAATTTAAACGTAGTATTTTTAAGTTTTAAAATGATGTTGTTAATGCGGAAATGGAAATTCAATAATTCATCTCAGAAGATCTTGTGGAATATTGTTAGATGATACATATTTAGTAGTGATTGAAAGATGGTAATAATTCATAGTTTTTAGTATTTCTAACCATGAGATTATCAGCTTAAAGAGTTACTTACAGATTCTGATCTTTAAGTTCTGATAAAGGTGACCAGTCAGAGTGGTACGAGGAAGTTAGTGGATCATCAGGATGGAACTGAGCCGGCTAACGAGGCGCATGGTCAATCAAGGTTTCTCCAGTTCCTAGTTCTGATTTTTTAACTTCCTATAAAGTTGACCAATCGGAGTGGTATGAGGAAGTTTGTGGATCAGCAGTATTGAACTGGGCCCGGCTAACGAGAGGATTGGTCAATTAAGGTTTATCTCCATCTGGATATTTTTTTAATGTATGAGGATTTACTGTCTATAAGTATAATTTTTTTTTAAATTCAGGCTCGTAAAATAAAATTTTACATTTATATTTCGTCCATTTTACCTTATTCCATTTTCTGGAATAGAAATTCTTAGTTTTTAAGAGACTTACTTTTTTTTATTTATTCATAAGGCGCCGATCGTCAACATATGGGCGAATATGGATTTCAAATGAATGTGATGAGTGTATGTAGTCATCAGAGCGAATGTAGTAATTGTAAAAAACTAAGGCTGACTATTCCTTAGAAAGTGTCATTAATTAATAGCCCTATGACAAATGAACAACCGGAGGTTATCAGCTGATCCCTCTCAAAATTTATGATGACTTTTTATTCATCGTTTTTGTTGTTATATAAGTTTGAACGAAACTTGAGCAGTTTCAACTAAATTTTTTATGGTTGAATTATTACAGTATATTTAATATTTATTAATGCAGAGAATACTTTACGTGTGTAAATTTTATATTCCAATGGTTGTTTTGTGTTTATTTTGTTTTAAGACACCGATTGTCAAGATAAGGGCGAATATGGATTTCGAATGAGTGTGATTGGTATATACGATGTAGTCAGTCATTGTTACATATGTAAATGTCATTGATTAATTGCCCAATAAAAAAATGAACAGCCGGTGGTTATCAGCTGATTCTCTTCAAACATTTAAATTATTCTAATTGGAGTCGAACTAAAAACCTTTATCTTACGAACCTGGGCTATAGCAACAACGCTATCGACCAATTAATAATTATGATTACTATACGACTCGTAGATAATTCCTTTTAATGCTGGGATCGAAAAACGTCAATTTTAAGACAGAGCAACAAATTAAGTAAGTTCATGTGATAATTTACTAATTGTCATTTATCAAAATGTAGCCTTTGGCTCAGTGGTTTCAGACTGAACGGAGGAAAAATCCAAGGTTCGAATTCCTACTAGGCCAAAGATCGGTACTTCCCTCGTTGAAAAAGTTCACGCACAGGCATGCAGATCCATGAGAATTAGCGAGTAAAGTTTAAAATAATCTGTTGTATTTACAAAAACGTCAAATAAATAACAATTTTGTAGGTTAAATAGAATAATATGAACTACATTATCATTGCAATTATTTCAATACCAGAATACGATAATGTTATTTGTTTATGTATTGCCATTCATATTATGATTACTTATATTGTCTAGTGTATATCAAGTACTACATGTATTTTATATCGTCTCGTGTTGATCAAGTACTACATGTATTTTATATCGTCTCGTGTTTATCAAGTACTACATGTATTTTATATAGTCTCGTGTTTATCAAGTACTACATGTATTTTATATCGTCTCGTGTTTATCAAGTACTACATGTATTTTATATCGTCTCGTGTTTATCAAGTACTACATGTATTTTATATCGTCTCGTGTTTATCAAGTACTACATGTATTTTGTATAGTCTCGTGTTTATCAAGTACTACATGTATTTTATATCGTCTCGTGTTTATCAAGTACTACATGTATTTTATATCGTCTCGTGTTTATCAAGTACTACATGTATTTTATATAGTCTCGTGTTTATCAAGTACTACATGTATTTTATATCGTCTCGTGTTTATCAAGTACTACATGTATTTTATATCGTCTCGTGTTTATCAAGTACTACATGTATTTTATATAGTCTCGTGTTTATCAAGTACTACATGTATTTTATATCGTCTCGTGTTTATCAAGTACTACATGTATTTTATATAGTCTCGTGTTTATCAAGTACTACATGTATTTTATATCGTCTCGTGTTTATCAAGTACTACATGTATTTTATATCGTCTCGTGTTTATCAAGTACTACATGTATATTATCGTCTCGTGTTTATCAAGTACTACATGTATTTTATATAGTCTCGTGTTTATCAAGTACTACATGTATTTTATATCGTCTCGTGTTGATCAAGTACTACATGTATTTTATATCGTCTCGTGTTTATCAAGTACTACATGTATTTTATATCGTCTCGTGTTTATCAAGTACTACATGTATTTTATATCGTCTCGTGTTTATCAAGTACTACATGTATTTTATATCGTCTCGTGTTTATCAAGTACTACATGTATTTTATATCGTCTCGTGTTTATCAAGTACTACATGTATTTTATATCGTCTCGTGTTTATCAAGTACTACATGTATTTTATATCGTCTCGTGTTTATCAAGTACTACATGTATTT
The DNA here is from genome assembly GCA_035578905.1 of Stictocephala bisonia. Classification (NCBI taxonomy): domain Eukaryota; kingdom Metazoa; phylum Arthropoda; class Insecta; order Hemiptera; family Membracidae; genus Stictocephala; species Stictocephala bisonia. The sequence goes on along the minus strand of JAQJVL010000397.1, from coordinate 723,027 downwards.
TATATCGTCTCGTGTTTATCAAGTACTACATGTATTTTATATAGTCTCGTGTTTATCAAGTACTACATGTATTTTATATCGTCTCGTGTTTATCAAGTACTACATGTATTTTATATCGTCTCGTGTTGATCAAGTACTACTTGTATTTTATATCGTATCGTGTTTATCAAGTACTACATGTATTTTATATCGTCTCGTGTTGATCAAGTACTACTTGTATTTTATATCGTATCGTGTTTATCAAGTACTACTTGTATTTTATATCGTCTTGTGTTGATCAAGTACTACTTGTATTTTATATCGTATCGCGTTTATCAAGTACTACTTGTATTTTATATCGTATCGTGTTTATCAAGTACTACTTGTATTTTATATCGTATCGTGTTTATCAAGTACTACATGTATTTTATATCGTCTTGTGTTGATCAAGTACTACTTGTATTTTATATCGTATCGTGTTTATCAAGTACTACATGTATTTTATATCGTCTTGTGTTGATCAAGTACTACTTGTATTTTATATCGTATCGTGTTTATCAAGTACTACATGTATTTTATATCGTCTTGTGTTGATCAAGTACTACTTGTATTTTATATCGTATCGTGTTTATCAAGTACTAAATGTATTTTATATCGTCTTGTGTTGATCAAGTACTACTTGTATTTTATATCGTATCGTGTTTATCAAGTACTACATGTATTTTAGATCGTCTCGTGTTTATCAAGTACTACATGTATTTTATATCGTCTTGTGTTGATCAAGTACTACTTGTATTTTATATCGTATCGTGTTTATCAAGTACTACATGTATTTTATATCGTCTTGTGTTGATCAAGTACTACTTGTATTTTATATCGTATCGTGTTTATCAAGTACTACATGTATTTTATATCGTCTTGTGTTGATCAAGTACTACTTGTATTTTATATCGTATCGTGTTTATCAAGTACTACATGTATTTTATATCGTCTTGTGTTGATCAAGTACTACTTGTATTTTATATCGTATCGTGTTTACCAAGTACTAAATGTATTTTATATCGTCTTGTGTTGATCAAGTACTACTTGTATTTTATATCGTATCGTGTTTATCAAGTACTACATGTATTTTAGATCGTCTCGTGTTTATCAAGTACTACATGTATTTTATATCGTCTTGTGTTGATCAAGTACTACTTGTATTTTATATCGTATCGTGTTTATCAAGTACTACATGTATTTTATATCGTCTTGTGTTGATCAAGTACTACTTGTATTTTATATCGTATCGTGTTTATCAAGTACTACATGTATTTTATATCGTCTTGTGTTGATCAAGTACTACATGTATTTTATATCGTCTTGTGTTGATCAAGTACTACTTGTATTTTATATCGTATCGTGTTTATCAAGTACTACATGTATTTTATATCGTCTTGTGTTGATCAAGTACTACTTGTATTTTATATCGTATCGTGTTTATCAAGTACTACATGTATTTTATATTGTCTCGTGTTGATCAAGTACTACTTGTATTTTATATCGTCTCGTATTTATCAAGTACTACATGTATTTTATATCGTCTCGTGTTTATCAAGTACTACATGTATTTTATATCGTATCGTGTTTATCAAGTACTACATGTATTTTATATCGTCTTGTGTTGATCAAGTACTACTTGTATTTTATATCGTCTCGTGTTTATCAAGTACTACATGTATTTTATATCGTCTTGTGTTGATCAAGTACTACTTGTATTTTATATCGTATCGTGTTTATCAAGTACTACATGTATTTTATATCGTATCGTGTTTATCAAGTACTACATGTATTTTATATCGTCTTGTGTTGATCAAGTACTACTTGTATTTTATATCGTATCGTGTTTATCAAGTACTACATGTATTTTATATCGTCTCGTGTTTATCAAGTACTACATGTATTTTATATCGTCTCGTGTTTATCAAGTACTACATGTATTTTATATCGTCTCGTGTTTATCAAGTACTACATGTATTTTATATCGTCTCGTGTTTATCAAGTACTACATGTATTTTATATCGTCTCGTGTTTATCAAGTACTACATGTATTTTATATCGTCTCGTGTTTATCAAGTACTACATGTATTTTATATCGTCTCGTGTTTATCAAGTACTACATGTATTTTATATCGTCTCGTGTTTATCAAGTACTACATGTATTTTATATCGTCTCGTGTTCATCAAGTACTACATGTATTTTATATCGTCTCGTGTTCATCAAGTACTACATGTATTTTATATCGTCTCGTGTTTATTAAGTACTACATGTATTTTATATCGTCTCGTGTTTATCAAGTACTACATGTATTTTAAATCGTCTCGTGTTCATCAAGTACTACATGTATTTTATATCGTCTCGTGTTTATCAAGTACTACATGTATTTTATATCGTCTCGTGTTTATCAAGTACTACATGTATTTTATATCGTCTCGTGTTTATCAAGTACTACATGTATTTTATATCGTCTCGTGTTTATCAAGTACTACTTGTATTTTATATCGTATCGTGTTTATCAAGTACTACATGTATTTTATATCGTCTCGTGTTTATCAAGTACTACATGTATTTTATATCGTCTCGTGTTTATCAAGTACTACATGTATTTTATATCGTCTCGTGTTTATCAAGTACTACATGTATTTTATATCGTATCGTGTTTATCAAGTACTACATGTATTTTATATCGTCTCGTGTTTATCAAGTACTACATGTATTTTATATCGTCTCGTGTTTATCAAGTACTACATGTATTTTATATCGTCTCGTGTTCATCAAGTACTACATGTATTTTATATCGTCTCGTGTTTATGAAGTACTACATGTATTTTATATCGTCTCGTGTTTATCAAGTACTACATGTATTTTATATCGTCTCGTGTTTATCAAGTACTACATGTATTTTATATCGTCTCGTGTTTATCAAGTACTACATGTATTTTATATCGTCTCGTGTTTATCAAGTACTACTTGTATTTTATATCGTCTCGTGTTTATCAAGTACTACATGTATTTTATATCGTCTCGTGTTTATCAAGTACTACATGTATTTTATATCGTCTCGTGTTTATCAAGTACTACTTGTATTTTATATCGTCTCGTAGTTATGAAGTACTACATGTATTTTATATAGTCTCGTGTTTATCAAGTACTACTTGTATTTTATATCGTCTCGTGGTTATGAAGTACTACATGTATTTTATATCGTATCGTGTTTATCAAGTACTACATGTATTACATTATTTGCTTTGTACCAACAGTATTAATTAAATTTTCATTATTATTAAATTTATTTCTCTTTCTCCGAATATTACATTTGATTTGTATTCCACGTACGTCACTCTCAATCAGGTGACATTGTGTGACAGGGGTTGTATCGGTTGGGACCACACGTGACGGGGACGAGTAGTCCCAAGCCTCACGAGTTTGACTGCGGTCACTTATTGTTCGTCCTGTCTGATACAAAACTGTCCTCTCCGTCATATCAATGAGTCTAAGGGGACAATAAACTTTGTAATTCCGGTACTGCAGTAGAATATGTGATCTTATCAATAAAAATATATTTTTTCTATAAAAATATTTGTAATCGACTATTTTAAATAATACCATTGATTTTATACACAAATAGATTTGCCATCCAATGTTAAATGTTGAGTCTCAAAATATCAGCTGTTTTTGTGGTCCATTGTGGAGCGCTAGTGTAGCTCCATGTAAATGTAATGCAGTTTAAAACAGCTGTGGTTGCGGGCCACACAAACTAACAAAATTACTGCCACAAATATTCCTATTAGATGGTTTATCTATTGTAGGTGTATATAATCAAGGATAATACTAATATATTTCATTAAGGGTATACAGTGTACAATTTTTAACGTAATTTGCTACTTGATTGGTTTCGCTCCTCACCGTATTATGGCCTCCCCACGAAAACTAACAAAACTTTTTATTTTATAAATTATATCATAACCTTCTTATTTTACATGCCCACCACATTATTTTTCTAATTTTATAAGTACAATCGCTCCTTACTTTACTATTGGGCAGTTTTTTAGGCTTAATTTTTGTCTATCTCATCATTCAATATCAATCCACTATGTTATAACTAAGAGTGGCAAATGTAATTATTTTTACTACATATTTATACTATATTATTTAAACTCAGATATATATTAAAACTTGTCATGACTATATCATGTAATATTTCACACATCAAAAGATACGTTTTAAACATAAAACCATGTCTCATTCCTAGTTCTTCATTACTTATACCCAGAAAATTACACTTTCACTTATTCCTTTCACATATCACGAACTTAATAGTACTATTGATTATATTATTACTTACAAATATATATCTCGAGTAATAGAAATATGTGTGCCAGTATTGTCTTAGTTAGTGCTACATGGTTAGTTAGTGAGAATTTCTATAACAGCTGGTTTAAACTGCATTACATTACTTGCATTACACGAGCGCTGCACAATGGACCATTAAAACAACTGATTTTTTGAGACAAAACATTGGATGGGAAGCCTATGTATGTGCTTATAAAATCAATTATTACTTGGAATAATACTAATACATTTATTTTATTGTAATTATTTACTTATATCCATTATATGGAATACCAAAAACTAACTGATACATCCTTACCCGACTAAAAACTACTATATTTTAGATTTTAAAGTGATAATCGTGTAAACACAATTCTACTAATGCAACGGAGTTGTAGAGGCTTAACCTGTTAGCGTGAACAATCACATAGATCGTTCAGGATTCTGTAGTAACGTATTTATACTTTTTGATACTTCTTTATCTAAGTGCATTAGATAAAAGTGTATAAACGTAAATACAAACAATTATATGAAGTAAATTTTCAGTAGTTTAATTTAATTCCAAATCAATGATTACTTTCGGCGCATAAATTATTTTTGAAGGTTGTTTACTAAAAAAAAAAATAAAAATAATAGATGTTTGAAGGTTGTTTACTAAAAAAAATAAAAATAAGAGGGCTATGAAAAATCCAATCACACCATTGTTTTCCTCGTTTAGTTGTACGTTATGTAATATATTTTTTTGATTTTATTGTAAGTTTCAATAATTTATATCCTAGTTGGAACAAAAATGTACAAACATTTAAATTAGTTTTTATATTGCATTAACTTTACACTTTTATTACTAAAAAAACTCCTTAATGTATTGAATTTATATTAGGACTGTTTTTTTAAAGGTTTTAAAATGTAAAAGAATGTTATCTTTTCAAGAAGAAAAGTTCTTACCAATTTACTGAAACGACGTTTTATTGGCTTTTAGACGTCGTAAAATTAATTACTTGGTCACGTTGTAATACTTATGAAATTTATAGTTATACTTTATTTAGATATGTGCAAGTAAATGCAGTGACATCAATAAAAATTAGGATCTTTACCGTTAATTCACTACTACTACTTTTTTTTATTTCCGTTAATTCACTACCGCTTGATAAATATACTAATGCTCAAAAAACTGTTCCCCAATAATTTTTACACCGACTGTAGTTATCCGCTGCGAATCGATATCGCTGACCTTATCTTATCGTTTTCCAAGAACTTACACGTGGAGAGCGAATTCGGCGGTAAGTAAATCATTGGATATACAAGTTTGTGATCAACTTTAGTATCCACCTAACCTAACCTGACCTTACATAACCTAACCGTAATTGCGATAAAAAAAGTAGTGGTAGTGAAGTAACGGGAAATATAGTGGTAGTGAATTAACGGAAAAGGTACGAAAATTTTGAATGTATTACATCTATTATGTCATGTATTACCTTTTTGTAATATGAAATCTAGTTACGAGGGAATTTTATTGGATTTGGTGGTAAGTCAGTCATTTAATTTACCAATTTGTGATCAACTTTCGTTGTTACCTATCCTAACCGCAACTGGGATAAGAAAAGTAGTGGTAGTGAAGTAACGGAAAAGTAGTGGTAGTGAATTAACGGAAAAGGTCCAAAATTTACTTTAAAATTATCAATTTAAATTGATTAAAATCAATTAAAAATCTCTTACGCATATAAAATTAACCTATCGTAACTTACATTTCATAATGATTACAACATTTTATTGGAATCCAATAAAATGTTCTTTTAGAAGATTGATAAGAACTTTTTTTGCATGAAAAGTTAAAATTCTGAATTGGATAAAACTTATAAAAAACATATTTGTCAATCACATACTAAAATATAAATGTGGTACATTGACGGAACTTTGAGTAATAAAAAGTAAAGTTGAAGCGCAGTGAAAAATAATTAAAATTCCGATACTTTTTTGTTCCAACTAGGATAAACATTTTGAATACTATTATTAAATTTTAGAAACGCATATTTCATAAAATAAAATTAAACAGGAATGACTATGGTGTGATTGGTTTTTCGTATGCCTCTTAATTGCTTAATAAATAACCTTCAAACTCGGGTATACATAATTTCTGTTTTGATAATTATAAGCAATTAATAGTTATAGATATTTTTAATTTGCATACCCTACCATAACAAATTATTACTAAATAAATACAAGCACCAAGAGCGCAACAGTCAAGGGGTCGGTGTATGAGTGATTGTCAAGGAATGTCTGAACGTCATCGACAGATCACGTACATTCGTCAGGTTTCACCAGAGACCAAAGAAAAACATTCTTATTATTCTCTGGTCTCTGGATTTCACAATAGCGAAGACTCGGCCAGCCATTGACACAACTAGTAACCAGACTAAATTCCTTATGAGTGTAATTATCGTTTAAATGTCCGTGTAAACATTAAAATTGTTTAGTGTTTTTAATTCTAATGAGTTAATTGGTGTTATTAAATTATTCTGGAACGAAAATTAAATCAATGAATGTTTGACAAAAACTGATAGAATGGTTTAAAATACTAATTTCTACATTTTAAGTCCAAGGTTATTTAATATTTATTGGCGAGATGTGAACGTATGTTCATCAGATATGACTAGACACACAGAGCCTGTCAGACCCTTCTGTCTACAACTTTGCCTAACAATGTACCCTCAGAATGTGGGGTTGATGCGGGCTGGCAGACGTTTTGTGGTCATGTAATAACATGCAACAAAACTGCAAAATTGATAATGATGCCAAAAATAAGTTTTGTTACATAAATAAATGTTCTTATTCTTGTGGGCACTTTGTATACTAACTCTCAATACCATTGTTGAACTATTTTAATAAGTAAACTTTTGGATAAGTTATCGTTTTTGGATAACTAGTGAATTATCCCTTAATAGTTTACTGGAACGTAAATTATGAGTTAAGGACTTTTCGGAAAGTCCCCGAAGAAGGTGAAGTTAGTATACTAAGTCTAGACTAATTACTGGAAAGAACAAAATTTACAAATACGTACTTTTAATGTTGATTACGTGGATTTTCTCTACAAGAAAATAATAAGCGTCATTGCTTAAAGTATCAATCGGCGCCTTCTGGCATTTAGGTTAGGTTGTAAGCACTTCCACCATGGGTTGTTAGGTTATGTTTGACCAGGCTAGGATTAAATAAATATATGTTGACGTGTTACTTGCTTTATATATATATATTTTTTATAATTAGTCATCGCTAAATAAATGCGGGGACATTCTGAAAAATACCCTTACATTTGTATTACGTTTTTATCTTCATAACACATATTTTAATCAGTTTTTAAAACATAATTTAACTTTTACTGTGCAATTAATAAAGTAACTGATAAGACAATTTAAATTTTATTTATTTAAGATATTTTTCAACCTAAAATAACATTAAACATTAAAAAAATTGATTACCTTTACGGAACACGTTTAAGAATAGTCCATTTCAAGTAAACGTGGTTGAGTCAAGTACGAGTTAACTTCCACGACTGGAGTCAACTTTTCTCCTGACATTCCACTGGTTAGTACTTTGTCCATGTACGGAATTCGTTAGTAGTTTGTACTTCTCTGTGAAAATATTTCACTTCTTTCTTATTGTTTTTTTGTATATTACTACTGTGAGAAATTTATTTATTCTGTTTCACAAAATATCTTCCGTAATAATGTTTAATTCTCTATAATAGTTACCTACAACATTTTCCTTAATTCAATGCATATGCCTAGTTCTCACTTTTAACTTTAAATTTTAAAGCACATTTTCATGAAATTTAAACGTAAATGTCATAAAGCAGATTTTCATCTGTTAAAATATGTTTTCTAAAAATGCAAGCTCAAACGTGTAATATTACATGCCTGCCTTGAACCGCGGTTCCAAGTAAAATATTTCAAATACAGTAATAACAGTTTATTCAGTAATTAAAAACTGTTAAATTTATAAATAATATTTATTACAACTTTTTGATGTAGAGCGAACTATTTCCTAAATACTATGCTAGCACTAGAAATGTTCTGCCGATGTGACTAACTCTGGTACCGTAACATAAATTTCAATTGAATTTAATTTTTTTTTTATTTCACCAATTTACTAGCCAATATTGCTTAAAATGAACGTCTATTTAACTCGCAGTGGTTTAAAATTGAATTAAAAAAATAATTAAGGCCTTGATAAATCCTTAAATTGTTACGTAATTTAAAAAAATTTTCAATCGTTTTCCAAAAATTTTTGATGGAAAAATGTTCAAATATAGCAATAATTATCTATAAGTATATATGATGTGCGCTGAGCCGTGGATAATGTGTCCGACGGGGCTGCGGTGTTGCCAAATCACCGCAGTCCGACATTAAAATTATTTGACAATTGATATATAAAACGGCTTATTAAATATATTTGACAATTCCTCTGTTATTAGAAGCTTACCACTTTTAAACTTTCCTTTGGAGGTCCAAAGTGCTTAAGAGAAAAGTGGTGATGGGTAATGGTAAAAAAATTCGAAAGGAAATAGAACAATAGTTACTTGAACGTCCTATGAGTACTTTATACTCAATGTCATTATTTGTATGAACGCTGAATACAGCGAAATACATATTTGTATTCGTTATAAAATACATGGAACCCTGTAAACTATTATTTATGGTTAAAACGCATCACGAAAATTAAGCTGATTACAACAATGGCAACATTTCCTCGTCCGATCAGCTATTGCTTGGAAAAAGTTGTTCTACAAAATCAACGAGAACTTTTTTACTTACAAAATAAAAATTTTGAAACTTGAATACTATACTCTCAATAAAATTTCCAACAGCTAATGAAGTTTCATTAAATTGAATTGCGCGTTTTCAATGGCACATTTTTTAAGTTGTGATTTGTATGGACAAATATAGTACTTTTTTTGTTCTAATTGAAATATAAATATGAAAACGTGACCGAACATTTTTTTGTATCAATAAACGTACGAGGACAATGAGTATATAAAAAGTTCAAAACAAATTTCACGATCGTTGTTTTATTATTATTATTATTGGTTTATTTTTTATAAGAATCCAAACAATTCTTACGGACAGTTTGATACAAACTAAACATACATAAGCCGTATTATTAAAAATACCAAAATTATTACTTTAAATAGTAATTGGCAATGGTTTTTAATTAAACTAAATGTTATGAAATAATTACATAACGTTTCACAGAGACCTTAGTATTACTACGACTCTAGTAAAAATTGCACATGAAATTACCAGAGATTTTTTTTGCATTTTTTTAGTTTTAAATAAAAACTTCACTCACCAGTTCACATGGCCTGCAGGCCTTTGCGTGAACTTCATTCAACGAGTGAAGTACCGACTGTTGACTCAGTGGGGATTCGAACCTTGGAACTTCCCTCCACAGTCCGAAGCCTGAGCCACCTCATCGGCAAATGTGAATTAATCATGTGATAAATAGGATGTAATACTACGGAAATGAAGATGAGAGTTAGAAACACGTGAAATAGGTTATTTTGAATATTTATTTACATTTTTCCATACATTTAGATCAATTTGGATGATACACAAACAATTAAACACACTATGAATCACGCTAATATTCGGAACGAGTTAGATGTGGTATACGAAACCCAAGGTATTGATTGACCTTTTAGTGTGAGACAGAACATTGTGAATGTTGTAGAAGTTGCTCTGCTCAACATACGACAGGTGTTATTTATATGAAATGTGTTCCCCACGCCTGTGGTTGACAGCAAGAGTGAAAAAGTTGACAAGTTGTCAAGTGGTAAGTGGTGAAGAACTTGGTTGGTGATGTGGGACCACTTATAACTGGCCTCAACAAGATGAAATGTCTAGTTCGTACATGCTTAGAATGGTTTCCCACTCGAGCTCAAGTGCTTTGGGGACATTTCATTTATTTACATTCGTTATTTCCAATGGTTAAAACAACAAAGGTGTTATGAACTTAGGTAAAAGTCTGCTTATTCTCAGCAGAAGTTTTAGATTTCAATGATAATAACTTAAAGTTTTATGCATTTCAAACTCAAATATTGAAAATTTGTAAATTGATTGATTATGAAATATCCCTAAAACTTTAATAAAAATATTAACTACCTTTTTACACAACTGTAATAACGTTGGTTTAGTTCAATACAAGTGGAAGAAAATACAATGTTACGGTAATCGATTTCGATAATCTGGCTTATTCAAATAAATTTCGATCAATAAAATAATAAGGTACAATTATAGTAACCGAATTCAGTACAATGAATAAAATGAAAAAAAAACGACTTTATTTTTAAGGCGAGGTTAGAAATAGTCAGACCTCTCTTCCACCTGACGTTACGCGGTTGGTCGAAATCGATATAAAAAAATAACTCCTTCTTGTACTTACATTTACGATTGTACTTATATTTATACTTGTTTGCCTGACGTCTCACTTCATTGCAAATTCTTCCAATACATATTATGTTAACTATTTACGATTTTAAAACCGTAAATTTGTGAAAACTGCCTTTTTCGTCTACCACTTAAAAACAATAGCGTATTTAAGTGAAGGTTAGTTAACCTCTTAAGTAGAAGTAGAAGACATCTTAAAAATTAATATAAGAACCAGATTATTGAAATTTTTGGCTGCTTTAAAATACATTCAAAATAAATTTCCTTTATCTCACTGGTTGTCGTAGATGCTGCAATTGACATGGAGACAAAGTCATTTTGTCAAAGCACATGTACATGGACTTGGGCTGGCGTGCATAAGTTGTACGGAATTAATGATTCATAAACAATTGTATGCAATTCACTTGAAATATTGCATCTTTTTCGGTATGCCCCGCATATGGTCTACTAAGGATAAAACTAAACTAAACTTACAAACAATGTACCACTGATATTGGTCACGTGGTTTTGACATAAAAGAAAATAATAAATCGTCGTTGCTTTAATTATATTTAGGTTAGGTTGTAACCTAAGTTAGGTCGACTTCTGGTATTTAGGTTAGGTTGTAAGTACTACCATCACGGGTTGTTAGGTTAGGTTAGGTCAGGATTAAATAAATATAATTTTACGTGTTACTTACTTATGTATATGCCTTATATATACTTATATAGCCTTATATAGCTATATATATACTTGTGAACTTTCTACTTCGTTTGACAACTAATAATTGCTAAACAAATGCGAGAACATTCCGAAAAAGATAAAAAATATTTTCACAAATAAGATACCAAAGATAAAAAATTCTACTTTTTGTTACTTTACGTATTTATTTCGTTACCATGACAAATAATCATTGTCGAAACCAGTGGAAGTAAACACATTACTCTGGAAGTCATATAGAAGTCCATTTCACAACTACGTGACTCAGCAGTTGGCAAAGTAGTATGCAGTGTTTATGTGACTAAAGCACATGCACAAAACTATAAATCGCTCTCATAAAAGAGGGAACTCAACACTGAGTTTCTTTCACAGTGTATTTCTTACTTGGCTTTATACGTACTAAACCGTATACTGATTTCCTTCAAATGAATTACAAGGAAAATAAATCCAGTTCAAAAATAGATGATACTTTGATATTTTTTCCACCAACATTTAAAGCAGACGTGGCTGCGAGCTCATACAAGTGAAAATTAGATATTTATTTGTGATTTTGAAATCCATACGATATATTAAATAAGTTTACAGCAGTATTCCTCTAGTACGATTGGGCCGGGTAAAAAACGACCTGCGTGTTAAATTTAGCGCATGTAGGGGTTACAGCAGCGGAGGGGATCTTTTCACCACTCCGATTCTGCTTTGGAGTGGGGACGGTAGAAATTTTAAAAGATTCATATGCAGTAATATTTAAATTAAACCTTAATGTTAGTATAGATAAATATTATTTCAATTTGAAGGTCATTCAACATTTTAATTACACTATAAGAATTTTAAATATAGTATAACAAAAGCACAATAATATAGCAAATTCAATTATGATATAACTTAGATATAACTTGGTAAAGACAACAAACTGCCTTTAATCATCTAATTTCTCATCCCTATCACAGTTCCTTTTCCCTTTATTCCATATTCCTGCTGTGCTATATTTCAGCCCCCACCTCGTGCCTGGCACACCAATGGTCACCTAGCACCATAGCGTCATGGGTGGGGCTTGCCACTCCGTATCCATGACGACGAAATGTTTTAGTGGTGCAGTGGCACGAAGCTCCAGTGATAGGAGAAGAGTAATTTTTCCTCTCACTTCCATGACTAACTTTATCTCTCGCACAAGTTCTTTCATTAGGTCGTAGTAAAATCAGTGGAATGTTGACAATCATTTGAGAGCTCTGATTGAAAATACCTCTTAACGTAAGAAAATATTAATTTTAATATATGATGATTTAATATGATGATTTAATTTTAATATATATTGATTTAATAACAACGTCCATTTCTTCAGCACACGATGAACAGTCTGGAAATTCTATATTTTATTATGATTGAAAGTAATTGTTTGAAAAGCGTAATCCCACAACAGTATGATTTTGTTCTCTTACTATATTAACTTTACTATTGTTTATTCCCCCTCCCAATAAAATAGAATTGTTTATTTTTGATATTCACGTACAAAGCTGAATAAATTCATGAGGTGTAGGAAACAGTGATTTTGTAAGCATTGAAATGGAATGGATCACGAAACGTAGGATTTGAACCAAGACAAAGTGCTGGCGGCTTCTTTATATAGGCCTATCACAGAAGAAAAATTTGTTTGATAGGTGGAAAATGTCTTATATAAAAATTCTGTTAGTGCAAAGTAACTTAGAAATTTATGTTAATCGTAATTAAATACGTTTTATATCTTGAAAATGAATAAAACCTTCAATAAAAACCATGTTAAAAATGTTTACTTTAACCTCTTTTTAAGTCAAATTAAAAAAAGTACATACTCAACACAAGTACTTAGTACTGTAGATTTTATTTTGGTATAGTATATTGCTCTTATTTTTATTGGTTTCTCAGCTGGCTTTGATGTATATATTCAGAGTAATTGTAGCTTACTGACCATAGAGGCACTTCAAGGAGTTCCTTGGTGTCTAATGGAAACACTTCAGCTCCCTAATGTGGTAAAATGAGTGGCAGACATTACTCAAAGTCATCTGCAAGTTTGTACTTCTAACCTCCATTTATATCTATATTTATAAAATAGGATGTTTGTATATATATATATATATATATATATATATATATATATATATATATATATATATATATATATGTTTGAAGTTTATGCGCTGCCAAACCATCCAACCGGTCGCCATGAAACTTTAGGATGTTGTCCTGTATACTCCCGAGATGGTTTATGTGAAGTTTGATGCAGATCCGTCCACAGGGTCCCGCCCCACGGGCTCCTAAAGATCCCATGTTATTCAAATGGAGAATCTGAATTGTTTACAAAAAACATATGACTGTGTGGTTTAATGTAGTTTCACATGCCATAAGCAGATTGAAGTTTTCACAACAACAGTACTGTATATGTTTTGATTTATTGTAGTTCTACATTTCACCTTGAGAGTGTAGCACACACTACTTTTACTTGATCAGGTGATCTGTATTTGGTGTTAACCTTTTTTCCTCGGTAATTAAAACATGTGGTGAAACGTGAAAATAAAAAATAAATAATTATTTGTTTTGCAGTTTACTTTTTATGACATGCCTCCTAAAAAATCTAATATTGGTAGAAGAAGCAAAAATGCTCGAATTCTTTCAGCTATTAGGTTCTAAATCAAACTCAATATTATGACCGGCGAAGCGGGTGGGTACAGCTAGTATTTTCTAAATGTACTTAAAATAGTAAAACATCAAAATGGCAGCTCATTGTCAGAGTAGAATTGTACTATCTGTAATTATAATTATATATTTGCTCTACTATTTATAAACAACCGTTGTTACTATTCAGTTAAAACATTTCAATCTTAAATGTTTTTTAAAAAACAAACATACAACAATTCTTAGAAGCCTACATGACAAAACAATTATAAGTGATTTAGTATTAAAATTATTTCCAATTAATTTACCTTAATGTAATATTCATATTTTTTTTAGTAATACATTTTTATTGGTAAACATTGTTGTGATAGCCCGAGTGATATATTTTAATAGGATTTAATAATAATTCCTCATATTATATATGAAGAAATATTTATTCACAGTTTATATCAGATTTTGGGAGGTTATGTAGATTCAAGCAGAAAGGCAATTAGATTAGAGTTAAATAACAAGAGAAAAGAATAGTCGATTGTAATATTTTCCATCTACTATCGATCTTTCAAACCTTCGATTTATAGTATTGGTTTGATTTGCATCGCACTATATGAAAGATAATTTTGTATTTACCACATATAGGCCTATTTTGTTAAATGACTGAACTGCTGTTGTTTTTTAGAATATTTATATATACAATAGACATATTGTTAAGATTTGTTCAATGTTAAGTTTTTATAGTTTATTTATGATTGTTTACTGGTAAGGGTATTTATGGTTTGTTATTATTTGTTTTATTTTATATTTGTTAATAGATTAATATGTAGTTGATAGTTTTATTGTATAAAATAGTTACATATTGGCAATAATATTTAATATCGAATGCATAAAGTTAATATATTGGGCCACATTTTACCTGTAATAAAGAGTGTTCCTGCATATTTGGGTTGGACTGTCGGCTGAGGATGATAAACACAAACTAACAAGCATGTCCGTAACGGCGGACTCAAGCCATCAGAAATACGGAATTTGAGCAGGTTTCTCTCCATTGTCTATAAAACTGCATGTTAGGAATTCTAAGGTACTGTCCCGTCGAGCCCTCTAGAATGTCAGGAGCATTCTTGAAAAATATTCTGGTTCATTGCTTGTTAATAAATAATATACACTGTAAATTCATAAAGATAGCTTTACCACTCTCTCTGTTAAGATGAAAAATATCCCCATAATTCTTAATTTAATTTATTATTATTTATATTTATATTGTATCAAATAAGATAGTTGTCTTATTTTTTGGTTATAATGATTAATACTGAGTATGTTTTTCTCATTTATAATTTCATATTAATATTTGAATATTATATAATAAAAACATTATCTAGTAATATATATTTTCCATCAACTAGCATATAGCTAGATGGTTCATATGTGCACTGCAGCAATATGTATTTGCGCTTGCGAAATAAACTTATTGTTTTATCTTTAATAGAATAATGGTAATGCAACGAGAAGAAGTGTTTAAAAAGAGAGCCAAGTACATTTATTTGCATATTTTACTATTCAATAAACAACTTCGTTCAATAAATTTGTCTGATTTCATTATGTAAAGCATTGATTTCAGATTCCTAGGCACATTATAACGAAACTTGAAATGAATAATTTTTTGTAAAGCGATAAAAATAATAACTGTGTTACATTATATTAATTCAAAGTTATTCAAAAGGATAATTTGCATTTCACTAGTTTGTAAGGAAAATGATCAGTATTAATTTTACTTTTTCTGGAAATTTACATATTAATTTTATTTTCATCGTAGTACTTACCTTTGAATGCTTTTATCTTACAATTAACATAAAATATATTATTTTTCATCTTATTTCTATACGACAGGATTAAGTGGGAGTTATAAATTATGGGGGGGGGGGGGGGTTAAAGGGCATATCCAAACTCACCAATAGTTTAGGAACGTTTCTTATAACCAAACTCACCAACTTTTGCCCTGTTTCTCTCAAATCCGGACAAAAAGTAAGTTTCGAATGATACATAGAATATATGTTTACAGTATATTATGTATGACTAGCGTGTGGACCCAGTTATATCACGTAAAACATATATGAATCACGCTTTCTATAAGTTCTTGTTTTTCAATCATTTCTTCCATGTTTCTGTTCATTTGGGAATGACTCTTTTCCTCTTCTCCTTCTCTGGTTTTGGATTTCACTTTGTAATCTTGTTCCTGCATGTATTCCTGTCTGTCTGTTTCTTGATACGTGTGTTATTCATGTCCCGGTTAACTTATATTTGCCATGGTGCTGGTTAACTGATATTTGCCATGGCGCTGGTTAACTTAAATTTGCCATGGCGATGGTTAACTTATATTTGCCATGGTGCTGGTTAACTGATATTTGCCATGGCGCTGGTTAACTTAAATTTGCCATGGCGCTGGTTAACTTATATTTGCCATGGTGCTGGTTAACTTATATTTGCCGTGGTGCTGGTTAACGTATATTTGCCATGGTGCTGGTTAACTTATATTTGCCATGGTGCTGGTTAACTTATATTTGCTATGGTGCTGGTTAACTTATATTTGCCATGGTGCTGGTTAACTTATATTTGCCATGGTGCTTGTTAACTTATATTTGCCATGGTGCTGGTTAACTTATATTTGCTATGGTGCTGGTTAACTTATATTTGCTATGATGCTGGTTAACTTATATTTGCTATGGTGCTGGTTAACTTATATTTGCCATGGTGCTGGTTAACTTATATTTGCTATGGTGCTGGTTAACTTATATTTGCCAGGTGCTGGTTAACTTATATTTGCCATGGTGCTGGTTAACTTATATTTGCTATGGTGCTGGTTAACTTATATTTCCTATGGTGCTGGTTAACTTTTATTCGCCATGGTGCTGGTTAACTTATATTTGCCATGGTGCTCCTGTTTTCTTCCCTTGTTTGATGGTGAGTATGTGTTTCGTTAGTCTGTGCTCTGGTAGTCTGCTAATGCGTTCATGGAATTGTAGCTTTAGTTTTTCATTTCTTCTGCTATGTTTGAAAGTATTTTGTTGTTTACCTTGACTGAAGTCCACATCCTTCACCCATATGTTTTGGTACTAGAATTTCTTATATAAATTCCTAACAGTACATATACATTTACATACATATAGTATATATGCACATTAATATCAACAAATATTAAAATTATTTCTACCGATTTGAAAAATTTTTTTAAAATTGTTTTGTATACACGCTGTTGGAATATAACTTGTGATAAATAATTTTTGTATTAATACTGAGATATAAAATATAATGTTCAACAACTGAAGATACGTTCACACTTTCGGTACTTAGACCAAATTGTGTTTTTTAATTAGCATAATACGTGTTGGTACAAATACAGTACAAGTGAACGTTATACAACACAAATATATTACAATACAAGTACAAACCGCACGAATATATCAAAATATAAGCACAAAATGCACAAATATATTACAATACAAGCACAAAATGCACAAATATATTACAATACAAGTACAAACCGCAAGAATATATCAAAATATAAGCACAAAATGCACAAATATATTATAATGTAAGCACAAAATGCACAAATATATTACAATACAAGTACAAAATGCAGTAATATTATGGTGATCGATTTCGGCGAACCACGCTCACCTTTCTCAGATCGCTCACCTTTCTCACATAAGAATCGATCATGGCGTATCCAAATATACCTTTTGCACTGTCTTGTCCTGCATTGCTGACCAACATGGCTTACCTTGCAACCTTGTCCGCCATGTTTACTCAGCATTATTTTCATAGCATTCAGCAAAAACAAGTTTAAAGAGCAATTTAGTACAACTCTTTGTAATTAGAGTACATACTCTAAATACAAATGTTACTGAAATGATACAAAACATTCTTCTGCTATACCATATAAAATAACAGTTCATTTCGGTGATTAAGTCATATGTATAGTTGAACTTTAGTAAGCACTAGTCAAAATAAGGGTTTAAAAAAAATAAAATTTTACTATGGATAATTAATTATTTTATTAAGAAAAACTATGGTTATAATAAAGTAAAAGTGTATAAAAACCAAAATCTACATTTAAAAGTTGAACATTATGATTATATTTATTTATAAAAAAGATAAAATTATTTCATCATATTGTCAACTCCATCATAAAAACTCTATTACGTTAGTGAAATAAATGTTTACTTATTTTTAAATGAACTATACATAATAACGTAGAATGACTAAAATTGTTCCTGAATTGACTTAAAAAACATACAACTTAATGTGGAACAATGATAATTAGGATAAAAATATACTAAAGAACTTAATAAAATTCATTAATATCCATTAATGAATTTTATAAATTTATCCATTAATAAAATTCATCCATTAATAAATTTCATCCATTTATCCATTAATAAAATTCATTAATATTCATTAATAGCCTTTAGAGGAAACGGTAAAAAATCATATAAAATAAGAACAATGAGGTAACCTACAATTAATTTTACAACTTTTTCAATGTATGGAATTCCAAAAAAACATTCATCGGCATGAGGCCGGGGTTGTTTGGGCATATTTGCAAATCATTTTTGTTCTTTTCCTTTCACCAGGCACTCTCCTGTCACTGCAGACAGCACAGTATTTCGGGTTTCTTATGTCCAAAAGTTTTTGTAGTATAGCTTACCATTCATTCTTACTTGTTCCTCAAATTCCTATGGTCTTCTTCTTTTTATAAATTCCATACCAAGGCTTCAATAAGGTTTTGCCTATATTTTCTTAGCCTGATTCGCTTCATTCCTTGTGGTCTGTTTGTGGTAAATATAATAAATGCATTAACCGTGGTTACCTCCAAAAGCCATAAAAATAAATTCCTCCAACACTTTAACATTTTTCTGGTAAATCTGTAAGACGCTATGTAGTGGTAGTGGTCAGCCAAGTCTACTCTACCCATCAGTTCGTTGCACCTGCAAATGACTGACGGTTTGGCAACGACATCTTCTCTTCCACCTATGACAATTCTCTCCACTTCCTCTGTTTTACTGCCGTTTAATGTAGTAACATTGTAACGACTCTTCATCTATCCATTCAAGAATGTGGATTGTGGATGGATCATGATCATATTTCCTAAATGAAAGGATTCCCCTTTTTTAATTTTGTTTTTTTTTCTTCTTGATTTTAGGGGGAACACCCACCCTATTTTTATTGATAGTGCCTGTTAAATGAACATCTTTGCTATACAGTTCCTTGGCTAACTCAACGCTCGTATAATATCGGTCAGTGAACGCATGCAAACCTCTCAAGTCTCCAAAATGTTCTACTAACTTGTTTACCAAACTTAAAACCACTTTAGTCGTAGCAAGAAGGTCAGATCTTTCAATATTGCATGACGTGGCAGAACTATTTAAGGTTCAATTGCACACACATAACCACTTAGTGCATCACCTTTATCTTACAAGTGCATTCATCTTTAAATCTTAGTGCATTTATCTTTATTTTATACCTTGAAAGACACTATTCATTTAAATCCTATTATGCTTTCGTCTATGCTTACATTTTTTGATGGACAAAAGTGTTGTCTGTGCTTATTTTCTAAATACTGCATTACCCTTTTGACTTTTCCTGGCCTTGTTAAGGTACCTAATATTTGACCTGATGTACTAGGGGGTCTAAAATGTAAGGTCCAATATATTTGAAAAAAATCGATCTCTCGAAAAGATATCCTTAAAGAAAGGTTGGTAATCTTAGAAGTAAAACAATCCTCCATTTCTGGTTCGTAATTTAGAGACATATTCATGATAACGCCAGTAAATGCTTTCATCTCGTTGAGGGTTACATCAATCCATGAGGTCCATATTGAGTTTTTCGGTAGAGGCTGGCTAATTTTAATTTTGTCTTTAGCATAGTTTCATTGACAATCTCGAGGAGTAATACATCAGTAACAAAACGTAACTAATCTAAGAAAACCTGTTAAAATTTTGTAGGGGTTTAAATCCTTTTTCATCTTTGAGACTGTAATCAAATTCAGTAAAACTTACATAATTTTGAGTCCATTTCTACCACACGAGTTGTGAAATGATTATTTCAGAATCTTCGTCTTCACTTTCACTTGCATCTTCTCTTATAATGCAATCTTCATCACTTTTTGATGAGCACTATCAACATTACTTGACTGCACAATACCAGTTGCTCTAGTTGATGGATGCGCACTCATATCTCCCACTTGAACGTCATTCAACACAGATTCACTTACAGAACTTCCTAATATTGTGATAAATTATTTCACTAATATTGTCCGAACGTAGGTTTTTATTACCATCCATGATGGATAAAGTGTGTTACTTGAAAACAGCAACCTGAAAAGCAAACGCTTTTTTTGATCAGTCATTTTATTTTACTCAAGAGCTCGGACTATCTGACCATAAGGCCCTTTTCATTTCGTTACCTTCAAAAAAAGACGAGCGACCGGAGAATCACCAAGGAGTTAAAAAAAGAATTATCAATGATCACTCTTTTCAGACTTTTGATGTTTTACTGAAGAGTATAAAGTGGAATTTTAATGAGTTTACTTCGGTGGATGAGAACTACAACGCCTTTCTTTCATGTTTCCTTGGAGCTTTTTGGGAGGCATTCCCTTTGAAAGCAAGTAAGAATAAAACAAAATATATTAAATGGATAACTAAAGGGATAATATTGTCGAGTAATAAGAAACGATTACTCTACAATGAAGTTAAGAGATCTAAAGATAAACAAAAAGAGAACCATTACAAAAAGTACAGAAATATTTTCAAAAAAGTTGTGAATCAAGCAAAAAGGTGGGCAAATGACAGCTACATAGAGAGGGCTGAAAACAAATCAAAAGCAAGTTGGGAGGTCATAAAACACGAATTAGGATTGGCAAAAAAATCGAACAAATCAGAGCATGTGTTGAGTAAAATATTTGAGAACTTAGGTGCAAATGTAAGTGAAGTGTTTAATTCTGACTTTATTAACGTTACTGAGAAACTTGCAGTCAGCCCCTCCATAAGTATTGCCATTGATAAAGTTATAAATTCACTTGAAACAGTAAATATTGCGACTGAGTTTGATTTTCAAAGAGTGACTCCTGCACAAGTTGGCAAAATTATTGACAAAGCAAAGCCCAAAAAGTCCTGTGGCTGGGATGAGATATCAATGTGGTTAGTAAAACGCTTTAAAAATACTATATTAGACCCATTAACGAGAATAATTAATCAATCTCTGATAACGGGAAAATTCCCAGAAAAACTAAAATATGGTAATATAAGCCCTCTATTTAAGGGAGGTGAAGAGGTGATCTCTAACTTCAGACCAATATGCTTGCTGCCAACTTTTTCAAAAATCTTCGAATCTGTGGTAAAAGAACAGTTAATAAAATACATTGAGATAAATGACATGTTTTCAGTAAGTCAGCATGGATTCAGAAGCAAAAGATCGACAAATAGTGCTCTGATCGACTTGACAAATGATATCCTTAAATCATTGGACGATTCAAATGTTAGCCTTGGGATGATGTGTGACTTGTCTAAAGCCTTTGATTGTGTGAGGCATGATATTTTGCTAGCAAAACTCGAATGTTACGGAATCAAAGGACACTGTTTGAGATGGTTTGGTTCTTACCTCCAGAACAGAAAACAACGGACAACAGTAACACTGAATAATGTAAAAATAAACTCAGAATGGAAAGCAGTCCCTCATGGTTTTCCACAGGGCTCTGTTCTCGGTCCTTTGCTCTTCTTGATATACATTAATGACCTCCCTTTCCTGTGCAAAGAAAAGATAGTGATGTACGCTGATGACACTACAGCACATGTAACCAGACAGACAATAAGTGAAGTGGAGCAAGCGATGAGTGATCTGATAGAGATGTTAGATGAGTGGTTTGCAGCTAATGGGCTAAATTTAAATAAGGAAAAAACAAGCATAATACAGTTTAAAACTCAAACAGTAGTAAATGATGCAAACAAGTACGATGGGGCGATAGCAGAGACAGTGAAATTGCTTGGTCTAGTTTTTGACTCAACACTCAAATGGAAAGCGCACATAGAATATATTACTTCGAGGCTGAACAAGGCAATATTTAACATGTCATGTCTGACTCATATAGTGAGCAGGAGAATTAAGTTAGTGCTGTATTTTGCGTACTTTGAATCCATATTACACTATGGAATAATTATGTGGGGACGTTCAAATCACTGGGAAAAAATATTTAGAGCCCAAAAGAAAATGATAAGAGTCATGATGGGTATGAACCCAAGAGAATCTTGCAGAAGAATATTTAAAGAACTTGGTATTCTTACATTCCCAGGATTGTATTTGTTGGAAGTAGTAAAAAATGTACACGAAAATATATATTCTTACCAACAAAATAATGTGAACCACGACCATAATACAAGAAGTAAAAATAAACTACGTGCCCCCAAACATAGATTAAGAAAATATGAAAATAGTCCATTATGTAGCGGAATACAAATTTATAATAAAATACCACAGAAATACAAAAGCTTGGGGAATGCCAATCAGCTCTATAGAAAGTTCAGGCAGTTTCTAGTTGACCGAAGCTATTACTCCGTCTCCGAATTTCTGCAGGACGAGGTCGTTATATTTTAGATACACTGAAAAATAATAATTATTAAGTATGTTATTGTGTATAAATAATTATTGATTAGTTGGTGATTTAACCTCTTTATTTTGTTATCTCTTCTTTTTTAATTCTTTAGGTTAGTAGTTTTGTAACAATTGACGAGTCACCAGTTAGTAGCAGATTATCTGTTTAACACTAATGTAATTTTCTGTGACAATAAACCATTTCATTTCATTTCATTTCAACACAACATGACAAAGACTTGCAGCAATAATAGCAGATGCTCTCTTATCAATAAACAGATTGCTTCATTGGGTCATTGACAGATTGGTCAGAGTTATAAGGCCCACAGTTGACTTAAGTACTACCTCACTCCTTCCAACTTATTATTTTGTATTTTCTTGTCTAATGTATAGAAAAAATGTGTTTATTCATACTAATGCTCATACCTTGGAATATTATGTCTTGTGACAAACATTTTTAACTTTTAGCAGAAATATGTTATAGCAATATAACTATTTAAATTTGTTAATCACAATTGTCTACAACATAAAATTTTTTTTAACTCTTCCAAATGTACTGAAATAGTAAAAAAAAAACAAAAAAAAAAAAAAACAACGACGTCTGTAGCTGTCCTGCAATACAACGTAACTAAATGAGTGCTGAATCCAAATACACAAATGTCTTGCACAGGACAAGACAGTGCACCGCCAATATATTAAAAACCTATTTTTTTTATTATCATAATACGTATTGGTACATATACAGTACAAGTGAATGTCACACAACACAAATATATTACAATATAAGCACAAAATGCACAAATATTATGGTGATATATAAAAGCCAAATACCACTGACTCGCTCACTCACAACGAAACTTCAAAAACCACCGAACGAGTTTACACGAAATTTTAAAGGAAGTTTTAGTATAAAAGAGACCCACTGAGAAAAGATTTTTCGAAATTCCATTCCCAGGGGATACAAACAGCCCCTTAAAATTGTCTTTTTTCCATAAGAATAGACAATTTTTAATAGACAATGATTGCCTATAAGAATAGACAATGATTTCTCGTATTGGGTTGATTTTAGGACATAAATAACAGCTGTTTTGTTAACAAATAAACATGTTTATTTTGTATGTTTGAAATTATCCTACCTAAGAGTTTAATCCTCAGCTTTTAAAATAAATGAAAAGAACACGTTTGAAATATTCTAAATAATATCATTGGGTATTTATACTAATAAATAGATAGCAATGCAAGTAGTGTGAGTTAGATACTGTAAATAAGTTTAATATTGTGATTTTATGTTATATAGTTAATCTACTATTATTTGTAATCATAAGTCACATGCCGAGGTGTATCGAGCGCAGCGAGAGGTGGGATTGGCACGCGAAGCGTGCAGGTTGTCCCCTAGTTGTAATATATTTGTGTTGTGTGACGTTCACTTGTACAGTACTTAGAACGTAAAATATATTTAATATTCCGTACAGTGAGAGTTGAGAGTGAAGCTCCACCCACTGCTGGTGTGACGTAGGCGCTGGGCCGATTCACAGGTGTTCACATGTTGCTGTAGTGATGAACTGTACTACCTGCATGAACTGACTGACTGACTGCCAACTGGGGATGACAATGAATCAGTCTTGTTGTAAACAATGGTCCACGTGGACACCCTCTTTTTATTGACCGGCGCCTTTGTGACAGCGACTCTCCAGGCGGAGCCTCACTCTCAACTGTCGGCGAACAGAATATAATACATAAAGTGTACTATAATCGTGGTAAATATTGTAACATTCCATATGATGTGCTTAGCTTGTACTTTACTGTATTTCTAGTCATGATTTCTCGCACTGACTTGTTCACTAGTATACAACACTTGATAAATACTATATAATATTATAAATAAACCAATTTCTTTGTACTGTATCATGATTTCTCCTACTAATTAGGATTTAGGCATTTGTGTACTAACTAACCTTACTTTAATGGGTACTTGTGAAAAAATAAATGCAGTTCGAATTTATTGTTAGATTTTATTTGTTAATATACTTGAATCCATCTAAAAATACTTAGATGTATAGAGAATCGCAGAGAAAAACACCAAGTGAAGAAAAACCACTACCACATCAACAATTCCAGTGATTCAGCCACAATGACACTTCAATCTGCTGCATGAGTTAGGTTAATTTTATCCCAAATAGTTTCTTACTTACCTAAGTCGTTAATTTTTTAATGTAAGATAACAATACTTATTATATGATTGATCTAAATCATATAAATGGCTGTTTGGGAGTGACCGAGCGGATTAAGGCGTCAGGAACTTCAGCTTGAGTACAGATAGCGCACATTCGAATCCTGAACTGGACCGCAAATTATTATAGAAAAGTTCACTTTGTACTTCACAGGTTCTGCCTCTTACCCCCCTCCTCAATGAATCCCCACACAGATCTATAGTTATGGGGAATGGGACAGAGTAAGGTTAATAAATAAAAATGTGTTATTTTTGTTATTGTATTTCAATTATTTTTTCTACACATAATTGTTTTCTTCATGTAATACTACAATATTTGCCTCAAACTAATCTGTGAAGATTTCTTTGAGTCACATTCAACGAGTACAAACGTACAAAGCTTTCTAGGAACTCGTCTGTTCATTTTCTCTTCAAAGGACGAAAATTACACTTCCTGCATTCATTTGTGTTGTAAACGTCAAACAAAAACGTGGGAAATGTGTGAGAGTATTTGTTCAACAAGTGAAACTGGAGTGGATGCATTGCCAATGTTTTAAGCTTAGAGTTATGTTAGAATATTTAGTACAGAGTTAAGCTTGAATACTACTTGAAATTAGTCTATCTCACATAAATACTAATAAGTTTTAAGGAATTAAATAAAATATATTAAATTAAAAATTTTATTATTGTAGGTACAGCGAGTTTACAAATAAATGTCTCTTGTTACAATAAAAACTTTGATTTTAGATTCATGAGGTACATTTTATTATTAACCCTCTTTGAAATATAAAATATAATAATAACAACTTTACTTACAACGACAATTACTTTTCTTTTGCACTTTAGCCTAATTATCTCGATTCTTAAGTTACATATGTATGTACAATGATAAGGATTAATAATTAATATTATAGATTCTTATCACTTCCACTTGAAGATGGTATAAATGTCAGAACATGAAACGTTAAGTATTTATTGATTCTGAATCATAATATCGAATTTCCCTAATAGCCTTATTATTCTATAAATAATAAAATTACTTGATATTTCACGTTGTATTATGAAACTTTATTTATATTCCTTTTATGAAAAACTCCAAGAAATCGTATCGATATGGTGGGTTGGATAAGTCGTTAATTATGGTTCGATAAATCGATATGTTGTTATGTTTTAGCTTCCTTCAGTTGTATACTAAACACTAAATTGAATTAACATTTTTATCAATTAATATGTTCATATATACCCAGGAAATTCAATGAGAAAAGTTCTCATTTAGTATAGTATAGTTTTGATCTCGTACATACAAGGTTTTAGAAAATTGCCTGCTTTATTTACTTGTTGAACAGACGTGCCAGAAGAATTTAAATGATCATATAAGTACAAATATAAAGCATATAATACATCTTGGTAGATGGTTATCAATACATTTATGTACTATAAATCGACAAATATGTATCGATTAGTTTTCAAATTTAGATAAACTTAAACGGTAAAAAATATTCCTACTTATAAATTAATGTCGTACAGCAAAGAAATTATCATTTATTTTTAAACAATTATTTAAATTTGCTGAGGTCAAATTTATTCTACATACTTAGTGACATACTAGGGTTGGAATGAACCGTATTTAGCTCGAATAGCCCCGTCTAAATTGAGAGGTTTTTGTAAATAACGGATCAAGTGCCCAAAACATTACTTTGGGTTAACAAGAAAAAACTTAACATCTATGAGGATATATCTCTTTTTATGTTGAAATAAATACACAATAATTTTATCCATACACAAGTGTTTGTATAACTGGTTCACATAATAAAAAAGATCAAACAGTTTGAATTTTAAAAAAGTTCTATGTCACTTTACACTTATGTAAATGACGGACTAAGTGGACTTAACCCGTTATTTACATAACATTCTCTTGTATGACATAGAAGAAACAAAAGAAATCTTTAGTAAAATTCTTAACTAGTGTTTATAAAAGCAATACCTATGGCATTTACAAAAAAATTTGTTATTAAAAATGTGGTAATAAAAATAACCCCTAATTTACTAAAGCCTCATAGCACGGTTAATATTAATTTTACAAAAAACGAATCGTCGACTTCAAGTATTTCTTTTTAGCTCCAGAAGTACTATTCTTACATTGAAGTTGTCTAGGTTGAAAGTTGGCTTAATCTTCCGGTTTCACCCCTTTTTATAAATCGTCATATTCACCCTAAACTTAGAGTTTGTTGAAACCTTCTTTTACTTGCACCAAGCCAGCCAGGGTTGACACTTCTCAAGGGAATCCACCGTGCTTTTGATATCTGTATTTTCTTTGTGTCAAGTAACAAATTAGCAGCATGTTTAAAATAAAAGAGATCTTTTTTATTCATTACAGGTACTAAAAATGGTTGTTTATAGTTTGATTGGATAACCATACTGACAAAGTCCACAGGAACTTAACATTTTTCAATTCTTTTCTTCTTCTCGATTAACGGAAAGTTCCTATCACATTGCATATACGTATAACCTTTAACCAAAAAAGTCTTATTTATATCTTGAAAATACCATTTAGAAATAAGATAAAGCCATAAGAAAATAAACATTTAATTGAACTATAGCGAGACAGGCACAGCACGAGAACGGCAAACACGCATAACCTCAATCTAGACTGAAGAACGTGCTTAGCCCGTGTTTTTACCAAAAATGCGTTGTCAGTTAGAACGCACCCTATCTTGCGGAGATTACTTGAACTAATTCCCGAATTATTGTGGCAGGCCCAAATTTGATTTTGTTTTTTCGCTTGACCCGTTATTAATAAAGGTTCATGCTATATTATTAAGTTGCATGACAAAAAATCATCTTAAAAAATGCAGCTTCAGCACTACTTTAAACTTGTTCACATTAATCGGAATGTATTTATTTACTGTTGACTATTAGTATTTTAATACATTTTTGAGTGAGACTTTTCTTAGTAACTTTGATAAACCAACATAAAAATCTATCAAACATAACTTACGTAAACTAATGATATTTTTTTTAAATGCTTGGCTTACAAAATGAAATGAAAAATGGATATATTAGGAAGAGTTAGGTTGTATTTAAAGTCATTTCTTTCACTCAACGCAAGTAAAACATTTTTCAAACAGAACTTACGTAAAGTTAATAAATAAATAATACTAAACAAAATGTTAGCCTTATAACATATATCAGGGATGAAAAGCCACAGTTTTCGTGCTGAGTCACCTGTAATCGAATCAGTCAATCGCAAAGCTCTTCAATTTTTCGTAAAGCCAGTTTGTCAATGGTTGGCTTTAAATGGAATGTTTGCCTTATTCATCAAATTGGCGTAGAAACTGTTGGTTAAAATGATTTTCCTGTAGCAACATAAATCTTGAAGTCAGTAAAGAGTCGTATGAAAGTTTATATTGTTTTTATATGAACCAAAATTGGAAAATAAAAATATAACAGTATATTTGGTTGAGACAGACGTATATATGAACCAAGGGTTGAGGGGAGTGAGTGCTCTAGACATACGTAAATAAAGTACGTCTATAGTCCGTGAGTTTTACAAACTGCATCGATAGTTAAAAGACTTCGTTAAATATAAAATATTAATTGATATACAGTAGTTCGAAGTCATTGGCAAAAGAGTTGGAAGTGATAAATTGGAAGATCGTGTACAGTGGCTCATCTACAGTCATACAGCTTGTGGATCGAGTAGTAATGGATTGAATGATCGTGTGTAGGATTGAATTTGACTGTTCATCTACAGTCGAATGAGTAGGTAGGTCAATTATAAATGCATTGAATGATCGTGTTGAGTGGCTCATTTACTGTCATATGAATGTGAAGGTCAATTAGAAATGAATTGAATGATGTGTATAGTGGCTCATCTACATTCGTACGAGTGTGAAGGTCAATTAGAAATGAATTGAATGATCGTGTGGAGTGGCTCATCTACAGTCGTACGAGTGTGAAGGTCAATTAGAAATGCATTGAATGATCGTGTTGAGTGGTTCATTTACTGTCATATGAATGTGAAGGTCAATTAGAAATGAATTGAATGATCGTGTGGAGTGGCTCATCTACAGTCGTACGAGCGTGAAGTTCAATTAGAAATGAATTGAATGATCGTGTGGAGTGGCTCATCTACAGTCGTACGAGTGTGAAGGTCAATTAGAATTGAATTGAATGATCGTGTGGAGTGGCTCATCTACAGTCGTACGAGTGTGAAGTTCAATTAGAAATGAATTGAATGATCGTGTGGAGTGGCTCATCTACAGTCATACGAGTGTGAAGGTCAATTAGAAATGAATTGAATGATCGTGTGGAGTGGCTGATCTACAGTCGTACGAGTGTGAAGTTCAATTAGAAATGAATTGAATGATCGTGTGGAGTGGCTCATCTACAGTCGTACGAGCGTGAAGTTCAATTAGAAATGAATTGAATGATCGTGTGGAGTGGCTCATCTACAGTCGTACGAGTGTGAAGGTCAATTAGAAATGAATTGAATGATCGTGTGGAGTGGCTCATCTACAGTCGTACGAGTGTGAAGGTCAATTAGAAATGAATTGAATGATCGTGAGGAGTGGCTCATCTATTGTCGTAAGAGTGTGAAGGTCAATTAGAAATGAATTGAATGATCTTGTGGAGTAGCTCATCTACAATCGTATGAGTGTGAGCCATACGACCATTTCATAGAATACCATTTCATAGAAAGTACAATTAAAACTAATTAAACAGATTAACCAGGAAATTGACAAATGACCAGTAACGACTGATGTACAATCAGCTGTAATGAGGTTCGGCCTCCTTGTCGCACGTGTGATGGCACCTGGTAAAGCTTACACCATGTGCAGGGAAATCAGCTTTTACCAAATCTACCGTCATTTTACCCCATATATGATCTGTAAAATACTGAAGTTGTTTCCTCCGTTTGTATTTTGTATATTAGTTTGTATTCTCATATATTCATATATCTAAATAGTTTTCAACAATACAAATAAATAAATAAATAAATAAAAAAAAACTGAAGAATATATTCATTTATGTCCTTCAATTGTTCCACCCATACACTAACAGTGATATTGAATGAATTGAATGATCGTGTGGAGTGGTTCATTTACAGTCGTATGAGAGTGAATCAATGTATAGTAAGAAAATAAACTAAAACTAGCAAATAACAATACAGTAGTACTTACAGGTATAATGATGACTTTATATGATACATAAGTTTGTTACTAAAATCTGTGGGCTAGTTTTTATGAATATGTTGTATATTTTGACCAGCCACAGTTGTTCTGAGTCAATGGACCAGAAGCGGTGTGTTACGCTACAAGTAGTAAATCAAGGCAGTTCGCCAACGTCGGCAACAATCACAGCCATAGAAACTTGTAAACGCCAACCATAACAAATATATATTGTTCTCTATACCACGGTTTTTTCCTCGTTCAACTACATGACGAAGACTATGACTCATATTATTCTAAATAAACCATTCAGGATTGTTGTTTTATATCAATTTGATATATCAATAACCCCAATATAAGTTAGTTACACAGGGTGTTCATAAAAAACCGTTCAAGACTTCAGGATATTGTTTACGTATACGAAAACCAAGAAAAAGTGTAATATATAAATGTTATGAAACGCTTTGTTTTCCGTCTATCTGTAATGTTAATGTTGTGGCAATTTAATGCAATTAGCACGTGCTGTATTATAAAAATTTAATAGATGTAGATTTTTTGAAAAATTTAATATATTAAGTTTAGAAAACTAAAAATAGACGCCAATTTGAAATGGTACACAGTAGGAACTTGATACTCTATATTGAATTAGGTCTTATTTTTCCTTACATATGTACTTTTGGGTTTGAAGATAATACCTTTAGGTGTTATTAAGATATGATAAATTATGTAAAAAACACACCTTAGACAGAAAAACGGCAAACTAAGCGTTTTAGGACTCGTGTTTATATAACTTTGTTCTTCATTTTGAGTACGTAACCATATCCCGAAATGTTGAAGGGTTTTTATGAACACCCTATATAAGTAGTTGGTAACTGATTATTAAAAAGTATTTGAAATAGTTTTGAAAAGAGATGTTATTAGCTTTTGAAATCATAAAGTTATTAGCATTATAATAAAAAAATAACTAAAATTGAGCGTAATCAAAGTATCATATGCAGTAATTAATCATGTATGTGTAAAAATACATCCTGTATTTTATTGTGTTTTTACTCGAGTAGAATTCACAATAGACGAAAACAAATCAATGTTTTACCAAATAAAGGAGGATAAAGCTGCACTGAAACTCATATAATGTAATTAGTGTGACTGGCGCAAGTCTTCAGTCGACACTGTAGATATACCCGGACATGTCCGAGGTTACATGTTCGCTGTAACATACATATTCATTGTCACATGTCACCGTCAATCCACGACCGCAGCCCAACGTGGACTTTGTTAGGACAATTCATTTATAGTGATTCCCTGAATCTCTTGTTACCTAACGTGCAACAAGAATTAGTTGATTTATAGAAGGATTCCAAGAATAGAATTAGTCGTGAGAGTTATATTAAAATTATTTATTCAGTAGTAATTTTTGTATATTATTTTTATCCATTCATTATTCAAAGAAGTATAACTTCCACCGTGTGGTCCGACGCACACCCAATTTTTTATTCATTAGTAAGTCACAGATCG
Organism: Stictocephala bisonia; assembly: GCA_035578905.1. NCBI lineage: Eukaryota > Metazoa > Arthropoda > Insecta > Hemiptera > Membracidae > Stictocephala > Stictocephala bisonia. The sequence continues at coordinate 691,359 of JAQJVL010000397.1, read as the reverse complement.
TGAAAGTATGAGCGAATATGAGGGACAAATGAGTGTGATGAGTGTAGATGACCAAGTTTAGTCATTGTTACATATAAGGGAGTCTGTTCCGCAGAAAGAGCTATTTATTATTAGTCCAAAAGCCAGGCCAAGTAACGGACCTACAGCTTTAGGTGGAATCCGAAACACGTAGTGTTGGTATGATTTTCAGCTAACTGACAAGCCTGATACTCAATCATCTTCCCTACACAACATCTTAACCTTGACTACTACCCAGACTTCTCTAGTAGTGTCCTCACGTTGAGGGTAACCATTGAGCGTACATTGAGGTAACCGTGTCCATTATTACAGAACCAAGAATAGAACCTATCGCATGTAATCGTTTCAACACTTTGTCCCAAAGTAGCCGGATTACAACACTTAACCACCATAGCATCAAGAGCAACTAGATATATAACATTTAAAAATATTCCCACTTTTAATTTGTTATTAATAATCTTTGTAATTTTGAAAACGTTGTTGTCTCCTTGGAAATAGCTACATTTTTTTCAAAATCCACTACTAAGGTTACACGTATTTATTAAAATTAATCTACTTTCATATAAAACTTAAAATTTTTAAATGTAAAATATTTGCTGACTACAGATACAACAGGCTGATAACGAAATAGCCCAAAGAAATTTCGCCAGCCCTACAACTTACCCCTGGGACTTCCCACACTTGTTGCTTACTTTCTAGTCCTCTAAATAAACTTTTCAAACAGTTTTCAAAAGAAAAAGTTCTAAAAAATCTGAAAAAAGAGAAAAGTTACGTGGCCGAATTATTACTATATAACAAAAATAAAATTCCAATTAAAATAACATGTTCTGCGTTTTAGAAATGGAAGGCTCTAAGCTTGGAACTGACCATTATAAAACACTAATTACTGCAACTACTTACAAACTGATCAATATTACAATTGACGAACTTAGTGATTATTTTAAGACAAACATAATTAATTCTTTATTTTTCCTATATTATAACGAAGATACTCTGGTGTAGCTTAAAGCGTTGTCATCACATTTAAAATAGTTTAAACTTATAGGTAGTAAATTAAAGTATTATCGAGTTAATTTTGTGTAAAAATGTCAATGTTGAGAATCGGTACTTATTCAAAAAGTATTTAACAGAAAACTCAAAAATGGATTACAGAAACAAACTTCTCTAGAATTCTTTTGTTGCTTTCTGCATCCACAATTTTTAGATATTTCGGTATTTTTTACAGAAATACAGTGATTATTTAGTATCAATTAAATAATAAGCCTTGTTGCAAGTTCTCTTTCGAATATCCTGTAAAGGAAATCACACAAAAGATCCACGAAAAACATGGTTTGTTTTTGGTATATTTCCCCTGCCACGCTACTATAGTTTGGAATCTGAGGGAGAGGTCCCCCGGGCGTGAGTGGTAGTGATTTAAATACTGTAAATGTAAAAGTTACAGTTACATGCATGGAGCAGTTGGCAAGTGACAATACAAAGACTGTTTTTCTCTCCTCTCGTATGATCCCTTTATTTGTTTGTCTAACTTTCAGAACAAGATGTTGTTACTAGATTTGTTAGTTCGGATTTTAATCTGAAAACCAATTAAATGTTAGAAGCACAATATATTGTATTCAAACATGATATGATGCACGTAAAAAGTATGTTAGACGATTGTTGTGATTTTTAAAATATGATTAAATTGTACCATCTTTTACGTGTATATGTAGAACCTGATTATCTGATTAAGCGGGTTATCCGATATTCCGCTTTAACCGACATACTCCTCCCAAAAACAATACTGTAATAAAATAGCACAATGGATTATTATTCCGTAATGACGAAATTGTATGTTTACTTGGTGAGGGCTTTTCTCAAATAGCGTGTTCCGATATAGGGTTATCCGACTTTCCGCTTTAACCGACATACTCCTCCCAAAAACAATACTGTAATAAAATAGCACTATTCCGTAATGACGAAACTGTATTTATTTGTTGAGGGCTTTTCTCAAATAGCATGTTCCGGTATAGGGTTATCCGACATTCCGCTTTAACCGACATACTTCTACAAAAAACAATACTGTAATAAAATAGCACTATTCCGTAATGACGAAACTGTATTTATTTGTTGAGGGCTTTTCTCAAATAGGTGTTCCGATATAGCGCTATCCGACTCTCCACTTTAACCGACATACTCCTCCCAAAAACAACACTGTAATAAAATAGCACTATTCCGTAATGACGAAACTGTATTTACTTGGTGAGGGCTTTTCTCAAATAGCATGTTCCGGTATAGGGTTATCCGAAATTCCGCTTTAACCGACATACTCCTCCCAAAAACAATATAGTAATAAAATAGCACTATTCCATAATGACGAAACTGTATTTACCTGGTGTTTTTTTCTCAAATAACGTGTTCCTATATAGGGTTATCCGACATTCCGCTTTAATCGACATACTCCTCCCATAAACAATACTGTAATAAAATAGCACAATGGATTATTATTCCGTAATGACGAAACTGTATTTACTTGGTGAGATCTTTTCTCAAATAGCGTGTTGTTTTGAGGCATACCCTACATTATTTATGTTGAGCGGGGAATGTATCATGTGAGTATGCTACATCACTTTTGTCACCTGTTGAGAGTACGGCATTTTTAAAAAAGGTATTGCGTGTTAGTTTGTTCTATTAACATTTATTTATCACAATACTGTAATTCCCAAGTTATATTTAAAAAGAAATTTGTTATTTTTAATTGTACAACTTAGTACATCGTTTAACTGGTTTAACATAGTTTTGTTTGCATACTCGTTGTACATTACTGTTGATTTATTGAACAGGCCTAATGCCAAACGTAAAAGAGTTGAAGCGTCTATGAAAGATCAAATTAATGCAATTTTGTATTATCATCCTCACTATCCGACATATCTAGTTATCCGACGTCATCACGGCCCACTTACGTCGGATAAGTGAGGCTCTACGTGTATATATTAGGGATGGTACAGTTTATTCATATGTAACAAAATATAACAGTCAGCGTCGATACAGTCACGTTGAATATATTACAGATTGTTTTATACAGGGTGAAAAAATATTGAAATGCTTTCACAACAACGTTAATTTTTCCATAGATAATTTGATAATTAATTTTAATAATTAATTGTGTTCCATAAAGTATAATTTTTGTTCAGAATAATTTCCTTAAAACCATTAAATAGTGGAGAAATAATATTGTTCAAATTAGTTACTTTGAAATTCAAATGACTACTACTCTGGAAAAGATAAATATTTCGGTTTGCTGCAATTAATTTCTCTTGAATAGACCTTTCATTTGATACCAAACTCGCTCGACCTAGGCGTACGTTGAAATTTTTCGTTCAACTCCTCGTGGGCCGTCCCCCTGAAAAGATTAAATGTCGTTAATGACGTAAAAAAGTATGTTCTTTGTAACCATAATCATGTACAAGATTTCACTTTTACAAGTGAAGTCATACAAAAGTTGTGAAAGCGTTTCCATATTTTTCCATCCTGTATATGTCGTTGTTTATAAAAAAACATGGATAATCATTATACCTTCTGTATCATTAGGTGAAGTTTGTCATTAATACAACTAATTCATCATTAGGTGTCGCATATTGCAAGCTAACTCGCAAGAGTGAACGGCAAGTTGTAGCCGCTTACACCCTTAACTGTTTCACAACAAAATTATAGATAAATTTTGTTTAAATGTTATAATTATCTTAAACGATGTTTAAAACATCAAAAACAGCTTTAAATTTAAAGGTAAATGTCATTATTGAATTTATATATCATCCAACATCAATCACTTCGAAGCTCAGCTTGACTCCTCGTGTGTAACTGATCTTCATATATATTTTTGAGGTAGCGTTTCTTTTTAAATAATATAAGTTTTTTCAAACATAAATCAAAACCGGATTCTTTTGAGGGCGTTACTTATAATGTTATAAAAGTTAAAAGTATTTTCTAATGCCAAGACCATTAATGGAATAATTATTTCAACGTATTTTTATCCCCAAGAAAATATGGGTTGTGAAATCTTTAAGTAAATAAGGTTCAAGGGGAAACAAGAAGCCAGTTTGTTCTAGGCTTTCTTAACTTCTGGTATTAAGGGACTGGTTGGAGGATTTTTGACTAAAATAACTCTTAACTGTATTCACTTGGCCCATCAAACTTTGTATTTCTAACATTGTATTTGTATTAACTTAGGGATTTACATCACTTTTTTACAAGTAGCTTGACTTTACTTTTACGTTTGAACCATTTAATATAAAGTTACACTTTATTCCCATTCATGCGTGGAAATACATGAAACTATCTTGCATTGTTATGGGAACCTGAATATAATTATAAAAATATTTAAATTAAAATAAACAGTTCAATATTTGTATTATTTTTCTTTTTTAAATAGCATAGTATATCGTTAAAGATCACGTCAAATAAAAAAAATTCTAATTCTTAAAATGGCTAAATTTAACTATTACGTCTTACTGGGTGACTAGATAGTATTGTCCGTCAATTTTATCCATAATTCACTCAACCCTCACTAGCCTTTGTGAGCAAGTTTGGAACGGAAAGTACATAACAGTCATAATTATTTTTGAAGAAGCGGCTCGCCATATGCATGAGGTGTGGATGTCGTTATCAGCGCTTCCTCACATAAAATATTTCACATTTATATATTTTGCAAAGCAAATATTAAGTATCTTAACAAATCAAAATAAAAAGGATAATTTAAATACAATGCTTCAATACATACAATCCTTAATAAATTGATTTCATCCATAAAGCCAATTTTCCCATTACTCCCATTAAATTCATTCCAATGATTTTCTTATTAAAGTACTGGCTGTACCCGACCGCTTCGCCGGTCATAATATCGAATTTGATTATATAATCGAAATGTTCAGCAAGCTTTCAGTTTACACTGTATCCAATTTGTATCCAATTTAGAACAGATAATGTTATGTATAATTAATTTACTATTGTACTCAATTATTTTTAATTTTATAAGTTTAGCCTACCACAATTTTATTCCATTTCTCTTGTTTTATCAGCTGTTGATCAAATAAATCAATTAATATAGCTCCATAAGAATACCATGGAAATTTTGGAGGCCAGTGAGACAGAATTCTGAGGTCGGAGAGGAAACTCCTTTCTTACTGAGCCTCTAAAGTCCAAGATGAAAACCTATGAACAAATTTTTAAGTCAATTGGACGTATAGTTTTGGATAAATAGTGATGAGTGGTAAATGGCTTTTATTATATATTCATTCTAAATAAAACATAGCAACAAGAAAATAAACAATCCATATTCTCCTATGTCCACAAGAATAAACATTTTAATGGCACTGTGGTTTAAGACATAAAAAGAGTTCATCAATACAGTTATCTCGGTTAAATCATACAATAATTGAGTCTTAACAAGGTGCAAATTAAATTTAAAAAACAAAACAAAATGACCGCTGACTAATTTGGACAGTAAAAAACAAGATAATAATAATATGAAATAACTCTCTTTAAAGTATGCAAAAGCTCAAACACAATGACCAGTTATTGAGCAGAATCCTTAAACAGAAAGGTTGACATAAACTAAATTAAAACTGATTCTGCATATCGTCTTTTTTGTTCTTTAAAAATATTATCATTTTTTTAGAAGGACCAAGAACTCAAAACAAAATAATAGCTATAAAATGTCTTCATGTTAAGACTAATGAAGACTAAAATATCCAATGTTTCATATAATTTATGCACTTAGTTTTATAGCTATTATTTTGTTTCAAGAACATTCTATACAAAAACTTATATTTTTCTGCGCCTAAAATGTTTATAGTAAATTACCAATAATATTACAAAATCAAATACTAAATCTCATTTTAGCCGAAATCTGCACAAGTGGTTAGTTACTATAAAAAATATTGAAATTATGTTTTAAAAAATAATACTTTGAAAATTGTTTTCATTATATTACATGATACAGTCATCTTTTTTTATTATTATCATTATCATTATTATATATATTTTTATCCTGGACATACTTATGAATTTTTAACTAATACATTAATATTTTATGAAATATAACAAGTTTCCTGTTTGTTTCATTGTGATATAGGAATTTGGATATTTTCTGTTTTGATTGTATCTGATAACTACTGTTATTGTTGCGTGTATTGTAAGTATTACTTCCTCCAGTCAGACTTTGCCTGGGATGATTAAACTTTTTTTGCACTTTCTATTTTTACTTTTATTTATTTATGTACTGTTATTGGATTATTATGTATTTTTGTCTTTGCTTATTAAATATGAGAAACGCGTGTAATGTGTGACGATATTGTTATTTATGTATCAAGAAATAAATTTATTTTCAATTATAAGGTAAAAAATATAGAAAGGAAGGATCATCGGACGAATGTTAGGCCCATTCAATTCTGAATTTCAAACAGAAGTAATAACGAAATAAAAAAGACATAAAAACCTCTACAGTTACGTGAAGAGAATATAATGCATTCGGCTATCACATAAAACTGTAGAATTTCATTAAAATCGAAGTAGTGCCAAATATTGAATGTGGTTTTGCTGTAATAAAAGAAGAATAACACATTCAGCGAAAGATTTTTTTAAGTTAAAGTGTTGGTTAGAAAGTAGTAGGAAAAATAACCGAAACAATGGGATGATTGTTAAAGATTGATAAAAAAAATGAAAAAGTGTAGGCACGAATTATATATATCGTATGGTTTTTTGTCAGCTTCCATTGAGTTTTTTTTCTTTAAGCTGTGATATATATTTGGATTAAGATCCAAAAGTCATGCAATATATAATATAAAATAAAAGTGATCTTCTGTCATTTTTATTTTATGACGCTCCGAAACAGCGTTGAGAATAAAAAAACAGCATTGGTTCGCTTTGACATATGCTAATAATATTAAACTGTATAACTATTATTTATGAGAGCAAAGACTTAAATTAACCATTGTAATTGTTGGTAAAATATGTGGAGAATTTATTTTAAGGTAAATAAAGTAAACGAAAGACAGAAAGCAAAGAGGATTTTGTGACAAAAGGGAATAATAGGCTTAGAACTGCGACTTGCGTTGAAGCCGATCAGCTATTCTCACCCCTCCATTACTCGCTGCCGCAAGGGCTGAGATTTCCTAAGATCGTCTTTTAAGGTCTGAGGACCTCTAATGTATTTATGATCTAAGTTATCGTGTGGAGAAGGGACTCCACATTGGTGGTTTTTATCTAGTACTAACCAGTTTCAAGACAAGTTGGTGTGCTAATGTTATAGGAAATATAAAATGCATAAGGAACTGTCGATGTAACTAACATCAAAGAGCCCTTCTGATAATCCAAAGATCCTCCCTTCAACTTGTCCATTTTTGGACCCTCTTCCCAGTTTTTACAATTATTTCTCATCTTCTCTCTTTACTGTACACCATACGTGTACCGCCTTTCCCTTATCAAAAAACCGCTTCCCAAATTTCTTAACCTCTGCCGATAAACATACCGTATGATTCAATTGTTTCTTTTCTTTTTTCATGCTTTCAATGATTTTTCTTATTTAAACATTTTTATAAATTCATAAAAGCCATACAATAGTTTAATACACTCAGGTTATTAACAGACCGACAGCTGTATTAGAAGTTGATTTATGGTAACAGCTGATTATGGTAACAGCTGACAATGGTAACATCAACTTATCTGTCAAAAAGTAACATATTTGTTTTGATTTTTGTGTGTTATAATTTAATAAACTATGCTGTTACATCTATAAAAAGAAAAGCTAAGAATACATTTTACAAATATATGTGTAATATTTGTAGATTAGATCATTTTTTAAAATTCATATTAAAAAAGCTGTTATCTCAATGGTAAGGTCCATAAGGAATCTGAAAATTTTGAGCTCTTTTATCTACATTGTTAAGTTAAATATCGAAAAGCTGACAAAAATAAAAAAGTCTTACCATTACTATTTTTATATAAATCAATCACAAAATATACGGTGTTCCATAAGAAAAAACAAACTGGGCCACCATATTGGAAAATGGCGGCCGTTTTTCACAATTTTAAATATGTATTTTTAATTTTATTTAAAAATAAGGTAAGGTTCCCTATTTAAAGTTTGTTGTCAGACTTATGGTTTCCAAGATCACAATGGTGGCCCACTTAGTACACCCTGTACATTTATGACTAAGGAAAACACGCTCAGGCTTAACTATGTTAATAATTCTTTATCATCAAAGCTTTTAATTAAGAAATAAAGCAGTTTCCAAGTAACTGACTATTACATATTGCCTTTAATATTCCTACGAGCATTTGGTTTGGGAAAACTTTTATTGAACCTAATTATGAAGCACGCTCATCATATATGTGTGAAATAAGTCGTTGTAAAACAACTCTAAAATGACTAGGGGTTAAACATCTACAATATAAACAAAAATACATTACAATATTACCACATTTATGATTGAAGTGTATGTACACATGAAACAAATAAATTGACAATTTATATTACTTTGTTATTGTAAAGCCAGTTATCATTTCAATAATAGGAATTGACCATTTACGCATTAACTGAAGCAGATTATTGACAGTATCGTAGAAGTGACTCAGCACGTTACATCAGCTTGGCTCAGCACTATTGGGAATCTGTGACCCCCATATTCACCGTTTTAACTTCCCACAACCCTTTCTGCCTCTCGAGTCAAGACGTTCATCTACCCTCATCATTCCGATGACATGTGACTAAAAATATTGTTTGGCGGTCACGCTTGTACAGGAAACACTATATACGCAACAAACACATTATCTATTTAATAAAATTTATTTTTATAGCCTAAATGAGTTAGAAAAATTCCATTAGTTATAATTAGAATTCCTTCTTTAGCATCCTCTACTCAAGATCATTAAAGATTACTTATATAACTTCGGCAGCTACTTGTAAGATACTTAGATTTATTATGGGTATAAGATTTGGAAATAGTTTGTTTAAACATATGAAAGTCAAACTAGACGTTGTAATGTTCGTGTGTAACAGATTCATTTGATTTATTTTAGTGTTATCCAATAGACGCAGTAGGAGAAGAGTTGTTCTCTCTCTCTCTCTCTCTCTCTCTCTCTCTCTCTCTCTCTCTCTCTCTCTCTCTCTCTCTCTCTCTCTCTCTCTCTCTCTCTCTCTCTCTCTCTCTCTCTCTCTCTCTCTCTCTCTCTCTCTCTCTCTCTCTCTCTCTCTCTCTCTCTCTCTCTCTCTCTCTCTCTCTCTCTCTCTCTCTCTCTCTCTCTCTCTCTCTCTCTCTCTCTCTCTCTCTCTCTCTCTCTCTCTCTCTCTCTCTCTCTCTCTCTCTCTCTCTCTCTCTCTCTCTCTCTCTCTCTCTCTCTCTCTCTCTCTCTCTCTCTCTCTCTCTCTCTCTCTCTCTCTCTCTCTCTCTCTCTCTCTCTCTCTCTCTCTCTCTCTCTCTCTCTCTCTCTCTCTCTCTCTCTCTCTCTCTCTCTCTCTCTCTCTCTCTCTCTCTCTCTCTCTCTCTCTCTCTCTCTCTCTCTCTCTCTCTCTCTCTCTCTCTCTCTCTCTCTCTCTCTCTCTCTCTCTCTCTCTCTCTCTCTCTCTCTCTCTCTCTCTCTCTCTCTCTCTCTCTCTCTCTCTCTCTCTCTCTCTCTCTCTCTCTCTCTCTCTCTCTCTCTCTCTCTCTCTCTCTCTCTCTCTCTCTCTCTCTCTCTCTCTCTCTCTCTCTCTCTCTCTCTCTCTCTCTCTCTCTCTCTCTCTCTCTCTCTCTCTCTCTCTCTCTCTCTCTCTCTCTCTCTCTCTCTCTCTCTCTCTCTCTCTCTCTCTCTCTCTCTCTCTCTCTCTCTCTCTCTCTCTCTCTCTCTCTCTCTCTCTCTCTCTCTCTCTCTCTCTCTCTCTCTCTCTCTCTCTCTCTCTCTCTCTCTCTCTCTCTCTCTCTCTCTCTCTCTCTCTCTCTCTCTCTCTCTCTCTCTCTCTCTCTCTCTCTCTCTCTCTCTCTCTCTCTCTCTCTCTCTCTCTCTCTCTCTCTCTCTCTCTCTCTCTCTCTCTCTCTCTCTCTCTCTCTCTCTCTCTCTCTCTCTCTCTCTCTCTCTCTCTCTCTCTCTCTCTCTCTCTCTCTCTCTCTCTCTCTCTCTCTCTCTCTCTCTCTCTCTCTCTCTCTCTCTCTCTCTCTCTCTCTCTCTCTCTCTCTCTCTCTCTCTCTCTCTCTCTCTCTCTCTCTCTCTCTCTCTCTCTCTCTCTCTCTCTCTCTCTCTCTCTCTCTCTCTCTCTCTCTCTCTCTCTCTCTCTCTCTCTCTCTCTCTCTCTCTCTCTCTCTCTCTCTCTCTCTCTCTCTCTCTCTCTCTCTCTCTCTCTCTCTCTCTCTCTCTCTCTCTCTCTCTCTCTCTCTCTCTCTCTCTCTCTCTCTCTCTCTCTCTCTCTCTCTCTCTCTCTCTCTCTCTCTCTCTCTCTCTCTCTCTCTCTCTCTCTCTCTCTCTCTCTCTCTCTCTCTCTCTCTCTCTCTCTCTCTCTCTCTCTCTCTCTCTCTCTCTCTCTCTCTCTCTCTCTCTCTCTCTCTCTCTCTCTCTCTCTCTCTCTCTCTCTCTCTCTCTCTCTCTCTCTCTCTCTCTCTCTCTCTCTCTCTCTCTCTCTCTCTCTCTCTCTCTCTCTCTCTCTCTCTCTCTCTCTCTCTCTCTCTCTCTCTCTCTCTCTCTCTCTCTCTCTCTCTCTCTCTCTCTCTCTCACTCTCTCACTCACTCACTCACTCACTCACTCACTCACTCACTCACTCACTCACTCACTCACTCACTCACTCACTCACTCACTCACTCACTCACTCACTCACTCACTCACTCACTCACTCACTCACTCACTCACTCACTCACTCACTCACTCACTCACTCACTCACTCACTCACTCACTCACTCACTCACTCACTCACTCACTCACTCACTCACTCACTCACTCACTCACTCACTCACTCACTCACTCACTCACTCACTCATACCTAAATGTATTACAAATTAGTACAGTAGATTGTTTTCTACTGTACTAATTTGTAATACAGTAAAAAATATTACAGTAGCAAATAGAACAATCGGGGGTAGGATTATATTTTTAACGGTGTACTAAAATATAATATTAAAAGTATTAATTGTTTCTCTAATGTAACATTTTAATGAAATTAAATAATTTTAACAGAAAAGAATTTTAAGTGTGAATGGGCCACTTTAATCTTGTTTAGCGTATTAGAAAACGATCTACTGTACTAATATGTAATACATTTAGGTGCGAGTGGTGGAAATGACAGAGAGAATTCTTCTCCCACTGCGTCCATTTAAAAATTATTTTTATAGCAACCAAGATAACAGAAGCCGAAGCCACATGCTGGTCGTGCAATAGCAAGTCCTAGTAGTGACCAGTTATTAGCAGCAATGACCATTGATTGGTTTTAATAACACTATCGAATCAAGCTCAGAACGGTTACATTAATAATAGCAACAAATATTAATAATAGCAACACTCAATAAATAAACTTGTACAGATTGTTACAGTTTTTTCTCAACTCAACTTTGTTGCAGAAGTTACTTGAAGGAACTTTGAGGTGGAAATTAGTCACGCCCGTGAAATAAAGCAGCTCAGCGGTGGAACGATTCTCCTCTGCTGCTAGGACCTCTATATGCACTAAATATAACACGCAGTTTGCTTACTGTCTGTCCCAATTATGGTAGAAAAAATGTATTTAACATTTATCCCGTTACAGTGTGCTTAAATTTACAGGCACACACACTTTCTATATACACCTTTTAATGTGCTTACTAATTATTATTACTTTATATACTTTTTTATGGGAATAAGCAATGCAATTACATCGTTTAATGTTAGAATTAAAGTGAGATTTGCAAGAATGTTGTACAATCTTAAGTGCGTATCATAAAATGGATCTTTGCAAGTATTGTATGGTTACGAGATGCTTACACACATTCACATGCATGAAGCCCTCATATTATAATAGCCTCATATTAGAACGCAATAAAATATAATAGCCTAATACTACTACAGTAGTACTGAACATAGTCTGGTATTTACCAGTTAGTGCCTCGTTCATACACAAGCATCTCATGTAAGGGGAATTGTTCTTGTTTATACAATTTTAGGACAGTTACTTCACTACCACTACTTTTTTTATCACAATTACAGCGATATTAGGTTAGGTCAGGTTCGGTTAGGTTAGGTGGCTACTAAAGTTGATCACAAACTGGTAAATCCAATGATTGATTTATACCGGCGAATGCGCTCTCCGTGTGTAAGTTCTTGGAAAGCGATAAGATAAGGCCTTGCGGATAACACAGTGGACGTAAAAATGATTGGGAAACAGTTTTTAGAACAATATAATATTTATCAAGCGGTAGTGAATTACCGGTAACAAACTAATGCAGTGGTAGTGAATTAACGGAAAATCACAATTTTATATTTGATTTACGACAGTGGACCCTTCCGATTGCGTATTTATATATTTATTAAGATTCGATTTTATGATAAAAATGTTTACATTTTTTATGTTACAGTAAGTTTTATATTCACTAACCTCAACAAAAAAGACGTCATCTTAAAGTCCACTTATCTTTGTGTTTTTTTATAATATTGAGTTGAAAAATGGTTTCATTCTAAAAACCTGAATTTGTCAATTAATTTTTTTTCTTTGGACATTTTCCGTTAATTTACTACCAGTACATTTTCTGTTACTTCACTACCACTACTTTTTTTATCTTAATTATGGTTAGGTTAGGAGGCTAATAAAGTTGATCACAAACTGGTAAATCCAATGATTGACTTATACAGTCGAATGCGCGCTCCGCGTTTAAAAAAACGATAAGATAAGGCCAGCGATATCGGATTACCAGCGGATAAGGAATACCACAGAGGACGTAAAAATGATTTGGGACTAGTTTTTAGTAGTTACAGAATAAATTGTCTACTATACATGTAGCAAACTTAGAGAGCAAAAAAGTTGCATATATAATTCATTTTCGATTTTTTTTGTTTTTGTTTTTTTTTTGTTTTTTGTTTTTTTTTTGGTTTATAGAACTAAACTTGTATAGATAGATTTAATTGTATTTCATTTTTAGAATGTTTTGTAAACATAAAAAAATAACTGAAAAATATTTTAGAATCGTGCTTTGTTCACCGTTTACGTAACTCCACATAGTCAGTGTACATATTTAGTAATTTATTATTCACACTCACACTGCCAAAAGCCACTCACTTAACATGTAGTCCACGTGGACGGTAATCTGGCTTTATTTAAATATCTCTGACTAATGTTTCTGGTTGTAAAGTTCAACTTTTCTGTGTTTCAGAACCAAGAATATCTGCTGAACTGTGAGTAAAACTTATTTTAATTATGATTTAGTAATTTTAGTATGTATTACCTGTATTGTTTTTCCTTTGTGTAATATTTTTAACATTAAATTACTATATTCCACACTTGCTTAGAGCTGATGTCAATACAACACTTTAACATTCATGGAAAGATCCCAACTGTGTTATGTACCTGTGCATGAAAAGTTCCATCAGATGACAGGCCACTACATTTATTCTAAAAAATATAAAATTAACAAAGACATATAATTTAATTACAAAAGTGATAGTAAAAAAATTAATACAATAATGATAATGATCAGTACTGAAAGAAATAATAGTAAATAAGACATAGATGACAGTAATATACGTTACAGAAAGACATTAACCAACCATTACACAGCAAAATACGGGAAGACAATGATGTAATAAAATAAGAGTTAATACGACTGAAATAATTTTGCATGTCAATGAATTAAACTAGAAAACGAACTACTGAACTCATTGGTGCGAGTGAGATGTATTGAGTGGTAGAAGTGAGACAAAGAACTGTTCTTATCCCACTGTGTAATTCCATTTGAAAATTGAATATTTGGGCGTCACTGGACCTACCGCCTGTTTGTCCTATGAATACAGTGAGATATAATGGTTATTGCTACGTGAATCCATTATGAAAATTACACATTCATGAACGTCGAAGAACTCAAGCTTTCACAAGCCTCCTCATTATTCATCTAGGGCAAATACATTACAAGTCCCATAAGCACTTGATTTCATAATGTTACATTACAGGCCATACTAAACAAAAACTAAAGTAATACAGCATACTAATGATATATGTAATACTGCATTAATACAGGGCATATAGTGAGAAAACGCATTCATAGATTTTATTATTATTCATTATCCATTATTAAGACGCCGATCGTCAAGATATGAGTGAATATGAGGGGGCGAATGAGTTTGTTGAGTGTAGTAATTGTTTTTGTATAAGGTCGACTAGTCTTCAGAAAGATGTAACTATTAATACCCAATAGCTAGGTAAACTAAGAGACCTACATCTTTACGTAGAATTCGAAACACGCACGGTCTGATTTTCAGCTAACTGATAAGCCTGACACTCAGTTCTCATCCACACACAACGACTGAATCTTGTCCACCATCCAACATGGACACTCAAAACTTCTATAGTAGTTTCCACGTCAATAGCAACCATTCAGCGGACGCCTTGTCACTATCAACAATCAAAGATTAATTAGTCGACCTCTTAAATTCTGATCTAATAAAACTAGTATTTTTGTTCTGAAACCAATACAATCTTATACATTAGTAAAAAAATTTTTAAAAATTGATAAATAATTTTTTAATTTTATATTAAAAATATAAAATAAAAACGTTTGCCAATTACCATTTTACGACAATGAGAGTTGAATTAGTATAAAACTTACTTAAGAATGGCTCATAAATTAATATGATTGTACATAACATTTTATAATATAATGTAAAATTCGTTTTTAAACATGGGACTTGATGACGTTTGTTCACTAAAACAAGTTTAAAGTCTTCCTAAGAGCAGCGCAATTAATCTTCTTTAGAATATGTGTAATTTTCTTAATAAGCTTTAAAATAATCAACTGTGAAATTATTAATTAAGAACTGGTAGATTAAACTTTGGATTATTAGTTCATATAAATGTTGAAATTGTTCACGAGAGTAATTTGTAGCTAACTTAAGACACTGGTTATTAATGTTTATGTCTCAAGGATGTTCAAGTTGAGCATTTATAACTAAAGTGATTAGTGTTGGCTGATATACTTTGTCCTATTCACTGTACATTAGCCTTGTACCCCTGTGATAATGGGACATGGGACTTTAATAGATAATATCATTAACAAACCGTTTCTTACTAAACTTTTATTTATTTATTAGGAGGTTTTAGTTATACATAGGCCGCCAAGGAAACGACCTTTTCAAAGCACTGGCGCGATTGAGATGCTAAGACTGGTGCAAGTGAGACAGAGAACTACTCTTCCCCCACTGTGTAATTCCGTTTAAAAATTGTCATGGCAACCAGAGAGGTAGGCCGCGTGCTGACAATCCAATAACAAGTCCGCCCATTTTACGTGATTAGCAGCAGTGAACATTGGTTGGTTCGATTATTAGCAACGAATCAAGCTTGGAACGATTTCTAATAATAATGAACAATATATCGTATGGTTTTTTTGCCAGCTACCATTCAGTATTTTTTCTTTCTTTAAGCTGGTATATATAAAATAAGGTGGTATATATTTGAATTAAGATCCAAAAGTCAAGCAATATATAATATAAAATAAAAGTGATCTCCTGTCACAAAACTAAATCCAATCCATCGAGCCATTTACAACATGCTCACTTATCTGTTTATACTAGCCAATCCCTCCGTGAAAGAACGCTGGGGACACTCTGTAATTATGTGATCCATTATTTGGATAGACTCCTCGTAATCACATGACTAATCTAGTGTCAATCCCCATTTATACTTCCCGTAGTTAAATCTACCCGCGCCAATTCGGAACCGATTCAAAAGTATCCATTCTCTCCGAGGGAGGTTCATTCCACCTACAGGTATCGATGGAGCATTAATAAGGAACTTATTGCGTCCATCAAAACTGTTCCACGATATGGCCCAGCTAGTATTGGGTGAAAAATGTTAACTGCTCAACTGGGAAACAGTGCGTAAAGGTGGGTTTCGAAATTTTAAGCGACCGTTCTGACAAGGGAGATCCTGAGTAATGGGGAGGTGCGGGGTATTCAAGATCTTATTGAATTCTTTAAGTAGTGCCTCCTGACGTCTTATCTCTGGAGGAGCTATATTACACAGTACCGGGAGACAAGGAAGTGGAGTTGCCATGAGAGTGCCACTAATATCTCTCATGGCTCTATTAAGCAGGACATCAATCACTTTTGTATGTGCGCTATTTAGCCATACTGGAGCACTGTATTCAGCAGCTGAATATATCAGAGACAAAGAAGTTGTACGCAGGACGTGTGCGTTGGCTCCCCAAGTTGTTTCAGCAATCTGATGTAGTACATTTGCCCTAGTTTTAATTTTAGCTGCTGTTTTTTGAAGATGGTTTTTAAATGTCAGCGATCGATCTAACGTTACTCCCAGGTACTGTGGATGATCATTATGATGGAGTTTTACACCATTTTGAAAGATGTTCAGTTTTCGATTAGCCAGTCTGTATGGGTTAGTGTTAATTATGGGTAAGTATTACCCATACTTACCATAATTACTTAGGTGTAAGCAGGCTATTTCGGGTTTTGTTGGATTAGGATTTAGCTTCCAGGTTCTAAAATTACCTTCTAGGGCTGCAAGGTCACTTGTGAGTGTTTCTTCAGTAGCTGTGAAGTTCTTATGCTGGTAAGCTAAAGCAATTTCATCTGCATATATAAACTTTCTAGAATTTGTTATTGGGATGTCAGCGGTATACACGTTTAACAAAATTGGAGCAAGAACAGACCCCTATAGTAGACGATCCTTCAACTGTCTAAAAGAGCTTCTTCACGACCGAGATATACTTTTATTAACCTGGCACTAGGCACTGACTTCAAAAGTCGCAAAAGAAATGGACAAGGAAGGAGGCTGTAGAAGGAAATGAAATGAAATTAAATGAAAAACGTTTTATTTTGTGAGGCAAAGTTAGGACCATTAGGTCCTCTCTTACACTTAACCTCATAAAGAAAAATTAATACATAACTAAATTGAGTATATCTAAAGAGTTCTTTCGTGTTCACTGCTGCTGAGCACATTATTTATAAGTTAAACAACAATTTTAAAAAATCAGAGTTTTAAGATAATTAAAACTAAACAAATTAAGCATAAAGCATGAAAGAACATAACACAAAGAAGAAAACGAAAACTATTACTTACTGTACATGAAAAAATAAATAAATAAAATAAAATAAATAAACAAATAAAAAAAATATATAATGAATAAAATAATAATAAATAAAAGTATTCCATGATCACAACAAACATACATCCCACATACACTCAGTCCAGCATTGACAGCACGGCCAAGGCCTACAACCCCCACGAATCCGCCGACAACCACTCCCTTAGTGCCGCAACAAACCGAGCTCGACTTTTAATATTTCGAGTTGAAGGATCAAGTTTATTCCACAATCTGCAGGCAGTGACAGTAAAAAATCTATTGTAAAGTGCTGTTCGATGAGCTGGAATAGTTAACATTGAAGAACCCTGACTGTAGTAGACATTGAAGGAAGGAGAATGTAGAGGCTTTAGCAACAGACCTTTGCTCCACACTGTGTCATAAAGCTGCTGTGAGATCAACAAAAGCTGAAGATGTTTTTAACTTATTTTCAAACCTATTCTCAATAAATTATGTCAGAGCTAGGATTCTGGTCTCTACAAACTCGGCCAGGACGAAAACCAACCTGCTCAAATGAAACATTAGAATCAAGAATGGGTGATATTTTCTTGTATAGCAGCCTTTCAAGCAGATTATAATAAACACTAAGAAGAGATATTGGGTGGTAACTTTCCACTCGTTCAGGGTCTTTTCCAGGCTTCAGAATAGCTACTACTTTTGTTGGCTTGAATGCTTTTGGCAAATCGCCTGTATCTAATATCTTATTGTAGACTGCTTGAAGCCATTGTTTAACGTTGCTACCAGAATGTAACAGAAATTTCAAAGACCGGCTGCTTTACCAGCTGGTATAAAGGAAATCGCCCTGTCTATATCTTCCTTCATGAAATTTCTGGAGACTTCCAGGGGTGCCATTTGAATCTTTTTTTATTTAACTCAGCTCGTAAAGCACGTATTTGTCCTAAGGTTGGTGAGCTGACTTTGATAAGCTGACTATCTGTTTCGCTATATTAGAGGCCTTTGGGCGAAGCACTTCTCTTTGATTTAGAGATTTACCAGTAGAGAGTTTCCTTAAAAGTGACCACGCTTTTCTACTGCTTAGGATAAAGTCTATATCTTCAACAGTTTTCACCCAATTTTCTCTTCTGGCACTGTCTAGAGAGTGCAGCAACAGATTAGCCATATTGGAGTTTTCGGTAGCATTAAACTCCTTGTAAAGGTCATCCGATTCCTCACTCCATCCTGGTATATACTCCTTTCTGAATCCTCTTGTTATGCAATCTTTATCAATAAAGATCGTAATTTCTTATTCTAGGAGGAATGAACCTGATGATATAATCAAGCCTGGTAGTAAAGGCCTCCCAGTGTGGTTTATTAAAATGCCATCTTGGCCGTGGAAAAGATCGAATGGGTTTTATGGGAATTTGGATCCCCAATGAAACCAGTACTGGCCTATGTTGAGAGTGGGGAAAAGCATCAAAAACTTTCCTAATTGGTTTTGGGCTTGATGATCGTTCACATGAGCAGAAGCTTTAATCGGGAGAGTAACCTCGACGCCAACGAGCTGAATAAAAAGTGGTTGAATCTTTAGTATCAAAGATCGGGAAAAGGTTGTTCGTTTCAGCCCAGTCAGCAAACGTTCTGCCATTCTCATCGTCGGTGATATAGCCCCATTTTCTATGGTGACTGTTAAAGTCCCCCACATAGAGGACAGTATGTTCAAAACTTGGAGAAATCCTATTGTCAGGCCATTGGATGTTAGGAGGCTTATAAACATTGACTATGTAGTGTCTGACACTTGGATTGCCAGGTGAGTCACGATCAGAGCTCTTGTGGGTAACTGACACATTTTCCATGTCATTCTTTACGTAAGTTCCAATACAAAACACCCTATGCCTATAGCATCAACGAGTCTGTATCCAGAAATATTGCCTCTTGCACTATTATTATCTACAATCTCTTGAAGTGCAAGGATATCAACACTCTTTTCATGAAGGCCCCTACTGATGCACTCACTCTTGGCCATGCTCAATCCCTCAGCGTTAAAATGCACTAGGTTTAAAACAGCTGCTATTAATTTTAAATTAGCTTGGTCCTCAAAAGGGCCTTTTTTTATTTCGTATGGTCCACAGCTGGGAGATCACAAATTTCTGTCAGTCCAGCTACCAGATTTTTGCTCGTTTAGAACTACTCAGGAGATACGTGCAACTTTAAAGATTTGGTGTGGACGCGAACATCATCATTCCCCAAAATTAACAATAACAACAACACAATGAATTATAATGTAAAGAATAAATAGCAACTAAACAAACTTGTGGAGTTCATTACTGATAATGTTTTTATCAGCTAAACTCTGTTGCTGAAGTTGAATTAGTCACGGCCGTGAAGGAAGATAGCTCAGCAGAGGAAAGATTCCATTCTCCTGCTGGAACCCTTAGATGCGCGGAAATATAACACGGAAATATAAACTTACTATCCAGCCCAATTAAAGTTCAATTGTTGCTCCAGCTGAACACGTTCTACATTGGTTGTTTGAACTAAAAAAGTTTGTTTACACTAGTATAACACCACAGACTTTTCCCAAACTATACAGCTTCTAAACTTTTGTATAACAAACTTATTTTCTCAACTTGGTGAAGATAAAATTAGGAATATGTTGTTGACTAAACTGATTTCAAAAGAGTATCAAACTAACATTAAACTTTAGAGGGCACAGGTAATGAATGTTAAGTCTGCTTTAGGTGAAACTTAAAGTCACTTAGAAGTTTTTCGATTAGCTTAGTCAGCGAACACAAGCTAGCGTGTTATTTTAGGATGCAACACACTGAAATAACATGTTCATTGCAATATGTCTATTGATTGATTCGGAAGCATTATTGAAAATGAAATAAATGGAACAGATTAGGAAAGGGTCAAGTTTTAAATGTTAAATATATTCCTATATTAAAATATTAATATTGTTTTATCAAAGATTCAAGCTCAAGATTAATATTATGTTAGCTTAAGACTTGTTAAACGCTAGATCTGAATTTTAAGGTACGCAAGTAAGCACATGCATAGGAATGGCTAATAATTTATAGGAATCAAAATTAATTTTTTAAAACACAACTTTAAAAAACGAGGACTATTTTTTACCTAGTATTACCATTCTCCAAAAACCTAGCATTTATGTGTTGTATACAATAAAAATTAATAACACTTCTTGAATCTTGAATAACATAGTATAAAACTGGCCAATCTGAGCACAATTTTGTAATTTCCATATTCACGTTTTTCATTAGATCTTCGTTTTACAAATTATATTAAACATATTATATTGTTTTGTAATTTTTGTTTTTCGAAAATTAAAGATTGTTATTACTGTTGGACAAATGTAAGATAAGCAGCAGTTGGCATTGATGGATGATGGCGAGGGGATGAAGAGGTTACCCGTAACGATAAGTACTGACATTCAGGTCGATTTAACACACGACGACAGCTTGTTGGACAAATGTAAGATAAGCAGCAGTTGGCATTGATGGATGATGCCGAGGGGATGAAGAGGTTACCCGTAACGATAAGTACTGACATTCAGGTCGATTTAACACACGACGACAGCTTGTTGGACAAATGTAAGATAAGCAGCAGTTGGCATTGATGGATGATGCCGAGGGGATGAAGAGGTTACCCGTAACGATAAGTACTGACATTCAGGTCGATTTAACACACGACGACAGCTTGTTCACAATGTTTTGGCACCGCACTCAATCAACATGTTCTATGACAGTGTGGTTCTGTTTATAAAATGCTCCCTTGTAACATACAGTGGAATATAACTTGTAATCACGATCTTGGTTTACAACTCATTAATTTCAATACTTCACGAGTAAGAATATGTTCGATTCGTTATTGATTGTTAATTTCCTGTAACAAGACATTAATAGAAAAGTTAATATAGCGACCTGAGTGAGACTATACAGGTTGGAAAAAAATGGGAACACTTTCACAACAACGTTATTTTCCCGTAGATAATTCGATAATTCAATTTTTTTAATAATCGTGTTCCATAAAGTATAATTTTGTATCAGAATAATTTAGTTGAAAACGTTAATAGCGGAGAAATAATATGTTCAAATTAGTTACTTAGAAAATAAAATGACCACTATTCTGTAAAGGATAAACCAACCGAAGTCCGGTTTGTGGCAATTAATTTATCTTTAATAGACCTTTCATTTGATACCAAATTCGACCTACTTAGAAGGCTTGTATTGAAGATTTTCGTTCAACTCTTCGTGGGCCGTCCCTCGGAAAAGATGAAATGTCGCTAATGGCATAAAATGTGTATTCTTTGGAACCATGATGATGAACAAGATATCACTTTACAGGTTATATCATTCAACCAGTAAAGTCTATGAATCATACAAAAGTTGTGAAAGCGTTTCCATATTTTGTTCCCACCTTGAATATAGTCAACATGTAACTACAACGTAAAATAAAGTTTTTTATTCAAAATATAACAATGTTTGTTTCAATATATATAAAATATGTGTTGAACAATTGTAAACTAGTATTTTTATTATTATGGTAAATATAAATAAAGTTTTGTATTAGCAATGTAAAATTTCTCATCTATATTTTAAAATGGTGGTTTATTTAATCAAGTCTTTTTTTACTGCGATACATTTATAATTGTTATTTTTCGGAGTTCAAATTTCCAATCAATTAAAACAATGCAACTTTTGGTAGGTAGGTCGGTGGGTGGGCCATTACACGTATGTGTAAGTTTCGTACATTGATTAGAGGGATATACGTTTTTCCATGATAAAAATACCTATTCAATTAAAACAGCGTTTTTGAAACAACCTATATAGGCCTACTTACAATATACCCTCACTAATGAACGTGTACGCGTATTATAATCTTGACCAATTCACCTTCTAGCTGAATTTTTATTTTAAATAAAATTTCCTTTCCAAGTTTCCTTTCATTTATATCAGAGTTGGAACTGCCAATCACATACTTGGACATGTAAAACTGTAGAGTTTTTATATGTTACGCTTACCTGTTTTAATATTTTAATGTCACTATTGTTTTATGAACAGGGTACACATTTTTTGCAGATAAGGTTTCTGCAGTAGATCACACCGGATAGGTATGAGATGCCAGATCTGTTTTATCATCAAACCGAAGATTCCATTTCCGGTTGCCCTGTGGTTCATCAGTCCTCTATATATTTTACCTATACGGTGTGGAAGAAAAGTCCCGGAAGAGATTAATCATTTTAAAACTATTGCAGATAAAGCAATAAAACTTGGTACAATTACTGCAACTAATAATCTACTTTTAGAAGTAACTGCCATTTTTCTGTCACATCAGGGGGATGGCTCACAAAGAGTCAGACGAAAATCTTAAATGAGAGCATAGGTCGAGTAGTACATCAAATTAAAGGTCTTTAGTAGTAAAATATAAACCCACAAATCCGACCTCAAAAGGTTCGCTCTTTTAAAAATTACGCTGGTTCAAAGTTTTAAATTTGATTTTAATTTTTTAAATTTAAATTTAAAAAAATTTAAAAAGTTACACTGAAGATCCTGTTCTAGACAGTTTAATATTATTTTCTTAGCTCAAGTTGGGAAAGTTAAACTTCGTAATTTTCTACTGAGTTTAAGAAATAGATTTTTAGGGTACTTGGTAATGCTTCACTTCCAATACACCCAGAGGGTCCACGAGGAGTTCGACAACAATATTAAAATTAGAATAGGTCAAGATGTACATCATGTTGAAGGGGTTGACTAGCACAGGTGAATACCACAAACATCACTAAAAAAGGTTTATCCATTTCAAAATGGCAGAGGAGTTCAAAGATTGTCATGGTTGTAGTAAGGCATTGCATTAGTGGCTACAATTCAAGTGCACTAATAAATCAAAGAAAAACTACTGATGCATGCATTATGAAGTTTTAGTCGTGAGCAAGTGTTCGCAACGTGAAGGTGTGCTAGACAACCCCTTTAGTACCTGTCCCTTTTTAAATATTGTCATCGAACTCCTTGTGGACCATCATCCATAAGTAAGTTAAGAGTCGCCAACTACCCTAAAAATCTATTTTTTAAGTCCAGTAGGCATTTACAAGTTTCAACTTTCCCAACTTGAGCTAAGAAAAGAATATTAAACTGTCTAGAACAGGATCTTCAAAACTTTTTCAGCGTAACTTTTTAAAACTTTGAACCAGCGTAATTTTTTAAAGAACGAACTTTTTGAGTTCCGATTTGTGTGTTTATATTTTACTAATAATGACCTTTAATTTGATGTACTATTTGACATATGCTCTCATTTAAAATTTTCGTCTGACTCCTTGCGGGCCAGATGTAACTGAAAAAATGACAGTTACTTAAAAAAATAGACTAATAGGTTAGTTATTATGTACTAAGTTTTGTTGCTTTATCTGTTAATCGTTCAAAAATTATTAATCTGTTCTGGGACTTTCCTTCCACACTGTATATATAAATGTTAGTGTGTTAAACCCTTGTTTGAGATGATATTAAAATCTTCCATAAATAGATAAAAATCCATATTAGCCTATTATTTATCATTATTATTTTCTTTTTTTTTCTCTCTTCAAGATCATCATAGTCTGTAAAGCTCCGTAAAAACTTGTTACAATAGTTTGGCTGATTTTCACAGTAATTTAAGAAATCTGAAGACAAAAATCCTGCTAAATTTAAAAATTATGAATTATAAATAATTTTTTGTTGTGCAATTTTCCGAAATATTTACTATTCCCGAAGCATATTTACCATTGTCTGTTTAACGAATCTTGTTATAAACATGTTTGAATTTACTATTGTTAAATTAATTATTGTTTGGATATTGTATATAAGAATTATACAGTTACAAATATTAACAATAGGACAAGTTAAACATAGTTACAGTTTTTAAAAGTTCGATTAAGAACGTAAACTGAAGCTTTTACAATAATTTAACGTAATTGATTAATAATTATTGAAATCTATTTAAAAGTGAATTTTATCTAATAAAATAGTTTTGTGGCTAAATAAAAAAATAATTGAAATAATTAATAAAATAGATTGGAACGATTAATTTTTATTCAGAGATATTTTTACATTCTAAACGATCAAATAATTATGCGTATAATAAAATGTATATAAAATAAACGTTCTTAAATTGTTATTCATATAATAAATAGTTGTAAAAACTAATACATGTGTTTATTTATAACTCCGGTACGAACGTCAAGAGGTTTCCGTTTTGCGAAACGATGTTTGGTTAACGATTTGGTAAACCACTTCCTGTTAAAACGTTTTT
Source organism: Stictocephala bisonia (assembly GCA_035578905.1). NCBI lineage: Eukaryota > Metazoa > Arthropoda > Insecta > Hemiptera > Membracidae > Stictocephala > Stictocephala bisonia. The sequence goes on along the minus strand of JAQJVL010000397.1, from coordinate 666,831 downwards.
GTGATTGCTCTGTTTCAATTTATTATTAGAAATCGCATGAAAAATAAATATCTATTGAGATATGAATGTGTTTTGAAACTAAAAACTGGTTATATAAAAAATGAATTCTTCAATATTCTAGTTTGTTACTCTATTAATGTCTTTTATTTCATTTTGGTTTCATTCACTTTTATAAAAGAAAAATTTTTTTTATAAAAGTGGTTCAGATAGATGCGCAGGTAGTAATTTATGACTAAATTTTGAATTTTGAATCTGTTTATCACGAAACAATTTCTTTGCCGCCATTTATAAAAATTGAAAAAATCTGCAGTACAAACTATATTATGTTTGAACAATTGACCGATTGATTTAGTTGCATAATGTCTAGACAACAAGATCCATGGGATAAAATTTCAATTTGATTGATCATTTAGCTGACCATGAGCATTAATTTATTGTTAAAAATTCCTTTGGCGATATTGTAAAAAGTTATAAAAAGTGGCTAATTTTTTCGTTGAATTATGTTGTACCGCGTCTATTAAACGTGAACTTTATTCGTAATTTCGTTTATATTCTCAAACCACATTTTCATTAAATTTTTAACAAAATGTTCAACTTAATACCATCAACATCTGACTTCAAAATATTCGTTTTCAAATTATATAAACATGTTTCTTGAATCAATTAGAACATTCCAATAAAACAAAACTGAAATAATCTCAAAAAGTACAATTAAAAAAAAAAAAAAAAAAAAAAAAAAAAAAAAAAAAAAAACACCTAAGCTATCATAGACAACAATATAAACACATACAATACATATTATCCTTATTGGTATTTTGAGAAGGTCTAACAAAAAAGTCCCTGTTATCAATCCTGTATATACTTTAATTTATACAGGAATTCAGTTTTGTGGGCGGGTGAGGTATTTGTGTACCTGGTATAAACTAGGTGTACCTTGGCCCAAGCTTCGTTTGTCCTCATCATGGCTGGCTGGCTTTTCATTAACTTTTCTATTTATTTATTCTTAAGACACATATTGTCAATAATTGGGCGAATATAGATTTCGAATGAGTGTTAAAGTGTAAATAATCGTATTTAGTCATTGTTACAAACCAAGGTCGACTATCTCTTAGAAAGTGTCATTAAATAATAACCCTATGACAAATGAACAGCCGGCGGTTATCAGCTGATGCCTCTCAAAATTTGGTAAGACTCTGATTGGAATCGAACTGATAATGTTTAGCCACTGATTTTAAACAGCAAGGTTTTAGCTTATGAAGCTGGTATTTAACCAACCACGCTACTGACCAATATTTGAATTCATCGCAAACAACTTTCATAATTGAAAATATTCATTGCTTCTACAAATATTTATTCTTTTCTTTTGTTCGACATTTTACTATTACTGCATTATTTAATTTGTTAAGGTGGCTGTTTATTGTTAAATTTCAACATTATCAAATTTCTCTCTAGAGTTTGTAGTCCATCACATGCCGTCACACAGACTATGCCTGTATGGGCATTATTTTCACCATCGTGTAAATTATATATCGACTTTCTGATCGTTTATTATAGATTTATTTATTAAATTAGTTATCATTAAATGTACTAGCTAATATTTTATATACAGTTTTACAATATAAAACAACCATATTAAGCACTAGTATATCGAAGTTTCAACACTTTAAGTATGCACCTATCCTTTTATTATTAAAAAAAATTTTTGACACCAACGCATATATTATTTTTTCACAATCGAAACATCTATTGGGCTAGAGTTAGTACAAAGTTTTCTTTATAGCTTAGTTTTCATCGTAGTATTATCAAAATAATGGAATTGACTTTCCGTGTTTTTTTTTTTTTTTTTTTTTGCACAAAGTTTGTAAAGTTTTTCAGCTATTCAGTTTTGTTGCTTGCAGTGTCTCGTGTAAAAATAACATTTTGTTCACGTCTCAGGATATATCCCTCACTACATATCCCTGACCTTTCCTCTAATGGACGAAATAAGTTTTCTTATGTCCAATCCCACAACTTGTATAGGGAAATTTAATAAATCTCTCTCGTAAAAAATGAAACTTACTAAATCTTTAAATAACTGGCGTGGGAAGATATACGTTAACAACTGGAAATTTAAATTGGGATTGACACAAGATCCGTCATGTGACTGTTGTTTAGATATCTACACAATAGATAGATCCCTTTGCGCTCCTTCTCAGAGGGTTGTTTGTAGAGATAGCGATTGCTAAATACCAGAGTAGCTTTGTGACGAGATCACCCTTTATTTTGTAGAAAAGATTTACTTGTTGACAGACATACAAATAGATATTGCGTGTGATATATTCACCATACGATAAATAATTTATACTGTTATGATTTTCAGAAACCCAATTATATCGAGAAATGTTATCGCTAAGTATTTTGTGAACAAATTTCCATAACGATATTTTTTAGCTAATACTTGACTGTTTCTGTATCAATGAGTTGAAATGTATTTAACCTCACTACTGGAAAGGAAAGAAGTGTCAAGTGTCACAATCTAGGTCGGGGGGAATAGCCGTAACCATACACAATACATACAATACACAATACATACACAATGCACACAAATAAAGAGTGTCAGAGCATATTGGATAACAACTACAACAACTCAACTATTCTGCTGGGATAGATCAAGAACACTTGATCCGGGGTATCCTCTTATATACACATATGTACAACAGTGTCCCCACTCAAACATAAACTGTAAAAAGTCCAACCTACAAACATAAAGATAATAATAGATCAGTCGGTGGTGTAGTTGGCTAATTTTTAAGCTAAGGATCTCAGTTCGATCCCAGCCAGATTCATAAACAATTTTTGGAAAAAAAACAAAAAACTGTTACCCGCAAAGTTAGTGCTGGCCTATTTGTTATACGCATACAAGCTAGAACGATTACTTTAGAGATTCTTTTTTCGGCTTATTATGGCTTAATACATCCCCTTCTGTCATAAGCACTTCCAATATGGGGCGCTGAGAATCAAAGAACACAATATCTGTTCAAATTACAAAAGAAGGCCAAAAGAGCCATGTTTTCGTTCAACCAACGTCAATCTTGTAAGGACCACTTCCGCTCATCCAAAATATTAACACTACCTTCATTATATATTTTGCAGCTCCCCACCTTTGTAAAACAAAATTTCCCAGATTTTCATGATAGGACTCCTTGAAAATACCCCTTACGTTTTTCCAACAACTGTAGCATCCCTAAGCATTCCACTTCATTCAACGTCACCTCCTATTACAACGGAATCAAATTAACAGTCTTCCCCTCCATCTAAAGCTAAAGCCGACCCTCTCGAAGTTAAAAAAAACAGCTGAAGTCGTTTTTAATTCAACAAGCATGCTACAGCGTCCGTGATTTTTCACCAAGTATGTAAATTGTTTTTTTCTTTTTTCAGCAATGTTAATATCACTGTTCGTTTGTACAGAAGTGTTTATAATAAGTGGTAATAGTGTTGACGTAGCTAATGAAAATGTATGTATTTGTTAAATTTGGCAATAAATGACTTATGACTCTTTCTAAAGGAATAGTCGGCCTTAGTTTGTAACAAAGATAACAATCACTCGCCTACATTCACTCGAAAATCCATATTCGCATATCTTGACGATCGGCGTCTTAATGAATAAATATTATTGTCTTTCCCTTTAGATTTGTAAGGTGAACCGCATGTCCCTCAGATGACGCATATCGATAACTGTGACAGAAACAAATGACAGTGGTCCAATAAATATTACGTAGAAAAGATGATTACAATATTACTAATAGAAATAGTAAACGGTGGTTCCTAACCACTTTATCTCATAAATTACATAGAATTATTAATAAGTTCAACCGATAGTGCATATGGCAATGACCACTTACCACTCTGTGATCTGCATCTCTCTTTTTCTTTTTTATCTCTTTTGTAGATTGGAACTAGTTTGTACTGCGTACGCTTAGGAAACTATATTTGAGCATTTATCAGTGACTGAAGGGTAGCTATATTCCCTTGTGGAAAGTATGAAAATTAGAAATAGTTGCTATACCAGAGTTTGGGGAGTTGGAATTAGAAATATTCTCATCTATTGTTGTCAAAAACCTTACGAAATCAAAATCTGCTGATGAGGATTTAATGAAACTGTGGGTATAAACTTGATAAATTAATTCGGCGTCACTGGAGTGGATGTCAGTATTTTAGAAATAAATAATAGTTTATTTGTTTATTTAATCTTAAGGTATCGATCGTCAAGATATGGGTGAAAATATGGATTTAGAATGAGTTTAATGAGTGTGAATAACCACATGTAGTCATTGTTACAAACTAAGGCCGACTACTCCTTAGAAGTGTTACTCCTTAGAAAGTGTCATTAATAATAAACAGTGACAAATAAACAGCCATTGGTTGTGAGTTGATAAATCTCAAAATTTTTTATGACTCTCTGATTATTCATTATTCATTTCTAAGACACCGATCGTCAAGATATGGGCGAATATGAGGAGTGAATGAGTGTGATGGTTGATGAGTGTAGATGAACTAGTGTAGTCATTGTTACTATCTGAGTTCGACTTAGTTCAGAAAGGACTATTTATTAATGGCTCAATTGCTAGGGCAACTATGGAACCTACAGTTTTACGTGGAATCCGAACCACGTAGTATTGGTCTGATTTTCAGCTAACTGACAAGTTTGACACTCAGTTCTCTTCCCTATATAACATCTGATCAACCTTTGTAGATTGGAATCAAACTGAGAATCTTTAGCTTATGAAGCTGGGATCTAACCAACTATGTTACCGGCCATTTAAACTGCTATTCAAATATGTAAAAAGAACGGATAATTGTGTGATAATGTATCCTCTATAAATGGAAGTAGTGAGGCTGATTCACACGTGGTCCGTGTCAGCCCTCACACCACGAGGGATTACCTTCCACTGCTAATTATACTTGATTCATTTACACCGTAGTGGTTAGCCCTAGGATTGCTGACACGTCCAACAGCGGAACAGTCCACCACTACAGCCCGATGTACCGTATATATATATATATATATATATATATATATATATATATATATATATATATATATATGGTGTCCCTGAACTCTCTGAGGATCTTTTTAGGTATTTATTGTGGGTCAAAAACAAGACATAATATCATATTTAAAAATTCCAAATCACCTCTAGAACCCGTACAGCCACCATTTTTTATTTTTTTTAATTTTTTTATAACTATTTAAAATTTAGAATGCACATTAATAAAACCATTTCCTTAATAAAATTTAAAAAAATCAAAAACCTTTTGTATTATTTTCAAAATGGCGGCACTTAGAAATCTTTTATCCTTAATAACTTTTGAATGGTTAGGAATACAACAAAATCACAAAAATAACTTTATTCGCAATCCAAAAATATAACGTCGGAAACATTGGTCGGCACTACTAGTGGCGCAGTGCTGTAACCCAGCTACTTGGGGACAAAGTGTTGTGCAGGTTGTAGGTGATAGGTTCTGTTCTCGGTCCTCTCAATATTGACATGGCGACCACAGTAGTTGCCATCGACGGACGTGGACACCACTAGGGAAGTTTGTGGTGTCCATGTTGGGTGGTAGTCAAGGTCCGGATGTTGTGTAAGGAAGGGAATTGAGTATCTGTCTTGTCAGTTAGCTGAAAATCAGACCGATCCGGCGTGATTCGGATTCCGCGTATAGCTGTAGGTCCCTTGGTTGCCCTGACTATTGGGCTATCAATGTGTAGCTCTTTCTAAGGAACAGTCGACCTTAGTTAGTAACAGTGACTACACTCGTTCATCTACACTCATTCAGCCCTCATATTCGCCCATATCTCAACGACCGGCGTCTTTTAATCATGAATAACGAATAAAAATCCTTTGTTGAAAGAACAGTATTTAAACACTAAAATAGAAGTACATATAATCTAAATAGTTTTCATTAGATTTGTTTCTTCCGGTCTTTCATTTTTACTTTTGTTCATTTATTTTGGTAGCTGTCATTGAGGGCCATATGACATGTATTACCTAGCTAAATAAATTCATACTGATATAAAAATTTTCTTTTTATGATTCTTGCTGTTCCTCTGATGAAAACTATCTACTACATGGATAAGTAATAAACACGAAGTATATGAAGTTTAGGTTTTAAAAAAGTCAATACGTCAGTTGATGAGGTATATAACAGACTTGGAAGTTAAGCGAATGATTGAACGTTAGTTAAGTCTTACGTCAAAAACGTCAGATCTTGCTTTTAACAGAGTCTGAGTGGCCAAACTGAACATATTATTTGTACAAATACTATACGATTCTCGATTGGGTAATACAGTTTAATGTAAGCTGATAATTTATTAGCTGGCAAATATTATTCACGTAATATCGATGCTGTACAATGTTAGAAATGAACAAACAACACCCAATGTTCAGGATGTTGCTGATTACATAAGACCAGTTCCGTGCGAATATTGTTCACGTAATATCGATGCTGTACAATGTTAGAAATGAACAAACAACACCCAATGTCCAGGATGTTGCTGATTACATAAGACCAGTTCTGTGCGAATATTGTTCACGTAATATCGATGCTGTACAATGTTGGAAATGAACAAAAAACACCCAATGTCCAGGATGTTGCTGATTACATTAGACCAGTTCCGTGCGAATATTGTTCATGTAATATCGATGCTGTACAATGTTAGAAATGAACAAACAACACCCAATGTCCAGGATGTTGCTGATTACACAAGTCCAGTTCCGTGCGAATATTGCCTGGGAGGTAAACACCGCTGCAGTAGCTGAAATCGTCATGTCCATTGATGTAATCCATGTTTACTTAAAATTCAATATTCCCTCCACGAATAACCGAGGGTCGTGTTTGTGTTTGACCACGAGAAATCGGTTTATTTTAACTCTAAACAATTATTATCACTTAACAATGTACAATGTTTTATGAAAATAAATTTTAAATATGGACAAAATTTAATTTTTTAATTTAAGGTTTGTTTAAATTAATGTGTGTTTTCGAAGACTAAAGAGTATTAGATATAAATTCTATAACGTTAAAAGTTTCAATTTCCTGTAACAGTGTCGTGAAAACTTGAGCTGAGCAGCGACTGTTGGTGATGACAGTTGGTCTGACCATTTGTCATCGGACTCGATACTGAAAACACTTCTCCTGTTAGCTCTAAACTGATTGCCTCAGGATACTAATGTATTCATAGTATATTTAAGGATCATATATGATGTCATAGCAATAAAACAGAAAAAATTAGTCTGTTCAGTAGTCTGTTAAAACAGAAAAAGATTGGTTGTATATAGTCTTAATATTACAAGATTATGAAATGCTTTATTTCACAGTGATCACCCAATATACAACTCACCATTAATATGTATATAATGACTGTTAAAATCGTTTTTAAGTATTGTGGAAATCCTAATATTTTGCACTCAGTACTAATAGTATATATGCATAAATATGTTTAAAAAATAAGTAATAAATGACCACCCAGTAAATGACCAACCCCCAGTGAATGACCATACCCCAGTTAATGACCATTTCCCAGTGAATGACCATCCCCCAGTGAATGGCCATCTCCCAGTGAATGACCATCCCCCAGTGAATGACCGTCCCCAAGTGAATGACCATCCCCCAGTGAATGACCATCCCCCAGTGAATGACCATCCCCCAGTGAATGACCATCCCCCAGTGAATGACCATCCCCCAGTGAATTACCATCTCCCCAGTGAATACCACTCCACAGGGAATGAACATGCCCCAGTGAATTACCACACCCCAGTTAATGACCATACCCCAGTGAATGACCATCCCCAGTGAATGACTATCCCCCAGTGAGACCACCCCCAGTGAATGACCACCCCCCAGTGAATGACCACCCCCCAGGGAATGACCATCCCTCAGTGAATGACCATACCCCAGTGAATGACCATACCCTAGTTAATGACCATTTCCCAGTGAATGACCATCCCCCAGTGAATGACCATCCCCCAGTGAATGACCATCCCCCAGTGAATGACCATTCCCCAGTGAATCACCATCCCCCCAGTGAATACCACTCCCCAGGGAATGAACATGCCCCAGTGAATTACCACACCCCAGTTAATGACCATCCCCCAGTGAATGACCACCCCCAGTGAATGACCATCCCCCAGTGAATGACAATCCTCCAGAGAATGACCATACCCCAGTTAATGACCATCCCCCCAGTTAATGACAATCCCCCAGTGAATGACCACCCCTCAGTGAATGACCATCCCCCAGTGAATGACCATCCCCCAGTGAATGACCATCCCCCAGAGAATGACCGTGCCCCAGTTAATGACCACCCCCCAGTGAATGATCGACTCCATTGAATGACCATTCCCCAGTGAATGACCTTTTCGTATAAATAACATCATGTTAAGATGTTCTTGTTGCCTAGTCTATCACAAATCGTCTTAAAAGTAACTTTGGAGCTCGATTTGAATCCTCAATGTCACTGGTTCAAAAATAAAGAGACAAACATCTGTTTGTAACACAAACAAAATTAAGTGTTCCACCCAGTTCATCTTCAGCTTCCCCACTGTTGTGTAGCATAAGAACATGGCCAACTAAATTTCTCATTGTTCTTTGATTATTGATTGAAACTGCGATATATTATATGTAATTAACAGTAAATATGTTAAGGTCCACAATTCTACTCATTTTAAGATTGAGGCCCTAAACAACAATTAATTATACAGTCGATCATTTACTGGATCACAACTATGAGTATAACCAGTGAATGATCATTTTGATCATTCAATAGATTTTGAACGATTTTCTTTTTAAGTTTTGGAAGCAATATTTTCTGACAGATCAAGTGCTAGGAAACACAGAAAAAAATAAGAAATTATGTGGATACACTATAACCAGAATTTGACCGGGGGTTAAAGTTTAAGGTAATTTAGGGTGAGTGCACCAGTGAATGACCGTTTCGTACAAAAAACATCATATTAAGCTTTACCTTTTGTCTAGTCTATCACAAACGGTCTTAAAAGTAACTTTGGAATGTGATTTCAATCCTCCCTGTGACTGGTTCAGAAATAAAGTGTCAAACATAAAGTTTTTAACACAAACAAAATTAAGTGTTCCACCCAGTTCATCTTTAAGCTTCCCCACTATAGCGTATCGTGCAAACAAGGTTAGCTGTATTTTTCATTGTTCTTCGATTATTGATTGAAACTGCATTATATTAAATTTAATTAACAGTAAACATGTTAAGGTACAATTCTGTACTCATTTTAATACCAAAATCCTAACCAACAGTTTAATTATGCAGTCGGTCATTTACTGGATCACAACTATTGGTATAACCAGTGAATGACCATTTCGGTCATTCACTAGATTTTCATAAATTTTCTTGAAATGTTTTGGAAACAACGTTTTCTGACAGATTAAGTCCTAGGAAACACTAAAAAACTATCAGAAATCATGTAGATACCAATAATCCAATATTTGACCGGGGCTTAATGTTTACGAAAATTTAATAGATGAACAGTGGTCATTCACTAGAATCTATATTTAAACGATCCGGAAATGGTAGTGTTGTTAACATACAGGGTATCCAGCTTCGACTCTGTGAGACTCTTTACAGGTTATTTGGTGGGGTGGAAGGGGGGTTATAATTTAAACATGTGATTAACATATTGTGTTTTCTGTCTGTCGGTCTTACTGCATTATACGGTCTGTATGATATTTTATACAAATCTCAATATCTCAAAAAACGATGATAGATATATAATAAAATGTTATATGTAAGATTAACATTTAGTTTAAATTTAATTTTTGTAATAACTTACAGTTCCAAAATGGTGGCACTTTAAACCATTTTCAATATTAAATTTTAAAAGCCTTTAAATTAATTTTAGAAATTTACAAGAAATACAATATTTACACAAGTTTACCAAGCTTTATTTACCTGCAAAAATGTATAAAAAAATATTTTTTAACCAAAATATTAAAAAAACTTCCTATTTACTTATGAAATATGAACACATAATAGACCTACAATAATACATGCAATGAATATTTTTACGAATTAATTTTACAAATATTAACGAAAATTGAATAAAACAAGCTTTTATTTAGGCCTACACTTAAAATTTGCTATTTTAATCTTAATTTCATTATTTTTGGCAATTCGCCACTCCTCTAATGCCTGTTGTTTTCTGCGTCTATCTTGTCTATCTTTTTCTTGATTAGTTTTTTTAATTTCTCTTTCAATCTTCCGCTTTTTTATTGCACTCTCCTTTTCTTCTTTTAAATTTAGTTTAAAAAGTACAATTTCTTATTATTGTATTATTTGTTAATAATTTGTACAATTAATTAAGTTTTATCAAAGTACAATTTCCAATTTTTGGACGTCATGGCGTAGGGAACTTTTTCCTGCTTTCTCTTCTTTGTTTGACCTTCTTCCTTTTTCGGCCAATATAAGTGTTTTTCCCATGGATCTGACTTAGGGCTATCACTTTCTCCAAGCGAAGAATTTGATACAGATAAAACTGTTTCGTTTTGTTGGGTAGATGCGTCTTCAGTTGTTTTGTTTGGAATTTCCCCTTCGTTTATTCCTCCGCTGCAGCCAGGTTTAGTTTATTACGTCCTTGCTTTGAAATAGGTATAAAATTGTTTTCATCAGGTGGTTCATCAAAAATTGTTCTGTTTCTTCTTTTTCTTCAATTGTCACATTTATTTTGGCATTTGTGTGCTTGCTAGGCCGAAGTACTTCTTCTGTAGCAACCTCTTTTATTTCCCTCCATACAAAGAAAACTGACTTGAACTCTACATCTTCAGGCTCTTCATCTCTGTTATAAATCTGCTGAAATAAATCTACACTGTCTTTTCCAATCACAGATTTTACAACTTTGAGGGCAATCTTGTGTTCATCCACAGATGTGCTGTCAATACTTTTGTGTACTTTACCAAGTTGTTCTCTTCTTGTTGAAATACATCTAGAATAATCAACGTTTTCAGGATTTAAAGGGTACAGGCCACACGCTTTGAAGCCATTTACTATAGCTTCTGTTGTAACTTCATTGAAGGCGTCTCTAAATAGTGGTGCAAAGTTTACTTTTGTTAATGCCTTGCTTGTCTTTTGTTTGAAATTTCTGATTACCTTTTTCCAAGCTGTTTTCAGTGGCTGGAAAATTGATACATCACAAGGCTGCAATATATGAGTAGCATTTGGCAGTAAACAGAACAGTAAGATATTTTTCTCTTTACAAAACTCGTATAGCTGTACGTTGATATGGGATTTATGTCCATCCAAGAAAACCAATACAGGCATTTTCACTTTGGCTTTTACAATACTCGGATAGAAAACATTAGCCATGTACTCAAAAAAAGTTGCACTTACCATCCATCCGCTATCACTTCTACCGACTGCAAACCCTGATGGAACAGATTCAGCAACATCTCTTGGGATACGTTTGTACGCATATACAATCATTGGATCGATTGAATCACCGGCAGCTGAGAACGTACAAAGTACTGTGATACATTCTTTTTCGGGGCCAGCGGCTACTTCATTGATGTTTCTATATTTTTTTGGGCCAAGAAGCTTACCTGACTTTGGACAAACTGATACACCAGTTTCATCTAAATTGTAAACTCTTTTAGGATCATTAAGGACGTCTTCGGCGTTTTCTTCATGCAAGTAACACGTAAGCTCGTCAAACCATTCTCTAAGTTTTCCCTCTGTTACTGCAGCTCTAGCCTTTGATATTAACTCTGTGTTTCTCTTGCTTATTTCAGGATGTCTTTTTAGAAAAAGCTTGACCCATTTTTCCCAGGTCTGTTGTTGATAAAAACAGTTGTTCTTTCAGAATCATTCAGTACTTTTTGTACTGCGTCCTTCAAATCTTCTTCATGCATTGGAAAACCAAGTTTGGCTTTACCAAGAATCCAATCTTTCAGTAGTTTTTCCTCTTCTTGTGAAAGAACACTTGGTGGTCCCATTTTTCTTAAAAGAGGATCATCGAAGTTAAGTTTATTAACTAAGGTACCTTTGGGAATGCTGTATACCTGAGAAGCTTTGTTGATGGACGTTTTTCCTGCCTTCACTTCTTCTATAGCTTTTTTCAAGTCTTCTACTTTGTATTTGAATCTACAATAACTTCTCTTCACTACTTCTTCCTCCTCTTGATGATTCATAGTGCTGAAAAACCGGTATATATGTAATATGCTTGGATGAGAATATGAATGTATTTTATTTACAGAGTGAGTTGTAAGTACATTCCCCCTTTTTCATTTTTATACGGTATAAGTTAGAAGGTTTAAACTCAGCACAATTACGTCTGACCTAAATATCTTGCTTTTCATGGGTTCGTTGACTCTCCACCTTCAATGGGGGACGGCCCACGAGAAGTAAGTCAAGATTCTTAAATGTAAGCATAGGTTTATATGTAGATCAAATTAAAGGTCTTTGTTAGTAGAATACAATGCCGCAAACCGAATCTCAAAAGGCTCATTCTATAGGAAATTACAGGGGTTTAAAGTTTACAAAATATGACCATTTTCTTATTAAATCTGTTAGTTATGCCTAGATCTTGGGCTTCAAGTGATCCCTAAAAATCATTAAACGCAAGAAAAGAAAGTTTATTTACAAAATTCCTAATAAACAGCAAAAGAATATTTTTGAAATAATAAACTTTTTAAAAGTAGCGCATTACTACGCAGATAATAACTCATAATTTTGTAAATGTTAAACCCCTGCAATTTCCTATACAATGAACCTTTTGAGATCCGGTTTGCGGCATTATATTCTACTCACAAAGACCTTTAATTTGATCTACATATCAAACTATATTTATTTTTGAGCATAGGCGTACCGTGACCAAAAGTTTGGGTGGGGGGCACGAAAAACATATCAACACTATGAAGGTGGTGGAGGTTTTCCTCTGGAAAATACAAGTCTATATGCAACCTGACCTAATTCAATTTAATACATATAAACCTAACTTAAATACTTCTACACCATAATAACCCTTTTTTGTATAAAAAATTCCCAAAGTTGGGGGGGCACGTGTTCCCTCTTGCCCCCCCGACGGAACGCCTATGTTTTTGAGAATCTCGACTTAATCCACGTGGGCCGTCCCCCATTGGAGGCGGAGCGTCAATAAGCCCATGAAAAACAAGACATTTAGGTCTGACCTAGTTCTGCGGAGTTTAAATCTTCTAATTTTACTGTATAAAAATGAAATAGGGGGAAAGGACTTAAAATTCACCCTTAAGCGTATACTAACAATACCGATAAAATATCAATTTAAAATAGTTTCCAGGGTAGTCCCTAGTACTGTTAAAATATACTTATTGTACAAACATATAGACAGGCAAACAACAGGCCTACTGCTTTTGTAATGCGTTCCTGATAACATAATTAACTTAGTAAATAACTATTTTTTACGTGAAATTACAGAACCATTCGAGGCTTCCTAGGCATTTGTAACAACACTGCAAACAAACTGATTGCTTTAACCCCGGTCATTTACTGTGTTTTCTGTTAGTCAAAGTCCAGTAAATACCCAGTAACACAAAGGTTAGAATGAATAAATATTTAAAATTGTGGAACTGCTTTAATAAAATATTCAGATTAATTATTTTTTTAGGTTACATATTTATTATAGCTACAAAATAAAAATGTTAACAATCAGATAAGTATCATAAAGACACAAAAAAACTTACCTTACACTGCAAGTTCTTAGGAGAAAAACAACTTGAGGATGAAACCACTCGAAGTTATTTGTGTTGAAAACAACAATTAAGCAGATGTAAACACCAACATCTGATTAACATTCGTCATCAGCTGACTAAATAACACTTCTTAGGATAAGGTGGATTTTGTCTTAATTCTATTTCAACGGTCATTCACTGGTATATTAATTCTAGTTGGATTCTGATACCAATGAATGGCCGGTCATTCACTGGTAGATAGGCGATCTATTTGTTCAGTTGGATTCACTGGTGCAATGATTTATGTTCGGTAAATTGTATTTTTCAATACTCTGTTTTAACATAGCACATTAAGTTTTACCATTAGGAAGTACAGGAGAATACGGGCAAGACGTTTAAAATATTCCCTGCACTGCACTTGAATGTAAGATTCAAGTGGAAACTCAACCTTAAACGGTCATTCACTGGTGCACTCACCCTACTAGATTTAAAATTTAATTATGTATTTTTAACACTAAGCTGTACTATTTACCTGCACTAATAGTTAAGAAAACATTTGTCAACCCTCATTGTATACCTTTATTGTAAGGTATACAACCTCATTGTATTACCTATTTACTTTTAAGTACTAATAAAAAGGTTCTAATATGCCTAAAATAATATTTTCGCTGAATTTTTTTATGAATGCATTTTATTAATACTAACAACATTTGAATAAAACATGCTAATTGTTCTTTCTATACTTAAAAGTAGTTAGGTTTGTCTTAGTTTCATTATCCTTAGCTATTCGCAACTCCTCGGAACTGTTGTCTTTGTCTATCTTGCCTCTCTTTTACTTGCTCATTTTTTTACTTTCCCTCTCAATCTTTCTATTTTTTATAGCACTCTCCTTTTTTTATATTTAGTCTTTTATTTGTTATCCCGATACAATTTCCAATTTTTGGAAGTCATAATGAAGGGAACGTTTCTTGCTTTATCTTCTTTGTTTGACCATCTTCCTTTTTCAGATAATGTAAGTGTTTTCCTAAGGGTATGAGAGCTATCACTTCTTCCAAGCGAAAAATTAGATACTGATAAAACTGCTTCTTTGTTGGGTAGGTGCGTCTTCAGTCGTTTTGTGTGGAATATCCTCTTCGTGTATTCCTCGGCTCCGACCAGGTATTGCAGTTGTACTACATCCTTGCTTTGAAATAGGTATAAGGTTGTTTTGATCAGGTTGAAATTCTTCTGGTTCTTCTCTTTCTTTAATTGCTGCATTTTTTATAGCCTTTTTTGGCCTACTAGGCCTAAGTACTTTTTCACTAGCAAAATCTTTTATTTCCCTCCATACAAAGAAGATTGACTTGAATTCTTAAACTGATACCAATGAATGACCGGTCATTAACTGGTGCAATTATTTATGTACGATAAATTGTATTTTTCAATGCTCTATTTAAATATAATACATTACGTTTTATATTCAGGATGTACAGGAGACTACGGGCAAGATGTTTAAACTGTTCCCTACAGTGTAGCGTAACAGCCTGTTTTCCCATGTAAGATTCAAGTGGAAACTGAAGCTTAAACGGTCATTCACTGGTGCACTCACCCTAATTAACAAACAAAAACATAGAGTGAGCAATCAAAGAGTGCAGCAAACAACTAATATTTAATAATCTATCGAAATTAAAGTTAAATATTGTTTTTAATGTTTATAATATAATTTGATGTGATTTAAAATAAACGTTATATATATATATAAAGAACAGCACTTAGCAAACTTTTGTGATGTTTTTAATAATCAAGATCGATTTCTGTCTCGAAAGACCATATTCAGTTGTACAGAATGATATAAGGCTATAAAAATACTTAACTGTAGAATAATTAATTCAACAGCTGATTCTATAAAATTTTAAATAAAAATGTAGATGGATAAGTTGTAGATCCTGTTAAACTTTATAATTTTGCATCTTCATGATAGAATCGAACATAATATTTGAGTGAAATTTTATTTGTTCGTTGAGTAATAATGATGGGTTTTCTTTTGTGTTTTTGTATATGTAAAATTGTTCAATTGCATCTAGTTTTTTACTTTTAGGTTCAAAATGGATAATTTATACATTTTCTTCAATTGATGAAATATTATGGTTTTCTTGAATTAAATGTTTAGCAAATTTGAGTAGTCCAATAGCAAAACCAGCCATATCCGTTTCAGATGGTTTAGAATTATTTAACAAAAACTGTTATTTACACTTCAGCAGGTGATCATTAAATGATTTTTATGTCAAAAAATGTATTAAATTCAGCTGGTGCGCGCGCAGCTGCGTTTGTGATTAGTAAGTCCGTCGTTTTACTCTGTTTTCTTCTTAAAATACTGTTTTTAAATTATAAAGAGCGGACACAGGACTGTGTCACGGTCCTTAGTTAAGAATGGTTAAAGTGCTGACGAACTCTCAATTGCTGAAATTGTAATTACGTGGAGAACTGAGTGAGTACTCAATGTGCACTTAAACATAACCTAACAACTAACGAATATTAAAGGAGTGCACGTTGGGCTTTTAAAACTATTGACAACATCGGAGATTCATCACTCACTTCATCTTTCATGTACAATAAGTTCCCGTGGTGTAGTGGTTAGAGAGACGCATCATCAGAAAGGCGGATCCCGGGTCGAGACTGACCCCAGGGTAATATTTTTTGCTGTTGGTACAAATACTTTTATTTGTGCTGTATCCTGCTGTTTGATTATCCACTACACTCAAGTTGAAGAAACTGAATACCTGCGCTATCTGTAGCCAAACTACTAAAGTTCAAAGTTCACGTAATCTAGAACTGCACCTGTCGAAGTAAAGCCAGTGCCTGGTATCGTTTGGACTTCAAATCCCGCAGCACACGTTTTATTATTTTGCTGTTTCCCATTACAGGAACGACTAAAAATATCACACGACATCTGCTAATTAGTGAGCCATGTCATTTACTTTAGAAGTTTCTAAAACAGGGAAAGACGCCATAATATATAACAATTTTAAATTTAGGGAAGGCTACTCATTGAAGAACGGTGATGTTGCATGGCGCTGTCTGGGTAAAAACTGCAAGGCATATGTAAAAACTAACAGGGAAAAAACAGGAATTATTGAAGTTAATGATGTTCACACGGGTAATCACCCAGTGACATTAAGATCACTCACACCTAATCTAAAACAGGCAAATCGTAATAATCCTACATCATTTAACAGTCCGAAGATATCTGCTGTATCTAACGGTTCTACTCAGAAGGCTTGTAGCACGCCGATCTCCACCAGCCGAACAGTAGATCTGTCATCGAGGGAAAGCCTAACAATAACATCTCAAAACCAGCAGTCTAAATCTGAAAAAGAACGGTTACAGCAGTCAGTTTTGGAAGAAGAAAACTCTGAACTTAAGAAACAAGTAGAGGATCTACAAAAGCAACTAAACAGCGTCATTGACCATACAATTGAAAACGACACTCGCTTACTGCAATACACCGATGAAATATTCCTTATAAATAAGTCACACAGTAAACCATATGATCAAATAACGACCTTAGTGGATTGTGCACTGCAGTGTGACATCGACACGAACCACTTACATCGCCAACAGTCTGTTATACAACAAGAGAATGACACTTTAAAAAAAGAACTAGCTTCACGAATATCAACTATAATGGAAAGGGAAAATGAAAACTTATTTTTAAGGAATAAAAACATACAGCTAGAGGAAGAAATCAAACTTCTAATAAATAGAGACAGTGTTACTTGGGATAACTTTAAACAAATGTACCCCAAAGATAGTTTTAAATGTTTAACCAAGAGGATGGAAACGGAACTATATCTTAGGAATATGGAAATTAAGGAGCTGTCCGAGAAGAATTTAGTACTTAAAAATGAATTAAACTCTCTGCAAGCAATTATAGATATGCAACAACATGAACTTGGAGGAGAGAGCGACTACATAGGTTATTCCAACACATGCTGTAATTGCTTTCCACCACTCACCCCTAAGAGTAAAACTAGAAACTCCTCAACAACAACAATGCACCACAATGAAAGTATTGTCGTACACCCAGACATTCACTGTACCATTGGTGGAACGGAGGTGATTCCACATAACAAACAACTATTTCACCCTGTTGTGTCAAAAAAGAGACGAAATAATTCCATGAAACATGATACATATGACGACATTGTGTGTGAAAATAGATATGGGGCATTAGCATCACATAACTTAGAAGAAGTGAATACCCATAGTGAACGTCAGGTTAATACAAATATTGAACGTCCTGGAAGACAAAAGGCTAGACACAGACGGAAAAGATTATTGCTGGCTTCTGACAGTCATGGGAAAGGTCTCGTTAGGACCCTCCAAGAGCAACTTCAAGATTATGACGTAATGGTTACATGCTACCCCGGCGCGCCCTTCGACTATGTTGCAAACAACCTGGAGAGTCTAACATCGGATTTCGGCTGTGAAGACGTCGCCATTCTCCTGGCAGGAACCAATGATGTGGGCAATGCAGTAAGTGACACCCGAAGCAATAGACAGTTCAATCTAAAGACTGTACACAATATATCATCTAGAACATCAGTAAAATTAATAAATATACCCTTCAGATTTGACCAGCCAAACCTTAATTTTCCGATTCACTGCATAAATTCAACCATTCACAGCAACATTAAGAATAATAAGTCAATTTCCTTTGTTCAAACAACGCATCTTCACAGAGATTGTTACACCCGACATGGTTTGCATTTAAACAAGCATGGAAAAAGAAAATTAGCTAGTATAATAAAAAATTCCATAAACGAAACTATTTCACAATTAACTGAAGGAAGCACTTCACATCATGCACCTCATTCAGTGGAGAGACGTGAGAACTCTTCGACAACCAACGGATCACTCCTGGCTACTGACGACCTACATCCTAGCGGTAGACAAACAAGTCATAGGGCGCCGAGAGACAGTGGTGTCCAGCAAGGCTCAAGGCTTTCCCATCCCCACTTCACAGACAGTTTATCAGGCAGCTCTTTTAATGTAGAATCGATTTTAGACTTATCTAGTAATGTTTTTAATTCTGACTTGTTAAACTCAGCTGTTCCTTTAAACTTCCCTGTGACATTCACAAAAAACCCGAGCTAAATCCTTTTAACATAAAAATATTTCACCAAAATATCCAGGACCTAAAGAGCCGAATTGAACCATTGGAAATTATTTTAACAGAAATTGATCCAGGTATTATTATTCTAACAGAACACAATATGACACATGATCAACTTGAACGGTTAAATATAAACCATTATATGCTAGTTTCACATTTTGCTCGAACCACTGCAAAGGGAGGAGGTGTATTAATTATGTCCAAAGTCGGTTTAAGGGGTAAACAGCTGAGTACACAGGCAATTAGGGATTTGGTAACTGATAAACTATTTGAATGCTGTGTTACAGAATTTAAGATTAACGGAGAAACAGTAATAGTAGCAGGTGTATACAGAACGCCCCAGTTCAATAACAAGGAGTTTTTATCTAGATTAAATACTTTATTGGAATTACTAACGAGCAGAAAAAGTCGTGTTTTTATTGGCGGAGATTTTAATATAAATATAATGGAAAGCTCTCCTCAATCCAGGGAACTTAAAAATATATTAAAAAGTAACGGTCTAAAATATCTTATAGACTTTCCAACTAGAGTCTCAGATACGTCAGAAACATGCTTAGACAATTTTTTTACAAATGTTAACTGTGGGCAAATTTCAGTTACAGGGCTGATAACATCTTTGTCTGATCATGACGGCCAGCTATTGGAAATATTTAATCTTAAGTGTACACCTGTGAATAATAAGAAACTTACATATATCGGTAGAGCATTTTCTGAAAAAAATATAAATTTGTTTAAAACTCTTTTGCAGAAAGAGGATTGGAGATTGGTTTATGATGCTACAGTAGATGAAAAGTACAATACTTTTAATAGAATATTACGGTTTTACTTTGATTTAGTGTTCCCTAAAACACAAAAAACCAGTTCACACAAAAAAGTCGAATGGATAACCATAGAACTAAAACATGAAAAAGAAAATTTAGTACACCTAAATAAAATAGCTAGGGCTTCAAAGAATCCAAATTTAAAAAATGCTGTTAAAGAAAAAAATCGTATGTATACAGCTAAATTGAGCGAAAGAAAAAAAGAATATTTTGACAATGAAATAAAAAATTCTGTTAACGTAATTAAAAGTACTTGGAACATTATCAACAAAGAAACAAAAAAGAACTCTAATTTGGACAGCAAAGAAAATATTGTCCTGAGAATCAATAATAAATCAATATCCAATCCAGATACCATAGCCAGTATTTTTAATGAATATTTTATTAATATTATAGACGAAATGATAAAAGGGATGAATGGTCCGGATATTTTGGATTTGGCACCCAGCGGAACCAGTCAGTTCTCTTATAATCTTCTCACGCGATTCCATTGCAACCCGTTGATTGAAGAAAATGTCATAAATATAATTGACTCTTTGCCAAACAAACGTTCGTCGGGTTATGATGAGGTGCCACTGTCACTGATAAAAGCCGCAAAGAACCAGCTAAAAAAACCATTACTCCACTTAATTAATTCCTCATTTGTTTCTGGCATTTTTCCACACCAACTAAAAATATCCAAAATAATACCAATTCTCAAAAAAGGTGATTTAACAGACATAAAAAATTATCGCCCAATATCTCTCCTTCCTTCTATATCAAAGGTGTTTGAAAAAGCTATGTACTTACAATTAGTTGATTATTTGGAAAAAAACCACTTATTTGATGATGAGCAACACGGTTTCCGTAAGGGCAGGTCCACGGTTACAGCACTAGTCAATTTCGTAGACATGATAATAGATTCAATTGATAAAAAATATGTTGTAGCTGGATATTTCATGGACCTGTCTAGGGCCTTTGACAGTGTGTCACATTCGCGTTTAATATCAAAACTAAGTTCACTTGGAATAAATGGAGTTGCTTTGGAATGGTTTAAATCTTACCTTGAAAATAGACAGCAATCAGTTGAGATTACTCATATAAAAGAAAACAAAATTATAAAAAAGCTATCTACATTTCAGCAAATTAAACACGGAGTACCACAAGGGTCAATCCTAGGACCCCTTCTTTTTCTATGTTATCTAAAAGGTATGCCTTCATTGCTTACTAAAGTACAAAGTGTTCCAAAAGGCCTGTTCTTATATGCTGACGACTCAAACTTAATAGTGTCAGCTAAAACAGCCAGTGAATTGGAGAGAGAAGCAAACTTAGAGTTGGCAAAATTTCAAAACTTTTTCTGCAATAACAATATGTTACTAAATCCTCGGAAAACTAAATATATTCACTTCTCTACACTTCAAAATAAGAATCAGGTTAAACCAAATATCAATATCGGCACGGAAAAAGTTGAAAACATTGATAAAACGAAATTTCTAGGTTTGTTAATTGACAGTAGTCTCAGCTGGTGCAGTCATGTAGATCACATTATTTCAAAAATTAATTCAGGCTTGTTTGCATTGAGAAGAATGTCACTCCTATGCAGTGAACCAACATTAAAATTAATATTTCATGCTCACATACAGTCACATATAGCCTATGGCATATGTGTCTATGGTAGCACTTCTTTAAAAAATTTGAACAAAATATTAATGCTGCAAAAAAAGGCAATCAGAATAATTTTAAAATTAAGAGCTACTGATTCTGTAAGGGGTCATTTCCAAAGTTTGCAAATATTAACGGTATTTGGCCTATATATTTTAAGTTGTATAATGTATGTTAGAGACCACTTCAGTGAAGTGGAAACTCACTCTGACATACACTTTTACAATACAAGGGGTAAAATGGCGATAGTTGTACCCAACCACAGGCTAGAGTTATTTAAAAAGAAAACTTCAGTAATGGGTGCGAAGTTTATAAATGCTCTACCTTATAGTATTAAAAATAAATTTGACTCTGTAAATTTTAAATCCCTGGTTAAATCATACCTTATTTCTAAATCTTTATATTCTTTGGACGAATATTTTAGTTCTTAGTAATAAGTTAATTTAGTTTATACAATAAATGTAGTGACGCTATTTAATGTACAACTCTGTACTGATACAAATAAAGATATTTTGATTTGATTTGATTTGATATGTTATTATCTGGTAATCAGCTGTATAATCTAAGATCAGTAGAACTATTTTTATTTATAAAAGTAAAATTCACATAACTTGTTTTGCATCTGTCAGTTGGATATAACTTATTTTGGAAATGGACCGTCAGCCATCTTGAACTTTGCAACAGATGCAAAAGCAGTCAAATCCTGTCAATGAGGGTAAAATAAATAGCATACTCTAAAGTTTATAAGAATAATAATTGTATTTAATAAGAAAGATACAGAATCTCTGCTAAAATTAAAATACATTATTAGTGCCAAATGTAAGACACAATATTAGTGAAAAATAAAAAACTGTTTTAGTGCCAAAAATATATAAGACACAATCTTAGTACTGATAGACACAGTCTCAAAAGTCTTTTCTTTTAGATCTATTCCTTTAATTTAGAACACTGACAAAAATAGACTGAAATAACTAATTATGTTTTATTCAACAGCTTCATCCTCTGGTGGAAGTTCAAGGTCATGTACGACTTCATCTTCCTCCTCGGTGTCATCAAGCTGTTCATTATTTATTGAACCAAGCACTTGTTTGAAGTAGTCTAAGTTAGGGTTTTCACGCCACGATTCTCCAAAGTGAAGCAGTAGCAATGCGAGGACATCTTTTTTCTTTGCCGGTTTTATTTCATTGTCCTTGGGAAATTCAATTTTCTCACTTCTTGACCAGTTTTTGCCCTTTTTGAGCAAGGACTTAGCTTGCCCCATCTCAAAAACATAGTGAGGTTCACCTCTAACTAAAGCACTCTTCCTATCATTAGATCTTCAAATTACAATCTTTTTTGCCTTCTGAAACTGAAAGTGCCATTTTGTAGTTATCTTATGAGTTTCCTCAATACTATTTTTCCAATCATTGTACTCGACATTCTTGTCCAATGTGTACAACTGTACAGTATTTTAGCATTAACTTTTCATACTCATCAGGAGTTAAAATTACACTATGTGATTTGAATTCCCGTTCTAGGATGCCAAAAACTCTGTCGGGAGGAATAAAAGAATGCCCTACCATTGGAAAATATAGGATCACCTTTTTTACATTGCCAGGAGCTTCTGTTAACAGCCATTGGGAAATCATCCCAATCATAGCCGTATTTTTATTTTGGCCACCACAGCCATCTGAAAATAGTTTGACTGTAGTGACACCATCAAGTTGGGAATTTAGAAGCCTGTGGTGTACTGCTGATACTATCTGGTTCGATGCCTTTTGAAATACATTCTCAGTCCACACATAACAAAATGTGTTTGATTTATTTTGTTGCGAACCAGATGATCCCTCACATATAGTAAAATTATAAAATTACAATTGTCTTTTATAATAAGCTGCCTGGTCAGGTATTTTGGGCATAGGCAAGTTTTTTTGACAGCTAAGTACGAGCTCGTTACTATTCTCTTCTTTTAGGAGTGCATAGAATTTATCAGCATGAGCTTTATGAGCTCTAAGCTCCAATTCAAACTGTCCCTTTTTGGTTTTATCTACCTCTGCATTTATTTGGTTTTCAATTCTTGTACATGTAGAACACTTGTCTATATACGGTGCATTGAATCCTATGTACAAGTTTTCATTGAACACATTTCGAAAAAACTCCAAGTTTACTTTTAATGCTTCATCATCGACAGCTTCATCATTTATTTATTTATTTATTTGACATCCAACGGTAACAAACAATTTCATACAATAATATAACAATAACAATGGCAGCTCACACCATGACACAAATCAATAATAATCCTATCTATTATATTCATGACTTGAACACAAATAACAATTAAATAACAAGAATAATACAAATTAATTAATAGAAAATGAAAACGGAAAACCATAAACAATAAACATACAACAAGATCATAATCATAATAACAATGCAAAAAATAGTAAATTCAAATCATTAGACAAGTAACAAAGCAATAACAAAATAATAAATTACTACAGACCAATAAGCGGCAACGTGCATGACAGTAAATAACCTAACAAAAACAAAACTGAACAGTAAATAAAACAAAAAACCTAACAGTAAATAAATTAACAATAATAACAACAACAAGATAACGAGTATCAAAATAACAATAAACACCATCACTGAGTGTTCTGAGCGGCAATCACAGTTGCACTAATCAAGTTCACCTTCCTCTTGAAAGAAGTTAGAGACTCCGAAAAAAAGTCTATACTTGATGACACAATACTTCCAGTCCTCTGTAGTCTTGCCAAGCCACAATGATAAGCATAGCTGGTAGGCAGATAACCACGGCCAAAAATCGTCATAGATCTGGTATTTCTTGGAATGCGTATATCTATCATCTGCAAGAGCCCCGGACAGTCAACC
Source organism: Stictocephala bisonia (assembly GCA_035578905.1). NCBI lineage: Eukaryota > Metazoa > Arthropoda > Insecta > Hemiptera > Membracidae > Stictocephala > Stictocephala bisonia. The sequence continues at coordinate 642,633 of JAQJVL010000397.1, read as the reverse complement.
AAACCATTGACCAGCTTGAAAAGAAACACCAGGTCACTGACCATTCGACGTCGCTGAAGGGGATACAGACAGAAAAGTTGTTCAAGTTCTTCAATGGGAGTTCCAAGATAAGTATGACCAAGGCGGGTGCCCAATATTCGCATGAAACGGACCTGGGCCCTGTTGAGCAAGTCCACATGACCAAGTTGATAAGGCGACCAAATGACGAAGCCATACTCCAACACCGGACGAACAATCATCTTATATAATATTACAAGCGATTGAGGTGAACGAAAGTGTCTAGTTGTTCTGTTAATAAAACCAATAAGGGAGTTTGCTCTTGAAGTTACATCCAAGACATGCAATACAGGATTTAGAGTTGAAGTAAATGAAACTCCCAAGTCCCTTACGTTGTTCACTCTTTTTAGACTAGTGCCACCAACTTGGTAATCATGAGTAAAAGTAATTGCCAAGCGAGAAAAAGAAACAACTTGACACTTAGCGACATTCAGCTCCATTCCATTCTCCACACACCAAGAAACGATGTTGGAAAGCGATTGCTGTAGGTTCTCCTGGTCAGATGATGAACGAACTCTGGTAAAAATCTTAAGGTCATCAGCAAATAATAGGTAAGCCACTGATAGAACAAAGTTGATGTCATTAATAAACATATTAAACAGAAGCGGTCCTAAGTGAGAGCCTTGAGGCACACCAGAAAAAACATCGAAAGGAGTTGAAGTGACCCCTTCACATTTAACATATAATTTACGGCCTCTAAGGTAGCTGTCCAACCACTGAAGCAGACGACCCGTAACACCATAACCAGCGAGCTTGGCAATCAATAACCCATGATGGACCTTGTCAAAAGCTTTAGAAAAGTCAAGATAGATGCAGTCAACCTGGCAAGAGTTGACAAAAGCTGAGGTGACAAATTCTTGAAATTCCATGAGGTTGGTGATTGTTGACCGACCATGAAGAAAGCCATGTTGCTTTTCAGAGATAAATGTTTTCAAATAAAAATACAGGTGGTCTAAGACAATGCTTTCAAAAACCTTTGCAAGAGAGGACTGTATTACTATTGGTCTATAGTTCTTAATACTACACCGATCACCAGATTTATAGATGGGCACAGCATATCCACGCTTGAGGCTAGAAGGGAAAATTCCTGACGATAGTAGGGCATTAAAGAGTATGGCCAAGTGGACAGCAAGTACTGGCGCACAAAATTTAAGAACACAAGGTGGAATATTGTCAGGGCCCGCACTCTTAGTTGGATCAAGAGCTTCAAGCCTGGACTGAACATCAGTTGCCGAGACCACAATTTGAGATAGGGAGTTACTGCAGCCAAAATCAAAAGTAGGCACTGGAAGATCCGCCCGGCAGAACACAGAAGAGAAGTGGCGTGCAAATAATTCACATTTGTTAAAGGAGTCATGAGCCTCAGAATCATCCAGTGTCAACCTAGGTGGCATAGACGAGGTATTCTTCAGATTGTCCACATGTGTCCAGAAGCATTTAATATTTGTAGGAATACTGTCTTCAACCTTATTTATGTAATTATTATAGCATTGAGATAACAATGTTTTACAGTCACGTCTCAAACTACGAAAACGTTCCAGTTCATAAATAGAACCAGTTGTTTTAAATTTCCTATGGGCAATCTTTTTCTTGATAACTAGGTTCCTTAACTCAGTTGAAAACCACATCATACATATTCCACATTTTGGTAATGCTAAGGTCACTAGGCAGGTATTGGCGAACAATGTTTTTTGATCTACAATAGTGTTTTGTAAAGGCTTAAAAGATTTGACAAAATCCTTTACTGATTGCTTTTTTAACTCATACTTTTCTATGTTCCTCACTCCACCCCTAGTTTCACGAGGTGTGATCCCTTGCTCCAGATACTTTTGGCACAGGTTTTGTACCCTGTTCCGGCTCTCCTGCAGTATTCGGAGGAAAGCTGCCCTACAAACCTTTATGTTGGTTACTTTCCCCTCTCTTTGCTTAGGAAGATAGTAAGTAGTACTAACCTTTTTCCTAGACACAACTCCTTCTGGAAGACGGGTTCTTTTAGCTGAAGACACTACAACATTTTGAAGAATATAGTTTTTTTTTGGAGTTCAAGTCACAATCTTGGTAATATTTTTGGTGTATTCTTCTTACGTCTTGTAGGGAGAGCTCCGAGCACTTAAATTCACTGTTTCCTTTGTGTTGGCAGTTAGGCATTTGTGGAAACCCTTTAGGCCGGTGTCTGAAACAAAAAAAATAAGGTAACCTATGTAAGAAAAATCAGACTGAAGCAATATTATTAAATCACATTTTCAGTTCCGATATAGTTAAAGGCTATCAGTTTAACTCATTTGTTATGTGAACATTTATTTAAAAACATTAAACTTAATGAAATCGATGTTAACACTTACCTAGCGTTCTTTGCTACATTCCTCTTCCATGTTTGGGGGTTAGCTTTTCTCTTCCTGGACCTATTGGTAGGGGTTTCAGTAATAACTTCCTCAACATTTATGTCTCTTATTACTAACTCAGTGTTTTCTGAGCTTTGACTACTTAAATCTGGTTCCATTGTAAGCTAGAAAATTAAAACTAAAAGCAGCCTTAAATAAAGCACGTCTTAAAACTTGTAACACAAGCTACAAAAGAAAAGAGAACAAAAATGTATTTGCTTACAAAAGATTAGTTGATCAGGGTAGCCAACCAAAAACTACTAAATTTCTGCAGTGTTTTGGCCAATATATTTAACTATTATTATAATACTAGGAATTCTTTCATGCAAAGTATTATAGTTTCTAACATATTAGTAAGGGATTGAACTTGTTTTGCTACTGTATTCGGAAGGCAGCCATTACTGTTTGTGGGATATAACTTGATTTGGAACTGCCAATTGATATAACTGATATTGCGCCTGCAGCCAAATAGGATATAACTGGTTTTGTATCTTCTATAATTTTTCTCAATCGTTTTTTAATAGGATAGAGCTTATTTTGGGACTGTTTCTCAACAGTAACATGTAGCAGATGAAAATACGTATCAATAGCAATAAAAATCTCAGATTTTGAATGTTTTGGATAAAACTGGTTTTGCTATTGGACTACTCATTTTGATAAATTTTGAAGTTTTTTTTTTTTTTGTATATGTTCCTTGAATCTTTTACTAAAACTTCTTCCTGTTTGGCCAATGTAATATTTAGGACAAGTTGAACATTTAATTTTATATATTCCTGAATTATTGTATTTGTTTTCATTATTTTTAGTAGAATAATTATGTTGTAGTATATTTTTGATTCTGTTCTATGTTCTATATGTAATTTTATATCCTTGTTTGGAAAACTGTTATGTAAAGATTTGTTAATATCTCCATGATAGGTCATATGAATGTAGTTATTTTTGTTCGTTTTAGAATAAAGAGTTTTTATGTTGTGTTTATTAATTAATTTACTTATTAAATTTATCTGATATCCATTATCGACAGCAATTTGTTTGATAATGTTGATTTCTTCTTGGTAATCTTCTTCTGTAAGAGGTGTATTCAGTAGTCTATGAATCATACTGTGGAAGGCTGCTAATTTGTATGAAGTTGGATGATTGGACGTATTGTGAATTATTTGATTTGTTGATGTTGATTTGCGATAAATTTAGAATTGGTGTTTGTTATCTAACTTTATTTTTTTATACATTTTATACATATACATATTCATACATATTTTATACATTTAAAAAAAGTTATGGTAAGGTCAAGAAAGATAACTAAAAAAGATAACAAACACCAATTCTAAATTTATCGTAAACCAACATCAACAAATCAAATAATTCACATAAAGATAACATCTTCAAAACAGTTTCATAGTTTTAAGATGCGGTTGAACACTGACGATTCTCCGCATGCTCCAACTGTAAATGTAAATTTCTAATTGAAATCGGTTTTATCATAACACTACTTAAACATTACTTCGTTTAATTATAATAAATGAAGACGATCAAGTGTATAGCGTAATATTGTCTATCCATGTAACTAATTAGTAATTAGATTACTAATTATTAATTACCGCCTCGACCTCAACAATCCATTAGTCTCGGCTGGGCCAGTAATTATCTTTGATGTTAAGAAACTTGGGAGTGAGTGGTGAGGATAATACCAGCCAATCAAAATGTTGTTATTGGCCACAGCTCGTCCATTAAAGAGTGACTAACTGTTTACGTTGCATTGGTGTAATGTTAAATATAGCCGTTAAAGATTGTATTGTTTGAATTTAGTTTTTAATGTAAATAAAATACTGATTTGTTTACGTGTAGGAAATGGATATATCATTTTTATAGCAAACGTAACAAAATTTAAAGAATTAAATGATTGCAACCTTGGTTTGGTACAGCTGATAAGAGATATATTTGGAAATAAAGGCGTTATAAGGCGGATTTTCCCTTATAGGAAATGTTACATGTTGTTCTTTATGTTTGATATCATTCTCTAAGCGAATGCCTTTCTCCGTTCATCCGACCATTTTGATCTTATTTTTAACTAATTTGCTCTGGTATTGCATCCCATTTATACATTTTGTTTTTTCTTTTGTATTTCTGTCCATAATATTACTATGGATTATGTTATTTTTTGTTTTTAAATCTGTTTTTATCTTTGTCATTCATGTTATTTATTTATTTTTTGAGTTTATTATGAACTCGGTTAAATTTCTTGTGAGGTTACATTTCTCTAATAATCTCCTAATTCTTTAGTAATTGTCCGTAGAATTTCAGTCTTGCGTATTTCTCAATGTTGTTGTTTGACTGTAGTGTTATTTCTTTCGTGGTCAAAGTATTTATTTTTAACTTTCTTTCCTCTTTTTTGATATTATCTAGTTCTTCCTTTCTTGAGTGATAGGTTTTTCAGTTGCATATAGTATTGAATGTAATATGACGGCGTTTTTGTCAAGTAAAAAATGTCAAGTTTTTGTTTTCGTGGAATTTTTTTACACAGATTTTGTCAATCACATAACTTCTGTGGTATTCCTAATTATTGTGAGATTTTTTCCTGTCCTGTAGGTTCTATCTATTCGCCTAGGTATTTAAAGTTCTTAACCTTATTAGTTTTCCATTTGTTCTATTCATTGTTTATTCTTTGTTTGACTTAATACATTTTTTTAATAGAATGTGTTTCGTTGTTTTGTAAGTGTTCTTCTATTGATTTGAGTTGTTGGTTTCTATATTTCTCATAAATGTTTACCCGCATTAGTATTGTTGTCTGTTTTCGCATTGCTAGGATTTTTTTTATTTATTTCGTTATTTTTGCGTTAGTAAAGTGAAAAAAAATACTAATATATCTTTTTATGTTCAAGTATACTTTTATTTTTATAATATTTATAATATTAAAATAAAACAAGTATATTTATAATATTTTACTATTATTTACTTCAAGTATATATTTTATGTTCAAGTTCAACCTTGATTGCGTTTTAAAATTCTGTGTTGCACCATAGGTGTTTTAATTTCTTGTTTAGGTACATCTCAAATTTTGGTTTTTCTAATATTATTATTTTGAATTCGTCCCAGTTATCTTAATGTGTTTCGTCTCATTTTTTGTGGTAGTCTAGTCTCTTTGATCCTTTTGATCTTTTATTAAATGTGGATATGTTTGGCTTTTCTGACGAATTCTTCGTGGTGTGAATTTAGTTTTGATTCTAATTAGGTAATGATCGGAATCGATATTGACTCCTAGCTCACTGGAAAGTTGTTTAAAAACGTTTTTGTTTCTTACATAATTTTTGTGAAACCAGTGTTGTTTTTTATATTTGTTAAAGTAAAATTAAATGGCCACGATTTAGAAAATAATAAATATAATTTTAAAATATTTTTTTATTAAATACTGCTTTTTAACATGAACTCACTTACCGAATTTTGTAACAATCGTAAGGATAACAACAAAGGTATAAATTGTTTTATGAAAAAACAAAATAGTGTCTAGCTGCTAAACAAAGTAAAAACTGGAAAAATATTATTCTTCATTTTTATATTAGAATCACGCATAGAATCTGAAAACCTTTTTGTAGCACCTGTATATATCACACGCACACAACCAAACACGTACAATACGTACAGCACGTGCAGTTATAGTTACTCACCAATCATCCATTCACGTACGAAGGTAATTCTATAAAGTATTTCCATGACCCGGACCTCCGTACGTATGGGAGTCGGTAGGTCAATACTACTTTACGGAAAGAGTAGGTGGGAGTAATAATGATTATGGTTCCTACATGAATCGCTAACCGCAAAAAGGCAACACGTGATCAAAAATCACAAATTCACTTTATCACATATTTTGCTTCCTCTTCTGGAGATACATCGTTTACTGCAAAAAGGAATCACGGCTATTGAAAACTTAATGTTTGGCGCCATTTGAAAATTTCCGTTTACTGCATAAAGGGAACACTGACTGGCAGTGTTCCTTTTTTGCAGTAAACAGTGTTACTGATACTGTTCATCTGCGATGCTTCTTCTTGTTTTCTCTATGGTAGCAGCTACAATAATCTGCTAAGCGTGTTGCTGTTGTGGAGTTACTGGTTCACAAACGCCGGTCAAAACAATTTTACAATAAAATGAAAGAAGTAAATGAAAATATCAAAAAAGAAAGTGCCAACAACAATGTTGTGTCAGCCGGGATTTGTATGGACTACATGGCTAATGTTTGTTTGCCAACTATACCTGTCCAAGATTTGTACTATCTCAGGCAACTCACTGTCAATGTTTTTGGTGTTCATGATTTTTGTAGCAATAACATGACTTTTTTTGTATACCTCGAAGGAGAGGGGGGTAAAGGGTCTAACGAGGCATGCTCTTGGTTAAGATGGTACATAGAAAATAAAGTAAGTCCAAATATCAGGAAATTTTACATTTTTAGCAATAATTGTTCTGGACAGAACAAGAATAATGCTCTTGTTCGCTATTGCATGGCGCTGTGTGAATTAAAACGATTTGACAACATCTATTTGATTTTTCCCATGAGAGGGCATTCTTTTATGCCCGCTGATCGAGACTGGCATAATTCGCCGAAAAGTAAGCAAAGAAGAGCGATACTACACTATCCCTGAAGTTATTAACTTAATACAAACCTCTTCTAAAATTAAAGATAAGTTTGACGTTGTTGAAGTACATTCCAACCAAGTCTTTGATTTTAAGAACTGGTATCCAACATACTATAAAAGGTCTTGTTTGAGCACAGATTCGTATGGGAAAAGTTGCCCAAAGGAAAGGAAAATTTCCTTTGGGATTTCAAGGTATCACAAGCTCAGTTTTTCTTCTACCAATCCATCAACAGTCCTGTGTTGCGAAACAATGAATGGTCTCTCCGAGTCTTCATTTAAACTTAGAAATTCTGAGGAAAATCTTGAGCTACCCAAGATAAAGGCTTACACAGGAAAGGTGCCTATTAATGTATTAAAAATGCAAGACATTAATAAGGCAAAAGTGTATGTTCCAGCAGACAAGATGGAGTTTTGGAACCATATTATGACATGGCCTACAATGCACAACGTAGACCCTGACAGGGATGACTAGTATTTGTAAATATAATTTTTATTAAGAATTAACACCTATGTTGTTATTAGTCTATCTCCCATTAAATAAACATCCATTTTCACTTCATTTGTCTCATTTTTTATTTTGTAAACCCCATTTACTGCAAAAAGGGAACACATCCACAATCAAAATGTTGTTATAATTAGGCCTAGGTAAGAGGAAAAAACTTTTTTTTTTAATCAGATATATTGGGTAACACCTCTAGATTAAGAAAAAAAATAGATGAACATAAAATTTTAACCATGTCAATTTCAAGCCAGTTTTTTTCATCCCCTGAAAAATTTACTTTTTGGGATATGTTCCCTTTTTGCGGTTAGCGATTCACATAAGCTTAGCTCAAATTCAAAAAGCATAGTTGGTCCCTAGTAAGTGCTTAATGACATTTGTCACAAAAGTATAGTTCTGTTTTTATGGATTTGTAAAATAAAACAAAAAATATCTTCTGTTTTAAATGCGAAACAGACAGATGACATTTACGGGAGTGCAGTGTGGTGGAAGGACTCTTAATGAAGGATCCAGACGAGAATGGAGATTTACATTTTGACAATTCACACTGGTTTTTTAAAGATAACTAGTGTCTTTCTTACTATAAAATATATAATCTAAATAATGAAATACCTCCATTCATCTCAGGATTTGATTGATTGGGCACCTACACTATAGATGTACGTATTTTTGTAACCATCTCATTTATGGAGAATATCTACCTCGAAAAATGGAAGGAACTGTGAATTTCTAAAAGAAGCGTCTGGAAGTTTTACGAATTGCGAAAGCATTTATTTGCTGAGTGTACAATTGGTCGATAATTAGTCAATGCAGTTACTATAGAAGAGATATTATATTGAGGAGAGAATTTTATATTTTAATCATTTTAAATTGTTATTTGCAGCTATTTGTGAGCCCTCCTCAACAATATGAATGAAAAACTAACCTACATCTAGCCTGCTTGTCTGACTCGTCCCAGGGATTAAGGTCTGTGTGATACGCTGCATGTCATAATCCCTACAGTATCCACTCTGGCACGGTCTCACACACGAGCTGAGTCTATCACTACGAGTAGTTCGAAACCCTCTCACCGCAGGGTCGAGATTTTCGGATTTTTAGATAATAATGAAAACTGCCTGGGCCATAAAATTAGGTTCGTCACTTATGTGAGGAGTTTAGGAAAAGGAATAGATATACTACGTGGACTAGTAGTGTAATAATGGTAGGCCTAAAATGTAATAATGTATACAAGGTAAGGTTGAATAATGTGAATAAGGTTGACAGATGTGTAGTAGATAAGTAGGTAGTATTGGGAAATAGGAGGTACGTTATTAGGCAATTGACAGTGGCTTGGGAGTTGTTTGTTAAACGTGGAGCTGAGGTATAAATAGGGAAGCCTGGGGCTGGCTGGGGGAGTCGGGTGGAGGTCAAAGGTGGAGAAGTTCGACTGCGGGTGCTGCTGGCTTGAGATTTGACAGTCGACTCCAGTAGGGTGGCTGCCAAGGGTGAAGTGTGTCTCTACCTCACTCTCCTTGACCTAATACTTTGAGGAGTCCAGCTCTGGGGTCAGGTTGGTGACCATCTTAGGAAGGCTGTACTAATCACTTTTCAGGCCACTGTTGATTAATATTCCTAGACGTAGTGTTGTACTTGATAGGTTTTAATATTTTTAATTAAAAGATCGTTATTCACCATCTGAGTGATATTGTAGCTACGTCCAGATTGGATGTGTTGAGACTACTCTTGATTGACTTTATAGGTTCATAGTTTGTAGTCTCATCACACTTACGAATGAAAATCGCCGAAAATATCTGCTTTCTGTATTTTTCATAAATTTAGTTATAATTGTGAATGAGTATACTTCTTCTGTGTATAATTAACGACTAAGAGTTCCTCTACGAAATAACAACAAACACTCTATTATTAAACTTAGAGAAATATAAACAACGAATAAATATATGTCAGAACGGAAAAAACTAAACAGTGTACTTTCTCTTGTTTCTAAATATTGTGAATGATTAGTTACGATGGTGTTAAACGAGTATATAGTTATCCTGTTAAAAAAACTGTTATAGTTACAACGCTCAGATCTTCATATGGTAAGTGTGATTCTTTCGGCATGAAATAAAAATATAAGACATAAAGTACACAAGAAGCACTATTGGCTGCCAGTCAAACTCTTAGATCCTTACATATAACAGTTTAATTAAATTAGTAAATTTCAAATAGAATTGGATAAATATCAAAATGATACAGAGTATTGAATTTCGTTATAAAATGTTTATAAATGTATCATGTCTCATTCTAATGTTTGCAATAAAGCACTTACTATCATTAATAAGACAAGACATTCTTCTCGTACTACCCGTTAGTTCGGCACAGTGCTGTAAACCCATCTACTTGGCACAAGTTTTTGAGGAGAACGTAGGCGATAGGTTCTACTCAGTCCTCTTAATACCAACGTTTACTCAATGGTTGCCATCGACGAGGACACTACTAGAGAAGTCTTGGATGTCCACGTTGGGTGGTAGTTATAATTACTGCCAACTAAGTATTAAAATAAAAACGCGATACATTAACGCATTTTTTTAGTAATAAAGATCCAAATTTGCACAGTGAAAACTACTTAAAATTCCGGAACTTTTTGTTCTAACTAGGATAAAAACTATTGAAATTGTAAAACACATATGTTATTTATTTATTTATTTCTAGCAACGGTGCACACCATTTTTACAAAGAAAAAACACAAATAGTAATTTATAACTAGTAATACAAACTATAATAGTAATTAATTTTAAGACATTACAACTAACATCGCAATAGAATATGAATATTAGAAAAACAACAAATATATATATAAGTAACAACAAAAACAAAATTCTAAATTTAACTATAAATAAACTATGAAAATAGTATTATAACAATCGAGAATACTAATTTAATAGAGTACTGGAACGTGTTCCTCTTGGGATGGACAGATCCACTCCACTTAGAGGCTCAACGTAAAATTAAACGAGGAAATCAATGATGTGCTCGGATTTTTCATAGGGCTCTTAGTTTTGTAGTAAACAACCTTCAAACTTGAGTCCACATAATTTCTGCGCCGATAGTACACTTTTCTGTGACTTGGTCTAGTGAATCACCACTTAGCGGTAAATGTGAATTGTCATCTTGTTTAATACTAACATTCGTACTCAATACTAATGCCTTTCACGTCACTTGTTGATACTTGTGTCTCCGATGGCTGTCACTTATTTAATACTAACTGTCGTACTCAATACTAATGCCTTTCACGTCACTTGTTGATACTTGTGTCTCCGATGGCTGTTACTTGTTTAATACTAACATTCGTACTCAGTACTAATGCCTTTCACGTCACTTGTTGATACTTGTGTCTCCGATGGTTGTCACTTGTTTAATACTAACAGTCGTACTCAATACTAATGCCTTTCACGTCACTTGTTGATACTAGTGTCTCCGATGGCTGTTACTTGTTTAATACTAACATTCGTACTCAGTACTAATGCCTTTCACGTCACTTGTTGATACTTGTGTCTCCGATGATTGTCACTTGTTTAATACTAACAGTCGTACTCAATACTAATGCCTTTCACGTCACTTGATACTTGTGTCTCCGATGGCTGTCACTTGTTTAATACTAACATTCGCACTCAATACTAATGCCTTTCACGTCACTTGTTGATACTAGTGTCTCCGATGGCTGTCACTTGTTTAATACTAACATTCGTACTCAATACTAACGCCTTTCACGTCACTTGTTGATACTTGTGTCTCCGATGGCTGTCATCTTGTTTAATACTAACATTCGTACTCCATACTAATGCCTTTCACGTCACTTGTTGATACTTGTGTCTCCGATGGCTGTCACTTGTTTAATATTAACATTCGTACTCAATACTAATGCCTTTCACGTCACTTCTTGATACTTGTGTCTCCGATGGCTGTCACTTGTTTAATACTAACAGTCGTACTCAATACTAATGCCTTTCACGTCACTTGATACTTGTGTCTCCGATGACTGTCACTTGTTTAATACTAACATTCGTACTCAATACTAATGCCTTTCACGTCACTTGTTGATACTTGTGTCTCAGATGGCTGTCATCTTGTTTAATACTAACATTCGTACTCAATACTAATGCCTTTCACGTCACTTGTTGATACTAGTGTCTCCGATGGCTGTCACTTGTTTAATACTAACATTCGTACTCAATACTAACGCCTTTCACGTCACTTGTTTATACTTGTGTCTCCGATGGCTGTCATCTTGTTTAATACTAACATTCGTACTCAATACTAATGCCTTTCACGTCACTTGTTTAAAAACACAAGATAGGTATTTATTTTTGTTAGTTCTACGTTATCGTGGTAGACTTAAGCACGTGTGTTTATTAACAGCAACTGTTGTGCTTCCATTGCATATTTATATATTTTACACTCTAACAAAAGTAATTTAAAACTATAAAATAATGAATTTGCATTTCTGTACTACGTGTTTTAAAACTGTTTTCACCAAAGTGAATATTAAATTAAAAATAAAATGCAATAGACATTTCATCCTGCAACCATTCGTCACAATTAGAGCCTTTCCAGTGTGAAGGCGTGAAATCTATCTTTCATTTCTCCTTTCGTGTTCTGGTGTCGTTGATTGATGGCGCTTTTAACACCACAAGTGTAATTACATTGTCAATTGTAAATAACAACCAGTAAACTATTCAGTTGAGCAATTTAATTGAGTGTTTCAGCTCTGAAATATATTTAAATGATAGACTGTTCCTGATTATGAGTTCATTTATTTCCTCGTTAAAACACTAATCATGAGTGGTTATTATTTGACTGTATGTTAATGTATTCTTCGTTCCCCATTAAAACGGTTGATAATAATTTAATAATTATACTAGACCAACACCTACTTTGAGGCGGAAAACGCAGTCGACCACGCTAATAGCCCACCTTTCGAAGCCATTGTCACCCGTAAGCTGGGTCGGGAGGCCGGCGGGCAGCCAATTAGTCACACGTATTGCTCCGAGTACCGATACGATTTTTTTTTCAGATTCAATTTTATGGAAATATAAGTCATGTTACATTATTCATCGCGGCCTGCTGTTAATCGTGATATAAAATTTGACGCAAATCGGTGAAAATTGAGTGGTTAAAATGCACTTACTTAATGTGTTTGAAACAGTAATAAGGATTTAATTTAATAATACTACATAAATAAAACTAGAATCATGTATTTACAAAAGAAAAAAACATTACACAGTCATAAACAAACGAACCAAGAAAATTTACAATTAAAAAATATCGCTTAATGGAATTAATAACTGATCAGTATTGTAATAATGTTAAATTAAACCTATTTAAACTGTATTTACAAAATAAAAAAAAACATTGCACAGCCATTAACAAACTAGCTAAGATCAAAATACACAACAGAGTTGATGTATTTATCTTGGTCTTAAGAACGAAATACAAGGAAAACGTAATGTGTCATTTTAAAATTCACAAACATTAAAAATATCTAACAATTTTAGAACAAAGTAAGACAATAATTAGACTCTATATCTATTTACATTACCAAAAAGGTCCAATAAACATAATTAATAACAAAATAACAAAAATAACAAAAATAAAATGAATGGATCACATTTTTAAACATTTAAACAAAGCAAAGCAAATTATGTACACTGACAGATAACAATAAGCAGCCGAATAAAGTAAACCATTTAACTGCCATATTAGAAGTAAAATATTGAGTCATTTTAGGCGATTTAAATTTTGTTTACACGCTCGGGCAATCCTAAACTATCCTAAACGTACCCTTATTTACGTCAGAGCTTTATTTGTATAGCCCTAATATAGATATAAACTAGTTACAAAATTCAATGTTAAAAATAAAAAAAATTGGTGTTAACGATTAAAGTTAATTACTTTAACAGCTGAATAATAACTAAATACATGTATTTAGAAACAAAAAGTTTGTATTTCAAAGTCAAATTTATTGTTGATACTTATTTTTCTTTGTAACGGTAAATCCTTAATATTTATTTATGAAATTAAAGAATAACAGCTTACTTCATAGAGGAAAAGCCAACTCGTCATTCGACTCGCCATCACTGACTTCGTCACTGCTCCAGGATTCTTCCTCGGTGTCATCACTGTTTCCAGCGTCCATCACAACAATCCTGTCCTGCACTTCGTCGCTTATTCCATCAAGATCCCACATATATGCCTCAATTTTCTTCACATGTTCGACACACTTTTTCCAGTTCTCGGCAGTGACGTTGTTTATCGCCTTATGTAGATCCTCTTCAACTGAAGACATATTGTAGTCAGTATTGGTCATGGCAACAGCATCTCTCCCAGGAAGATTGTGCAGGCCAGTTGTTTCTCCATTAATGAACGCTTGCTTTGCCGACTTTATGTAACTGGGCGTCCATGCTTTCTTCACTGTGTGTCCAGCGTTGCACCACGTTTCATCCAAATAAAAAATCTTCTTTCCCTCTTCTCTAAATTTCTTAATTTTCATTAGATATCTTCTCCGCCAAAGTATTATATCTTGCCGTTCAATCAGTATGGCCCGGCGATTTCTTTTTTCGTACTTAAACCTAGATCGATCATCAGTTTTCTCGTGGTTTCTTGGCACATAGGGCCTATTTGGAAGCTCGGGGTCATCATTGATCATTGCATTGACTTTTTTTACTGTAGGTGGTATGTTTTGCCTTAGTAGCGAATGAACTTTTCTTTTGATACTATTCTTTTGGAAATCGTCGAAAATCGCCATCCTTGTTCGTTTGCCTACTTGACGAGGACGTTTCTTTCCGGGTGTCACAACAGGGCCGTCGTTCGCTTCTTTTCTTAGCCGCTCCACAGTCGCTCTGCTCGATCCTGTCAACACGCCTACTCTTTCCGCCACATATGTCTTCGACATTCCCGGATTTTCTGTTCGTAAGACACCGTAAACTTGTAAAATAAGACGTCTTTCCGCACTGGTGTATGCCTGTTTACTCTTAGAGGTGATATACTTCTCCGGAGACGAAGCCCTAACTTCTGCCATTGCACTCACAAATTTGATTCTTCACCGAATAACCCGCAAACATAAACTGACCACAGCGACTAAACAGTTACCTCAGTAGAATATTAGTAACATTAGTGGAACTTATGTATTCCCAGAATACATAATTAAGGCCGGATGTTGGGACGGCCAGAACCGAAGGGAAGTATGAATCACGTCCATCCCTTTGCTAATGATGCGGAACCAGTAATGACCGTGGTGCATCGATCATACTAAGCATGAAAGATTTGAGTTAATTTTCGTCGCATCCTCGTAGTAAATCGAACAGGTTTCGTTTAATATTTCTACAATACTTAAGAATTATAAGAAGAATTATAGTTCCATTTAAGCACTCTTTTTTAATTTTCAATGTTCTTGGTTCGTTTGTTTATGACTGTGTAATGTTTTTTTCTTTTGTAAATACATGATTCTAGTTTTATTTATGTAGTATTATTAAATTAAATCCTTATTACTGTTTCAAACACATTAAGTAAGTGCATTTTAACCACTCAATTTTCACCGATTTGCGTCAAATTTTATATCACGATTAACAGCAGGCCGCGATGAATAACGTAACATGACTTATATTTCCATAAAATTGAATCTGGAAAAAAATCGTATCGGTACTCGGAGCAATACGTGTGACTAATTGGCTGCCCGCCGGCCTCCCGACCCAGCTTACGGGTGACAATGGCTTCGAAAGGTGGGCTATTAGCGCGGTCGACTGCGTTTTCCGCCTCAAAGTAGGTGTTGGTCTAGTATAGCACCCCTATGATAATGAAACAGCTGGCATCTACCATATACTAAAAAAAAATTGTTTGACTTATTACAATGAAAATGGCATGAATTGTTGGATATTTCTAATCCTTTTAGTGTACATACTAATACAAATAGTTTTTTAGTCAGCATATTACGTGTTGGTACATATACAGTACAAGTGAACGTCACACAACACAAATTTATTAAAATGCATGCACAAATATATTACTATAGAAGTACAAAATGTGAATAAATATATTACTATAGAAGTACAAAATGTGCACAAATATATTACTATAGAAGTGCAAAATGTGCACAAATATATTACTATAGAAGTACAAAATGTGCACAAATATATTACTATAGAAGTGCAAAATGTGCACAAATATATTACTATAGAAGTACAAAATGTGAATAAATATATTACTAAAGAAGTACAAAATGAGCACAAATATATTACTATAGAAGTACAATATGTGCACAAATATATTACTATAGAAGTACAAAATGCACAAATATCATGGTGATTCTTTTGTGAATACCTCTGGTCTGAGTAAGGTGAGCGTGGTTCACCGAAATCGATCACAATAATATTTGTGCATTTTGTACTTCTATAGTAATATATTTGTCCATTTTGAGCTTAAATTGTAATAAATTTGTGATGTGTGACGTTCACTTGTACTTTATACCAATGCAATGTCTCGAGAGATAATAAGATTAATCTCTCATACTCTAAATGCATGTAATAAGATAGGTTACACTTTCCTAACTTTAATATGAACCATTCAACATAAATACAAAAAATTAATGCTCTAAATGCATTTCAATGAATAATTCCATCTCAGTTGATCTTCATTGTTTAGTATTCGATAAATGAACAACTTCTTTAAAATTATCAAAACTGTAAATTATTTGTCAACTATATTCACGCTTCAGAAGATTACATGAAATTACTGTAAATTTACATTCATATGACGTCCGAACTTGGCACTTGACATGAGACGCAGATTTAGGGCTGATTCCGCCATGTGATGTGTCTCCGAGGTTATCCCCACCACCAAACCGCGATGTGATGTGTCTCCGAGGTCATCCCCGCCACCAAACCGCGTTGTGGTGTGTCTCCGAGGTTATCCCCACCACCAAACCGCGATGTCATGTGTCTCCGAGGTCATCCCTGGCACCAAACCGCGATGTGATGTGTCTCCGAGGTCATCCCCGCCACCAAACCGCGTTGTGGTGTGTCTCCGAGGTTATCCCCACCACCAAACCGCGATGTCATGTGTCTCCGAGGTCATCCCCGGCACCAAACCGCCAAGTGATGTGTCTCCGAGGTCATCCCCACCACCAAACCACGTTGTGGTGTGTCTCCGAGGTTATCCCCACCACCAAACCGCGATGTGATGTGTCTCCGAGGTCATCCCCGCCACCAAACCGCCAAGTGATGTGTCTCCGAGGCCATCCCCGCCACTAAACCGCGTTGTGATGTGCCTCCGAGGTCATTTCCGGCACCCAAACCGCGATGTTATTGCTGTGAGATACTGTATAACATTTACTGGTATCGAGCTGGCCACTATTTGTAAAAAGCTTGGTTATAGTCAACCGAATACAAATTAATGCATGTAACCAATTTAAAACTATACGAATATTGAATGCCTTTAATGATACTTGAACATTTAAATACAAATCCATAGGTGTTTATTATATGTAATAGTTTATACAACATTAAAAATAACATGAAAAGACTAACTATTGCTTCAATGCACATTTCCAAAGTATTCTAGCTACACTTGAAGAGATTGGAGACACGGAGTGTTACGTTGGTGCGAGTGACTGAACTTCAAAACACAGGGGAAATTGCGTTCGTCTTCAAACGTACGGGTTTGCATAACAAGAAGCAAAGCTGTTTTTTGATAGTGGCTAATGTCACAAGCAAACGATATTTTGTAAACAACTAGCTTTCATATAAATATTTACATATTTTTATGAAATTACTGTAACAATTATATTTACTGTTAGTTTTCCTATATATATCGTATGGTTTTTTGCCAGCTACGATTTTTTAAATTTAAAATTATGTAAAAGCTGAGTGTTTTACTTGGAAAAACGTCCAAAAGTCATTACATTATAATAAAAACCATAAATAAATAAATAGCAAATGATCTCCTGTCACAAAGTGAAATCCAATCTAACAAGCCATTTAAGACCTGCCTCACTGATTCTATTTATGCTAGCTAATCCCTCCGTAAAACAGCGCAAGAGGCACTCTAAAATTATGTGATTCATTGTTTGGATAGACTCCTCGCAATCACATAACTGATCTACTGTCAATCCCCATTATTTGTATTTCCAGTAGTTACATCTGCCCACTCCAGTTCGGAACCGATTCAATAATGTCCACTCCCTACGAGGGAGGTTCATCCCACCTACAGTTGTGTACCCTTAGTTACTACAACCCTTAGTTTTCCTTTAAATGATATATAACATTATCAAATTAAATTTACCAAAGTTTTGTGTACTGCACTTTTAAATTGATAAACGTTAATCATCCTTTAGCATTTCAAATGTCATTGATGACGTTAAATGATTATATTACATAATTCTGTATGTACTTTGAGTGCTAGACCTCTTTAACGAGGCAACATTATTTGCAAACCATTAATTATCAAATTATTTCCAAACAAATAGGATTTAAATATTTTTGTAACTTTGTTAAACCGCAGTCTGATTGTTGTAAGATGTAAAATTAGGGTAGAACAGAAAGAAAAAATATTGCATACACTCTGATGATAATAATTTTTTAATATTGCCTAGTAGTTAGTTGTAGTATAGATAAAAGGTAAAATAGAGCAATACAAGGTTTTTTTAAATCGTCAAGGTTAAATGGAAATCTACCAATTACATTCATCTAGTAAACAACCAAATACCCTGACACAAATAACAATCGGACGACCGCGACCACAATCTAATGATGAACCACTAGTACTAGAGTGACAATCCCATGTCCGTGACTACAACTACATGATCGACCACCGGTACTAGATTGACAATCCATGTCCGTGACTACAACTACATGATCGACCACTGGTACTAGAGAGACAATCCCATGTCCGTGACTACAACTACATGATCGACCACTGGTACTAGAGAGACAATCCCATGTCCGTGACTACAACTACATGATCGACCACTGGTACTAGAGTGACAATTCCCTGTCCGTGACTACAACTACATGATCGACCACCGGTACTAGAGTGACAATTCCATGTCCGTGACTACAACTACATGATCGACCACCGGTACTAGAGAGACAATCCCATGTCCGTGACTACAACTACATGATCGACCACCGGTACTAGAGTGACAGTTCCATGTCTGTGACTACAACTACATTATCGACCACCGGTACTAGAGTAACAATCCCATGTCCGTGACTACAATGACATGATCGACCACGGGTACTAGAGTGACAATCCCATGTCCATGATTACAACTACATGGTCGACGACTGGTACTAGAGTGACAATCCCATGTCCGTGACTACAACTACATGGTCGACCACTGATACTATAATAACAGTCCTACGTCCGTGTCCACAAAACACGATCGACAACTGGTACTTGAATGACAATCCCATGTCCGTGACTACAACTACATGATCGACCACCGGTACTAGAGTGACAATCCTACGTCCGTGACTACAATCAAATGATGGACCACTGTTACTAGAGTGACAATTCCATGTCCGTGACTACAACTACATGATCGACAACTGGTACTAAAATCACAATCCATGATCGACCACTGGTACTAGAGGGACAATCCCATGTTCGTGACTACAATCAAATTATTGACCACTGATACTACAGTCACAATCCCACGTCGGTGACTACAACCATGTGAACGAACACTGGTACTAGAGTCACAATCCCACGTACGTGACCGCAAGCACACGTTCGACCACTGTTACTAAAGTAACAATCCCTAGTTTGTTAAATTATACATATAATGAGAAAATTTCGTCCAATGACCACATTAATTACTTTCTCCACTCTGACTGCCAGAAAATTGTTGCAGTTTATCTCTAAATTGAAATACTTTTGGTATATCTCCAATTTCATATCATTAAGTAGTGAAATTACAGATATTTTAAAAATATATAAATATGATGTATTTAATCACTTTATATTAATATTTTTCAATTGGCTGGAAAATTTCCGGCAAAGCAATACATTCTGTCACAAGAGAATAGGCCTGGATAACTTATCTGTATTAATACAGGCGCTAGCTCCGCCTGATTTAGCTTTCAAAAACAACTTGTATTTATTTAGTCACAAGCATGACGAAGGCCCTACATCATAATGAAAACGGTAATCCTCTTTCAATATTTTGTAAATATTTAGTTGTACATTTTAATAATAATATAATAGAAGAGATGTATATGTGTCTTATTTGTATCATTTACATACACCTATAGTTTTCAGATAAATTTATTCTAATTAATATAATTATTTTTTATAATAATTGTTGAAAAATGAAATGTCCATCATAATTGGGTGTAACTCAACGATCCAATAATATTCATCGAATGATATTTTTATACTGATATATACATTGTAATAATATAATTTATGTTTCATAAATTTCAATAAATTACATCATTTAGATTATGGCACTTGATGCCAGAAACGTTGTTCAAATAATCAACATAAAGGATTAGTTGTCGAGATAAATCATATTTGTATAATTTCCCGATCCCGATCCTAATAAGTGTGTTAAAATGTGACGCATTGAAAACTGACTTTATAATAACCCTGAATAATGAATTTCTGTGAAAACAAGCTCATTCAGCAAAATGAAAATATATATATTTAACAATGAATATGAAAAGTAATTTATATTATCAAAGAACATCAAATTACGACTGCTAAATCACTGTTCAAAGTGAACAAGCCAATATCGTTCGTTACATCTGCTATATCACGTTTGTCAGAATGGAGACTTTTGAGAACAGATTGGCCATTGGATGACATTAGACAAGTTACGACTGCCCATCACCGTTAAAGTGAACATTGCAACTTTGGTACAGCTATTATATCACCCACCCAGCCTCCCTTATGACAGAAAGATAGTAACACTGACCTGTAGGTTACGTGCCGGGTGCGACCTGGCAAAAATCGTGCCAGTAGCGACCCTGATGGTAGCTTCAGTGCCGCATGCGACCCATTGTTCGCAGCCAGAGCCCCATATTAGTCTAGAGATACATCTGTTGGCATATCTCTAGTTTCCAGTTGCTACCACAAGGAGGTTTGGGGTTGGACTGTAAGCAACCATATTTTTTTTTATTCTTTTACTTTTTTTATTTTTTGCTTAAAAAAGAATCAGCTGTATAGCTTCATCATTTCTTAAAATATCTATATATATATATATATATATATATATATATATATATATATATATATCATGGCTTGTTTGTTTATTCTAACTTATTAACATAGCTTAATGCACTCAATCATTTCTTCAAATCTCCCCCATTTTTGAACTCATCGAGAATATTAAATTGTTATTCTTTGGTTGATATTCTTGTAGACATTTCTCCTTTTTGTTCCACTTACTCCTAGTTCCATCGATTTCAAAATGAATGAAACCTCTATAGTGACTGATTTCAATTTCTCTATCAGAAAAAAATTGTGGACGCCTTTCTTCAAACTAAAGTATTTAACTTGGAGTTCCATCCCTCTACTGCATTCATTGTTGGTGCGATGTCACTGTTCATGAACATTCCAAATATTCTGTGTTACGGTATGGTTTTCTAGTCACTGCTCCACGAAGTAATCCATGAAGTCTGATAGTTTGACATTGTCTTTTGGAGCGTCCTCCATAATAGTGAGCCAGGCATCATCAATATGTTGAGGTGAAATATGCGCCAACGCAGCTCATCTTCTGACTGTCATTGCCACGTCTTGGTTCTCTTTATATTCCGATGTAAGGCCTATTGTTTGGATTTTCCGCAATATACTTTGGCTGAAATGAAATGAACATCCTGAGATGTATGTGTGTGGTAAGACTCGTAGAATTGCAGAAATCATAGCTACTTCAAATAAAGTTTGACTGTGGAAGGTGTCCATGAAGAAAAAGATTCTTTTATAGCTACAAGCATGTGGAAGTACGTGTCCTCACTTTTGTCAGGGAGGAGAGCATACACTGCAGGGCAGAAGTTTGTTTCTGTATCAGAACTTCCAATGTCAACATGAATGGAATAAAGTTGGCCAAACTGCATGGGGCAACAATTAAATGTACCGTCAAAAATATTTCGCGTTCTGCTTCTCTAACAGTTGCACAGTATCTTCACCTCCGAAAATTATCATCCTCTTATCCCTAATGGTTTTATCAGCCAATAAGAAACTTCTTCCATCTGGCAACGTTAGTAGATCATCAGTAAAGAACAATTTCATTACTTGATTTAGGATTTTGATCAGTCCCGATTGCTCTTATGCTGTCTCGACATAAAAAATGTTTAACTGAGTCATAGTTCGGCACTTTTCAATCACGAGTTCAAATCCTTGAGAATATAGACCCGAAAATTCTTCTTTATATATCACGTTTACCGGTACTGAAACTTCCTCTCTAGCTCTTTTTCTACAGTTATGAGTTACTCTTTTGACATCCAATTTCGCTTGATTTGGTATACGGGAATGCTCCGTAGTAGTTCCCGGTATTATTTCATGCTTCAGTGTTGTCTTGACTCTTCCGTGACACTTGCTTCTATTCTCTTTAATATACAGTCACGATATGTTTCCTTGAGTAGTCTTATGCACCCGGTATGAATACATCCCAAACACTAAAGAAGGCTGTCCATTTTTAGTAGTAATAACATAGGATTCTTCCATCGCACAAATTACTTGTAAATCAAACTTAACACTGATGTAGAGTGGTTGAAAGTCACAAGGTAAATGAGGGCTCAGTGCAGTGCAGAGGGTTGTAGGGGGTTGTCTGTCAAACAATGCAAACTCTTTAACCATAATTCCATAGCAGATCAACAACATCAGAATTGTAGGGGTAGAAATGAGATCACTAACCTCTCAGAGTGCTTGGGCCATCTCGCCATATATACCAAATTCTTCCGTGGTCGCTAGTGGCACGGTGGCCGATTGGTGGGTCGCTTGCGGCACGGGTCGCTTCTGGCACGGTCGAATCCGGCACGACACCGACCTGTAGGCTCAATGAGGTGCCTATCGTGTGACGAATTACAGGGACATATAGTCTAACCCTCTCAGCCTCCTTTCTGACAGGAAGGCACGTGTAGTGGGCGGACTGTTGACCTGTAGGTTCAATGAGGCGACTATCGTGTGAAGAATGACAGTGACATATAGTCTGACCCTCTCAGTCTCCTTTCTGACAGGAAGGCAGTAAGTGACACGTGTAGTGGGCGGACTGTTGACCTGTAGGTTCAATGAGGCGACTATCGTGTGAAGAATGACAGGGACATATAGTCTGACCCTCTCAGTCTCCTTTCTGACAGGAAGGCAGTAAGTAACACGAGTAGTGGGCGGACTGTTGACCTGTAGGTTCAATGAGGCGGCTATCGTGTGAAGAATCTGACCCTCTCAGTCTCCTTTCTGATAGGAAGGCAGTAAGTAATACGTGTAGTGGGTGGACTGTTGACCTGTATGTTCAATGAGGTGACTATCGTGTGGTGAATGACAGGGACATACAGTCTGACCCTCTCAGCCTCCTTTCTGACAGGAAGGCAGTAAGTAATACGTGTAGTGGGCGGACTGTTGACCTGTATGTTCAATGACGTGACTATCGTGTGGAGAATGACAGGGACATACAGCCTGACCCTCTCAGTCTCCTTTCTGACAGGAAGGCAGTAAGTAATACATGTAGTGGGTGGAGACCTGTATGTTCAATGAGGTGACTATCGTGTGGAGAATGACAGGGACATACAGCCTGACCCTCTCAGTCTCCTTTCTGACAGGAAGGCAGTAAGTAATACGTGTAGTGGGTGGACTGTTGACCTGTATGTTCAATGAGGTGACTATCGTGTGGAGAATGACAGGGACATACAGCCTGACCCTCTCAGTCTCCTTTCTGACAGGAAGGCAGTAAGTAATACGTGTAGTGGGTGGACTGTTGACCTGTATGTTCAATGAGGTGACTATCGTGTGAAGAATGACAATGACATATAGTCTGACCCTCTCAGCCTCCTATCTGACAGGAAGGCAGCAAGTAATACGTGTAGTGGGCGGACTGTTGACCTGTAGGTTCAATGAGGTGCCTATCGTGTGGAGAATGACAGGGACATACAGCCTGACCCTCTCAGCCTCTCTTCTGACAGGAAGGCAGTAAGTAATACGTGTAGTGGGTGGACTGTTGACCTGTATGTTCAATGAGGTGACTATCGTGTGGAGAATGACAGGGACATACAGCCTGACCCTCTCAGTCTCCTTTCTGACAGGAAGGCAGTAAGTAATACGTGTAGTGGGTGGACTATTGACCTGTATGTTCAATGAGGTGACTATCGTGTGGAGAATGACAGGGACATACAGTCTGACCCTCTCAGCCTCCTTTCTGACAGGAAGGCAGTAAGTAATACGTGTAGTGGGTGGACTATTGACCTGTATGTTCAATGAGGTGACTAAGGTGTGGAGAATGACAGGGACATACAGCCTGACCCTCTCAGTCTCCTTTCTGACAGGAAGGCAGTAAGTAATACGTGTAGTGGGCGGACTGTTGACCTGTAGGCTCAATGAGGTGACTATCGTGTGAAGAATGACAGTGACATATAGTCTGACCCTCTCAGCCTCCTTTCTGACAGGAAGGCAGTAAGTAATACGTGTAGTGGGCGGACTGTTGACCTGTAGGTTCAATGAGGTGGCTATCGTGTGAAGAATGACAGTGACATACAGCCTGACCCTCTCAGCCTCCCTTCTGACAGAAAGGCAGGAAGTAACACGTGTAGTGGGCAGACTGTGACCTGTAGGTTCAATGAGGCGGCTATCGTATGACGAATGACAGGGACATATAGTCTGACCTCCTCAGCCTCCTTTTTGACAGGAAGGCAGTGACACATGGAGTGGGCAGACTGTTGACCTGTAGGTTCAATGAGGCGGCTATCGTATGACGAATGACAGGAACATATCGTCTGACCCTCTCAGTCTCCCTTTCTCACCTTTCACTGTTCCTGACGATGGACATCTTGTTATTAATTAAAAACTATTTTTTGTTTATTTCAAAACATGCTCTGGACCTTCCTATCAATGCTAAATCATGTAACATATGAGAACTTAGACAAAGAAAGAAGTTCTGATTTTCTTCGGAAGCAGTTGTTCAGAAACATAAAAAGTACCATAGTTTAGACAATTATTTAGATTTTTACTTGTACTACTTTGTTTTAATACTGTAATTTGTGTATACATTTACTGCAATGTACACATTTATTGCTGTACATTGTCACATTATTTAATGTATTTAGACAATATATTCATTTTTCAACATACGATATTTTGTTGAATTATTTTAAACGCCCTATTTATAATAACTAAATGTGATGACCTTTTGAGTTGTTAGTTATTTCATAATGGTCAAAGTTTAGTTATGATTAAAACTTTCGAAATAATTTATCTTCATGTTGTAATTTTGTCCGACTATTTTTGGTCTGACAAGTTTCAACAATCTACGTCTAATTGCTATCAAGAAACGTTAGGAAATTTTGTTATTTTTGACTACCGAACAAATTGTAACTGAGTCCAGTTAAAAATTAAAGTATTTTCAAAACGTAGTGCTTTAATGTAAGCTAGGAACAAATATGCTTTAAAATAACGCTGATAGTTGGTGATTAAGATAAAAAAAACACTTAGATTATATGAGATGTAACATATTCTACAAATTGGAGTAGTTTGTTTATATCGTACGATATGTTTGGTACGGCCTTTGTAGAGAATTACGATAGCGTGAATTGTTGCTATAACGATATATTTATAGCAACATTCAATATAAGGCCTTATTCAATTTCAAGTGACATATTGTGTTTTATAGGAGTTCATCGTCGTAGAAAGCAATATAAACGAAAAGTATGTCAATATAGTACAAACAGTTCGCTAATCGTATGTGGTTGAGCAGCTTCGTTATTGACTGAGCCATTGTGGAAACTTCTACGTAACTGTAACTATACTATGTGTCCTGATGTTGTTCTTAGACAGATTTATTATGCTTTTGTACATGCTAGACTTAATTACGGGATATCATGTTGGGGTAGTACGTTTATAAGTTATATTCAGCCTTTATTAAAATACAAAAATCTTTTATTAAAACAATATGTAGACAAAATAGAAGGGCTCAGTCAAGACCATGTTTTTCTAAATTGCAGATCCTGCCACTCAGAAATGTTTGTTTTTAAAGTATTGCTTTTGTTTTTTAAAGTTAGTGGCAACCTAGGTGTAGTAATCGATCGTTTAAATTATCCAAATACTAGGCATGCAAATCAAATAAGAACTCCTAGAACAACAACATCTTTTTTTCAAAAGACATTTATTTTCCTGGGTCCTAAATTTTACAACAAATTACCTTTTAATATTATTCGTGTGGTCTCCTTATCAATCTTTAAAAATACGTTAAAAAATTGGTTAATGTATCTTCCTGAAAATGATTTGCATAATTTATTCTATATTGATCAATAATGTCTCGAATAACCTTTGAAATGTAGTTTTAGCTTTTTCTTGTTTATTCTTGTTTATTATTAGATTATTCTTGTTCAAATTAAGTTCTTCTGATGCTCCGGCACACTGACAGGGATTGAATTTCCCTAGTATGTTTGTACAGTATTATTTCTATAGCAACTCTCATGTTGTAGTGTACTGAATAGCCTTCTTTGTTTAATAATTAATTATATTCATCAAATATTATCATTTTCTGAATGTTGTATTGTTTATTACATAATTTAAGGGTAGTTTCGTTGTTATATAAAAGAGGGTTTGTTTAGTTTTAATGCTTTTTTTTAAATACTGAATCTGTTATTCATGATTTCGTTGTATTATAACTGAGAGTAACTTGATTTAAATGTTTTAATTGCTTTGGAAATAATATTATATTTCATAACAAGAGTGGAAAGTGGGGTTTTGCATGTTCGAGACCATATGTTTGAAGTTCGAGACTTGTCGAGCACTTCAATTGGTCGAGAACATACAAAACACTTTCACTCGAGTTTTGAACGATACTTTTCACTACACTACGGAATAAAAACAGGTGTTGTTGACTGTGGAAAATGTTCGGTTGTAAACAATGTTACTTTCGGTAGTAAACAATAGACAGCTGTTGAAAATATGATGTTTCGCATGTTTTTCACTACACTACATTTTGTTTGGGATAAAATTGGGGTTATTTTAGTAAATTAATAACAGCTATTTTGTTAATAAGTAAACATATTTATTTTGTATGTTTGACATTATACTATTGATACATTCAGAGTTTACAATTAATTACACTTTTTCTATATAATATAATCTTTATAGTATTATCTTTTTATATAAATCTATATACAAAGTCAAATGAAATGAACGCGATTCAAATAAGCTGAATAATATCATCGTTATTTATAGGACTAATAAATATGTAGCAACGCAAGTAATGTGAGTGATATACTATAAATAAAATTTAATATTATAATTTTACTTCATACAGTTTATCCACTAATATTCGTTGTCAAAAGTCACTTGCCGAGGCCGAAGGCCGAGCTGTCACGAGCGCAGCGTGTTGATAAAGGGTACTATCAAAAGTAATGTAAACAGTTCAAATAAGTTAATACAAATATTGTAAAACAATACATAAAATTTCCTTTAAATTGGAAATTAGAAAATATTTGATTTATCACAGACATGTTCCATTTTAAAGCCGCTTCTCACGATGTTAGACGTCTCATTGAAAGCAGCTGTGTCAGGACTTGGCTCACTCTTGTCTAGATGAGAGAGCCAAAGAGGTGAATACATTAGACGCCTCAAGACCTATTGAACGTACTCTTTAGTAAGAAAAGAATTACCTATTACTAGGGGACATCCATACACGCTTCACGTACCAACCCCATCACGAGCGCAACGGGTGACGCCTCGGCCTTCGGCCTCGGTATGTGACTTTTGATTTCAAATATTAGTGGTAAAAGTGTATTAAGTAAAAACATAATATGTTAATTTATTTACAGAAGCTCACTCCTACAATTAGTTGCACTCCTATATACTGTATAGTTTAAATAAATATAAACACCCAGTGTTATTACTTAGCCTATTTAAATGTTTTCATTTCATTTATTTTACTTAACAGCTGATTATTAATTAAAACCCATAGAAAATTTAAAGGCGTGTGAGGCAAAGCCCTTCAAAAGTATAGTAATATATCATTATAGTGTGGCCCTACAGTTAGATTTGACTAAAACCAAGTTTAAAAATGTTTCCTCAGAAAAATACTTTTACTTCCCAAAGTTTCGTGAAGATCAGAAAAAACACACAGACAGAAATATATTCGTTTTTTTCATATTTATAGATCAAACGAAACTTCCACTGAACCAACCAAACGTACTCTATATAAATCCAAAGGTTATAAATCTGTCTATCATTAAGAAAGATTTATAACCTTCTCAATATTATAAACATCATTATTTAAATTCTAACAGCTGTTACTTTTCGACTAATTTAAATCTCTCTCCTTGTTATTCTCATGGCGGAAAAACGTACTTTGAGGGTTTTCTGTGCCCTTCAGGGTACAATTATTGACAAATGGAGGCCTTATTGCATAACTACGCATAGGGGAACATTTATTGGACCTTTTCCGTTAATTCACTACCAACACTTCGGTTAAGTTATGTTAGGTTCGGTAGATTATGTCATGTTTGGTTAGGTTTAGTTGTGTTACATTTAGTTTGGTTATGTTAGGGTAACCTAAGCTCTAGTTACGATATTGAATTAACGGAAAAGATCCCATTTTTTATACCTCAGTCATTAAAATTGATAAAGAAATAAGCGAGGGGTTGTGTTAACAAAAACGGCATCGAGTTTCATACGTACTATTAATCAATTGTAAAATGTAACTATTAAAATTGTAAATCGTTTTACCGGGACAAAAACGAAATCGTCTTAACTTAGATCAGATCACAATGTAACAGAAGACCGAAATCAATCAAAGTCAGACAGAGTAACGGACCTTATTAAACATTGGCTAACTGTCTGTCAATTTAATTGGTGAAGTTGGTGTTATAAATGGTCTCGTTAAACTTAATTAGAGCTCTCTAAGTGTCTTAAATCACAGTTTTAGAAGTGAGATTATAATATCAAAGAATTTTATATCGAATTGTCAACCTGCCTCAGGTGGAATATCTTAGGAAATATGATTAGTTCTAGTAACTGTTCTAACCTGTCTAAGTAACTGTTCCAACCTGTCTAAGTAACTCTTCCAACCCGTCTAAGTAACTGTTCCAACCTGTCTAAGTAACTGTTCTAACCTGTCTAAGTAACTGTTCTAATCTGTCTAAGTAACTGTTCCAACCTATCTAAGTAACTGTTCTAACCTGTCTAAGTAACTGTTCCAACCTTTCTAAGTATCTGTTCCAACCTGTCTAAGTAACTCTTCCAACCTGTCTAAGTAACTGTTCTAACCTGTCTAAGTAACTGTTCCAACCTTTCTAAGTATCTGTTCCAACCTATCTAAGTAACTCTTCCAACCTGTCTAAGTAACTGTTCTAACCTGTCTAAGTAACTCTTCTAACCTGTCTAAGTAACTGTTCCAACCTGTCTAAGTAACTGTTCCAACTGTCTAAGTAACTGTTCCAACCTATTTAAGTAACTGTTCCAACCTGTCTAAGTAACTGTTCCAACCTGTCTAAGTAACTGTTCCAACCTGTCTAAGTAACTGTTCCAACCTGTCTAAGTAACTGTTCCAACCTGTCTAAGTAACTGTTCCAACCTGTCTAAGTAACTGTTCCAACCTATTTAAGTAACTGTTACACCCTGTCTAAGTAACTGTTCCAACCTGTCTAAGTAACTGTTTCAACCTGTCACTAAGTCTACGCTTAGCCATGATAATATTTAAGTGTATTACTGTATTACGAACATAATAGTTGTAAGTTGATAATAAAATACGTTTATGATAAAATACGTTTATGATAAAATACATTCTAGAGAAGTGTGAATCTGATACAAGTTTTTCAGTTTGATTCAATGGCATCGAACTGATTAGTTTTGAAAATAAGATAGAAACCATAATCTCATATTATGTAATACTTTACCATCATTAGAAAAAAAATAGTTATTTCTTTAAGAGTCTGCAGAGGATGTCGGCCATGTTAGTTTTAATCACATAAGAACAATGTTATTTGTGAATCCATATTTTCTCGTTATTAATTGACCAACAGTTGTGTATGAGGTGTCATTTTAAACGTTATCATAGTGAACATTGGGGTTGCTTTTGATAATTTGAATACATACGCCTAGTTTTGAATAATAGGTGAAAAAACCTTAAAACTAAATACTTTTATATTTTTTCTATGAAACTAATTAGTAATTCACAAAGAAATTCCAACGTGAAATTTCATTCAAATGCAATTTGTTTGGAAAATACGTTTAAAAATAACTCTTTAGTTTGGATACGCATGATCGTATGTTCGGTTAAACAATAACATTGTTCTTATGCGTTTAAATGCGACAGCATCCGACGCCTCTGCAGACTCTTAAGTCTTTGTAATATTTGTTTATATTACGTTCAAATATGTGGATTATATATTTGAAAGTTCAACACAATATTCTTACAAACATTTAAAATATTTATTAGCAACGTGTATTGGTTAACAATTGTTAAGGATTTGTTACACACGGAAACAAAATGGCATTTTATTTTAATTGTTTTTAGAACAGTAAATATTACGTTATACGTTTGTATTACCTTATTTATTTTTTTATGAAGTTAATAATTAAATTAATACTAATAATCATTATTATAACAATCGTGAAAGATAATAACAGGCAAACATTTTACAAGGTCTGCCATTTAAAAATAAATGTTGTGGAGATTTCCACGGTCCAATTTCGTTTGATTTTGAATATGTTACTCACTCTTTGTTACTGATTTAAATACACTTTAAAACCCTACTATTGATTTTTTTCAATTTGAAAGAGTTTTTGATTTAATATACGATCCTAACCTTTACAGTAATGCAAACAATCGAATATTTGAAAATAACTCTTTTAACCATTATAAACCTATGCCGAAGTCCTGCCATCCAATCCAGTTCTCCTTTCTAGTGTTTCTGTACTACCCTGACGAGTGACGTCAGAGGATGAACGGAAATTATCTGACATAAAAAATCAATTCTATCCTTCTTAAGAAGTTACCTTCAAAACTGAGCTAAACAATTCATTCCTCATTTGAGAAACTACCATTTATTTGGCATTTTATCTATTCGTAGTTATTCTAACGGATACGTTTCAATACGCTACAATTGTGCAAATTTTTGCAACATTTATTCAGTTTTAAATACTTAATGAATTTATGAAATATGAATAATAAATACTCGCAACATGTATCAGTAAAGATTTACTATTTTTTTCTCCAGAAAAATTTAGCTCGCAAAAACATAGTAAAAATAATTTACATCTTAACGTATAATTAACTAGCACTACACCAAAATATCAGCATTAACAATTAATTCATACAATATTTAAACTGGAGTAGTCTAATGACTAGGTTAATAATAACTCACCAACTCAACTTCTTTAATAATAACTTACTGACTTATTAATAATAACTTACAGACGTGTTTAGTAATAAATTACCAACTCAACTTCTCTAATAATAACTTACCGACTCAACTTCTTTAATAATAACTTACTGACTTATTAATAATAACTTACTGACTTATTAATAATAACTTACAGACGTGTTTAATAATAAATTACCAACTCAACTTCTCTAATAATAACTTACCGACTCAACTTCTTCAATAATAACTTACTGACTTTATTAATAATAACTTACTAACTTCTTTAATAATAACGTATCAACTTATATAATACGAGGCGTGTTTTTAAAATAAGTACCGTTTTGGAATTCCACCGCTGTAGCGCTGCAGTCGGCGTTCAGCGCATGCGTGCTGGGTACTACAGGTAAAAATGTCACCAACTGTAAAGTACATGTTATGATAAGTTTTCGTAACGCTACAGGCGTTACAGATCGAGAGATCTGTGAAGTTTATTGAGAAAACAGAATGAGTGACGGATTTTTTGGAAATGGGCGAGAGCCTTTAAGGTTGCCGTACGAATGTGCATGATGAGGAACGAAGTGGGAAACCTTCACTCATTACTGATGACTTGGTGCAAAACGTTGATGAAAAATGTCAGAGAAAACAGATGCTTTACAACTGCATCGTTATGTAGTGAGTCTTCAAGTGTCAAGAAGTACAATTTATGATTTGTGACAGAACGTTTGAATTACCGAGAGTTATGCTTACGGTAGGTTCCCAAAATTCAAATGGAGAATCACAAAAACAAGCTTTTAACCAGACCTCTTACATTTATATATCATTAGAATCGTGAGGGTTATGATTTTTAAAACCAAATTGTTACGGTGATAGACTCATGATGAATGTCAGCTGCTTTCACGTCC
Organism: Stictocephala bisonia; assembly: GCA_035578905.1. Lineage (NCBI taxonomy): Eukaryota > Metazoa > Arthropoda > Insecta > Hemiptera > Membracidae > Stictocephala > Stictocephala bisonia. The sequence continues at coordinate 610,617 of JAQJVL010000397.1, read as the reverse complement.
TTAGCGTTACGAAAACTTATCATAACATGTGCTTTACAGTTGGCGGCATTTATAATCGCAGGATGAATTTTAAACAGTCTTAAGTGACCTAAAATACGGTCGAATGTATCCACAACGGCGGCTGTGGCTTGCCAACAGATAGTAGTATCTAGCACGCATGCGCTGAATGCCGACCGCAGTGCTACAGCAGCGGGATTCCAAAACGGTACTTACTTTAAAAACACGCCTCGTAACTTACCAACTCAACTTCTTTAATAATAACTTACTGACTTTACTAATAATACTTACCGACTTATTAAATAATAGCGTAGATTCAGATTTTTATTCACCAAAAAACAAACATTGTCATAGGTAATAGTCAACAAAACATAGTTTATACAACAAATCTTAGTCTAGGTTATACAATGCATACAAGGAACAAATCAAGTCATTTACATAAAAAGTCTCGGATGCAATAGTATTCACCCTGTATCAAGAATGCTTTAAAGGTTTTTTTAATTTGTTTAAATCAGCAATTGATTTTAAACATGGAGGCAGAGCATTGTACAGTTTAATGCAATTAAACTGGACTTATTTCTGAAAAAAAGAAGTTTGGTGACGTGGAATATCTAAATAGTCATAATTTCGAAGTGAGTAAGAGTGCATTTTATATAATTCAGAGTTAGTAAACAGATGAAGATTTCTTTTTAAAAAGGTGACTGATTCTAAAATATAGATCGATGGGAATGTTAACAAATTGTTAATGCGGAAGATGTTTCTACAGGATTCCCCAGCAGAGAGGTTACAAATGATGCGTAAGGCTTTTTTTTTGTAATCTAAAAATGTGTAGATTACTTAAACTTTGAGCTCCCCAGATTGCCACTTACCAACTTCATTAATAATAACTTACCAACTTGTTTGATAATAACTTACCAACTTCTTTAATAATAACGTACCAACTTGTTTAATAATAACTTACCAACTTCTTTAATAATAACTTACCGACTTGTTTGATAATCACTTATCAAATATTTTAATAATAATAATGGTTTTATTACGTCTATTAGGAATAAATACATTAATTGTTACTCTTACCCCTTGAATTGTTCTGTTCTAAACTCTTAAACAATTATTCCAGATTTACTGTACTTTGTATATAAAACCACGCTAAACTATATTAATGAAACTAGGTGGATGACAATTTTTAAAGCCACATCACTTGGGTGTTTTATTTTATCGTTTTTATTACTCTTCAGTCAATGGAAAGTCACTACAAAATGTCAGCTCGTGACATTTATTTTTCGATAAATAATATTTTTATTTGTAATTTTGTTCACTAAGTAGTATTTATTAAGAGAATAACGGTCTTATAATAGAATATTGAATTAAATCGATAGTTTATTATGTCAATGTAAACATAAACATGAAGTGTGTAGTTATATGTCTGTGTCATGTCTATCTAGACACAAGGTATAGCCAAGACACTAACAGAGTAAAGACCTGAAGGGAAAAACTCAGGCGGAAAATGCTCTCCTACAAAAAGAAGAAGGAATAACGTCTTTATCTGACCTATTTACCCCGAGGTTTCACGGAGTTCTCGTGCTAAGGTCACATCTTCTACGGCACAGAATATTTCTAAGGTAAATGGTCTTTGCCACTTCTCTAAGCGAGATGTCCTAGATTTATGTTGAAGTGAAATGAAGGTCGCACTAACAACTCATATTACAGCTCTCGTGTGATTCACGCTTTTAGTAAAGTTGAGAAGAATGTACAAGCGTTGTACATTAGTGCAGATAGAAAGAATGAATGCATTAAAAAACGTTGACGGAATTCCCAGTTTCGTATAAATATAAAGAGCTATTCTGAAATATTTTGTTATGGATCATTATAGATTCATAAGATCGTTTAATATAAGAGGCGCCTGGTTAATAGAAAGAGAACGGGTGTTTAATTAAAGATGTGTTGTACCTAATTAAAGAATTAAAGATGTGTTGTACCTTTTTGTCTCAATATTTTTTTACCTCTTACATTGAAATAAAAACTACAAATTTCAAAAACTACTAGAACCAGTAGATTCATTAACAATAAATATTACTTCTTTTTTTCATAAGTACAGTCATATTGTGCAAAATTTAATTGGAAAGACGTGTTTATTACTACAACAGTTACAGGAAATTAGAAAATGTAAGAGCAAATAAGAGATTGAGACATCAGGCACGAATCTCCAATGAAATTGAAACTAAAATAAAACATATTTTGAATTTTCTAATGGACTTGTAGCAGTCAAGATGTCCAATTAATTGTTTCTAGTGTTCATTTAAACATATCATTTTCGGTAAATTACTTATCTTAAAGTGTTCAATAACCTAAACATACATTTTTATATTAAAAACAGATGCCTTCAACAGAATGATACTTTAATTAAAAATCAGTGTCACTTACATAATAACAATACATAAGAACAAATACATAAGAACACATACATAAGAACAAATACATGAGACCACATACATAACAACAAATACATAATAACAAATATATAAGCACAAATACATAAGAACAATACATAAGAAATAATTATACGTAAACACATGACACACCCTTTAAGCAAATAGTTTCCAGCAAACTCTAATCATTTATAGATACTTTTTTTGATAACACGTTCTTACCCGATGTTTATATTGGTTCATACCAACAAATCTTCATTAAAATATGAAATATTAACAAGATATATGTTAAAACAAATTATTAAACATTCCGTTTTTATGACTCTTAAACATTACTAAAAGAATGTGGAGCTACACGGAAAAATGATCATATATCACAATATATCATTGACATTATTTAATCACATGACTGACAAAGGTATTCTACGCATATAAGTGCCGTCCCGGAAACCCAGGACTAGCCCGGAAATGTAAAGTGAGTTGGACCTCAGCCAGAATTACAAAATCGTAGGTGAGAAGTGAGTTGACTAACTAATTAAAAAGTCAAACTATTTCAAACAGAAAGGAAATTAACTAAATTGCATTTGACAACTTCCATACATTTTGTAACTCCGTGCCGAGTAAAATAAAATATAAAAGACATTGTGTATTAGCGGTAAATCCATATTTAATGATGATTTTACAAAACTAACATCTTTTCATTGTACTTATCCAGAAGTGTATTATTCTTAAATTTACTTTAATTATATTCTTTTATATTTCCATTGATTTTAGCCCTAAAGTATTCACATTTAATAGATAAACATTTCTAATAACTTCTAATTTTTAATTTTATATGTGTGACAATTTTTATTACTTAAGAATTGATTTAAATTGTTCTCAACTTATTTTAAGATTTTAATTTATTAATTGTCAATAGAAGCCATATTAAAATGGATAATATAAATTACAACCTCGGTTATCCGGCCTGATGTGGCGGTAGGTCAAGCATGAGTCACATGTAATTTCGTTTTCTAACAGAAAAAAACTTATCTTTTCTGTTAATTCACTACCATTTGATAAATATTCTATTGCTTTAAAAATGTTTCCCTAATCATTTTTACGGCCACTGCGCTAGGAATCCGATATCGCTGGCCTTATCTTATCGCTTTCCAAGAACTTACACACAAAGAGCGCAATCAGTGGTAAGTTAAGATAATTGGATTTACCAGTTTGTGATCAACTTTAGTAGCCACCTAAACTAACCTAACCTAATCGTAATTGCGATAAAAAAAGTAGTGGTAGTGAGTGAATTAACGGAAAAGGTAAAAAAATATTCAATAACTTATATCGGATAGCAACCGAGAAAGGAACGCATAAAATTATATGCATTGCAAATCGTGAAGGCTGGCGAAATTTGACGATACGACACCCGACTCATTGTCGAAAACTTTTGTATCATGAGATACCTATACTTTTTTTTAAATAACTGTGTTTTACTCACTTAAAATTCTAAAATCATATGTTAAGATACTGTATAGTATTTAGATAAAAACTTGAATGAATGAATGAACGAAAACGTCTTTTCGCTAAAGTAATAAAGACGGACGACAGTGCTCAGGGTGTGTACGAAATGAACTCTTCCACTTGCTCATATGAGAAATGGACTCTTCCAGCTATTCATTGCAAAATATGTAAACTAATTGCAAGTTCAGATTTTCGGGCGCATCACGCAAAGATAACCGGTAATGCACTAGTTAAAAAATAGCGCCAGCAATATTCAAGATGCAAAACTCAAACGTTCATGTTCGAAATTTGCATTGCGCGGTTGAACGGCGCTTCCATGTAGTTGTAATTGAATCTAATAAAAAAATATTTCCGTCTGATTGTCAAGCCAGATGATACGAACAGCCGGATAAAGCAAGGCCGGATAGTTAAGTTTGTACTGTACTTAATGCTTACTGTACATAAGTTTGTACTGTACAGAAAGATGACAAACCTTTTTAAAATTAACCTTTAGTTTAAGATTTTGTTTTTGTGTCTTTGAATGATAGGCGAGATAAATATGGTATGATTTATTTGTTATTGAATTATTTCACGTACTTAATAATTTATTTAGTATAATTGTGTTTGTAAATTTTAGGATTTAAAACTGGTTTCTTGTTGTTTTTGTTTTTTGTTGATTCTAAAGATTTTATTGAGTTGTTTTGTTGTATATATAATAGTCCAATGTTACATTTATCCCATTGTTTGTTTTGTTATTTATTTAAAATTTTTATAATTATTGTTATCTAATTTATTGTTGTATTGTTTTTGATTTAAGGAAGTACAAAAAAAATTTACTATAATATATATGTGTAAAAATATGTTTCACATGTAATTGTAACACCATAATTGTAAAAAAATATAGTTTTTCTCTCAATTAGCCTTGAGCTAAGAGATAAATATAAACTGCTTGTACAAATTGTAATTTTTCGCAAGTAATAAATATATTTGAATTGAATTGAATTGAATGCTAATGGAACAACAGATTTGTGAAGCCAATGAAACCATACAAACAAATACATCAACTGTCTTACTTTAGAACACATGTCAACTATAAATTTAATGACATATGTTACTAGTTCAAAATTAACACTCTTCAAAAAAAAGTATTAATGGTAAACAAAATTAAACGCAAATCTTATTTTAACATGGTTTGTTTTTACTGATTTATGGATCCAGATTACTTTTTAGATAGTATTCAATGGATATTTGGAGCTCTGGCCAAAATCATGTATACTAATGTAAGACAAAATATTATACATAGGTTATTTCAAAGAGAATGATCTGATTTTAAACAGCTTTAATTATTATAAACAAGGGCTTTACCCAAACATATTAGACATTAAAATACTCACAAAAGAATGAAGTTTACGAAAATGTATCATAAATGTTCAATATGTCCTCCAATGGCAGTACGGATGGCATCTAGTTGATATCTTCGTCCCAAACTGTGCTCAAGTGTCTATCAAGAAATTCAGATATCGACTAGATGTCATCTGTACTGCAAATGGAGGACATATTGAACGTTTATAATTCATTTTCGTAAACTTCATTCTTTTGTGAGTATTTTAATGTCCAATATGTTTGAGTTAAGTCCTTGTTTATAATAAATATAGTTATTTAAAATCAGGTAATTCTTTTTTTAAGACTCTGTATTTGAAACATAATGTTGTGTAAACAATATTTCGTAAATACAGTTATGTTACAAATTATTTTGTAACCATGATTAACGATACTTAACGCAAACAAAACACAAATATTCGTTTTTAAAGTGTATTTCAAACAGTAATAACACTTGAGTTGTTATTACTCACAATGCTTTTGAATCAATGAAAAATTACAAATTATTATCCTTGATTATATACACCTACAATAGATATCCTATCTAATAGGGATATTTGTGCCTGTAATTTTTTTAGTTAGTGAAGCCCACAACCACAGCTGGTTTAAACTGTATTACATTTACATGTGACTACACTAGCGCTCCACAATGGACCACAAAAACAGCTGATATTTTGAGGCTCAAAATTTAACATTGGATGGTATATCTATTTGTGTATAAAATCAATGTTATTATTCATAATAAAACACAAACAAATAGTAAAACAAGTTTTATTTTTTAATAACCAATATAAGCCATCTTTTGAATTAATTAAAACACATAAAAATATAAAATTTTAGTTGTATTAGGTAAAACACAAACAGCTTATTAATTACGCTTATATTTTATTTTAGCCAGTTATATTTAATTATTAACATCTCATTTTTGTACTTATTTATCAACTATTATATATTACTTGTCTAATTGTTATATTTATATTTAATATACTGTTGATGTTCTTATTATCTTTGTTAATATTTACTTTTAAAAATGATTCCTTTTATGAAGAATGCCTACTATTGCTAAATAATTTTAATGATTATGAAAAATTCAACTAAGTGAACCTCATTTACTATCAGTTTTCTTTCATGAAAGATTGATGTTAAATTTAGAAACATTTATTTATGAAATGTACAAACTTGACTATTACAAAAGTCAAGCCAAGACAGCTCTGCAGATTTAAAAATTGAGTGCCTTCAATTTAAGTCTATAGACAAATCAAATAAAGCTTAAATATTGCCACTTATATTATAGAGTGTACCTGAAAAACTTTTGGGAAGGAAAATGTTACGATGAAAGTAGAATACTCATGTTTTGACTTGTCAGAAACTTAAATTTAGAATGAATTAAAAACAGTATATATATATGCAACTTTTTTTAATTTAATTGATATTTTATTTATGTTGTACCATTAATGTTTGAAAAACATTTGTCCATTTTGGATATGAGGCCCATTTATTATGACTTATTATAATAAATGGGATCTTGAGATATAGTCTTCATATATATATATATATATATATATATATATATATATATATATATATATATATATATATATAGTCTTCATATATATATATATCACTGCGTATTATTCATGAAAAAAAATTCATGTTCTGCCTCTAGACTGGGTGATTCTCATAGTTACAGTACCAGACATAGGCAAAATTACTCTTTATCCACACATAAATTAAAGTTTTTGAAAAAAATTCAGTTTATATAGGAGCAAAGTACTACAACGCCCTTCCCAATTTTGTTAAAAAGGGAACAGTTTATGGAAAATTCAAAAAGGTCCTTTATAAATATATGATTGCAGCCCCTCTTTACTCAATTGAAGAATATTTTAATATTGGAAAGGTTTGATGATACATAAAGCAATACTGTATTGAGGATGTAAATAATGTTTAAGTACTAGACTAAGAAACTTCTTAATTGATTGTATGACGCCATTTATTTGTATTTTGTACAAAATTATAAATAAAGAGAATTTGAATTGAATTGAATTGTAATTTATTATTATAATTTTGGGGGGGGACCCAAAGGGATATTGTAATCCAGGTGAGTAATGACATGAGTCTGTGTATTATACAGTATTACACATTTATGGGTTTTAGATCCGGTACTAATATTATTTTTACTTTCCCACAACCTGATATTACGTTAAGTATCATGAGAAGAACACTGTTCTTTTAGCACTCCACTTAAAGTGTGATGACTGGAAACAAAATTGAACTAACTTTAATTTTATATTGCACTTATTGTGCTTTGTAAGTTTGAACTGTTAGACAATTTTTGTTTTCTTTTCCTAAACAAAATAGTTTTCTCTTATTGTGTTTAGTTTATAGAAAATAAAAAAAAAAAAAAAAAAACAAGTTGCCAAATCCTTATATTATTTGTAGTCCGAATGTTTTATCCATTTAAAAATAACTTATTATTATATAAGATAAATTTCAATAGTTTATAGTATTACCTGTAACTGTAATATTATAAATGTTGATATGTTCCTTATCTATCTTAAACTTGTTTCAGTTTCTGGTTATGTCTGATTATAAGTCTGCCAATTTTCATTCCTAAATTAGATTATGAAAAAGGTCATGGAAATAAAAAAATGCTCACTCAAATAAAAAAAAATAAAAAAATAACAAACTCAGGCACGTTTTTAACAATTGTGCTAAACAGGTCTATAACAACTGCCGAGCACGTACTCTGAGTTGTATAGATATTATTAACTTGACTGCAAATGAAAGAACTTCCACATGTAATTAAAAGTAAAACCCAGCTGAAAATACCTAGAAATTACCAATTTGAAATTAAAAAGAAATAAGCCTTTGTAATTTTTTTAGTACAATTTAGTTGAAAAATAAACTTATATATTATATTTTAAAGGCTTTAAATTTGCAATTTAGACAATTAAATATCATTTTATGCATTAGCAATGGTACATTTAGCTCTGTGATAATTGGTTATTAAAACTGTATTTTATATATTTTAATAGCTATGCTTTTAGGCTATTCATATGAGCCTACAGGCTAGGCAATCGATAACCGATAAGCAGTAGCCTTCATCTGTGTTTTGAATGCTATTTCTACAAAATTAATCAACATGTTAAAATTATGAATTTCTCAGTGAAATGGAAAGAATTAAGTAAGTAAGGTGTCCCCCAAGGTTCTGCACTTGGTACATTCATTTATATCATTATATGACCATAAACCTACAGTAATATTGAGAGGCTGTGAACGATTAATTAGAATTTTCCCTTAAAGAAGAAAACATTCTATAGTACCATTGTCAGCACGTAATAAAGTCCTACTAGTCACCAAGACAAACGATACTGTAAAAAAGGTTTTGTTATTTTTTACTAAGTCCAGAGGACAACTCAGAATCTGATGGAATTTTGGGTCTACTAGAACTCGGATAGTATTTACTTTTCCAATGGCCAATCACACTATATGGACCTACAAACTTTTTAATGTACCTGCAACTTAACCCAACATAATAATACTATTTTTACATTAGAATGACATCCTGAAAATTGAACAGGGAGCTGTTCAATTCGTTATCCTTAGAGACAACAATTACAGAAATTCTAATTATTAACAATTATCTATAATAGTAAGAAAAGACACGATACCATATGATTAGATTAAGTAAAACAATCTATTTTACTTCACAATGATAAAAAAGTAAGACAAGTAAACTTAGAATAAATAACCCAGAGGAGCAAGTTGTTTTCCGCTGTGAATTCAAACTTCGTTAAGAGTTCCACTGCTATTATTTATGTGCATTTTAATACTTCCTTTCATTGACTTAATTAAACATCACGTACTTTGTAAATGATTTTGCTACAATGGTTGGTGCATATTGTTTAATAATTGTTCTTGTATTGTCAAGTATTGCAGTAATGAAGTCTAACATATTCATATTTCATAAAAATCTTAATATGATGTGTTTTGATTGCATCATTTATGTCAATTTTATATTTAAATAAAATTTTGTTTTGATACTAAAATTAATACTAACGAGCTCAATGAAAGATTACTAAAATTAATGCCAAGATAAAGAAGCCTTCATTAATTAGTTAAAAGACATACAGTATGTTTATATTTACAGGAAATGTAGTAGACTTGATAGCACAAACTTTCATATAAAAGACATACAGTATGTTTATATTTACAGGAAATTTAGTAGACTTGATAGCACAAACTTTCATATAAAAGACATACAGTATGTTTATATTTACAGGAAATTTAGTAGACTTGATAGCACAAACTTTCATATAAAAGATTCAACAAAAATATATCTTTAAAACATTTCAAGGGAAAATTTTTTTGAATAGTAAATTTTGCATGCAAATTATGAAATATAATAAAGAAGAGGCTTCCTCCTGAAGTTGTATATCACATAAAACTAAATTGAGTACCAACCCCTTTAAAGGTTAGAGTCCAAAATTGTTCAACATTTGGGTTCTGTTTTAAGTAATTTATTTTTTAACAGCCACCTCATTATGATTTCCTCATAAATATACTCTCCTACTTACAGGATTGATCTTACCTTGCTCTTGTTTATCACAATCTCTGCATGTATATTTCTTACACACAAAGAAAGTAAATTTATTGAACGAGTTTGTTTTTCTTGAGAGTTTTCCTTATCTTTATAGTTAATTGTTTTAAGTTTGCTCCTCAACGTATCAGAAGTCATAAGCCAAGTGTACATGTGAAAGCTTTTTACTATCAGTAGGAACTTGCAGAAGTATATACACTCTATGAATTTTCTTAGATAGTTTATTGCAAGAGCTGTCAGAGAGTTTTGGTCCGTATTCAGAGTGACAATTAAGTTTTAGGACGACTTTATAACTTTAAAATGACAAGAGATATCATAACAAAACTTTGCATACCACCACTAGTAATTGTAAGCTACTTTTTTTGTGTACATAGTGATCGGATGTCACCTTTAGGGAGTTGGGAGTTAGAAGAAAATATTTAATGACAGCCTATGTTCAGTTGAACTGGAAACAATGCTACAAACTGGACTACAAATGACTGATACAGTCAGAAGTAATTGCTGTTTACATTTAAAAAATGTTTAATACAGTACATCTCTACCTTTTACAAGTTGAGGGTAATACTCAGTGAACTAATTTCAAAGTAGGTATACAAAATGTTCCTTTTTGGCCATCTAGCAATGTGCTAAACATAATCAGAAATACTCGCAGCTAAAATAAGTAGACTGTTAAATGAAAATAGTGGGCCTGTTAGGGGTTTCCCACAATGGCTATTATCCCTCTCTTTATCAGTTATACTCAAGCTACAGTTGCTGTTGCAGCCATATCCTGTTACTGTACGTTACAAGTTTTAACAGTTATTTTCAAGGTTCTTTATGTTCAGATATATCGCTTAGTTAGGGTGAAAGAATCACACTTTTTAAATATGTGATAATGTAAGACAGTATGCAGAAGTTACAGATTTACTCAACAATACTTTCAAAATCCACAGCTCAATATGCACGCTTTTTAGAAACTGGTAGTGTTAAGGATCATGTCAGATCTGGACTACCAACTGCTGTGACAGACGAAGACGACTCATTAGACATTCTTTCATTGAAAATCCAAATAAATCAGTTAGATCTGCATCACAAACTGATGGAATATCTTGTGAATCAGTTCGCAAAGTTTTTAAGAAGTCTGGTTTCAAAGCATACTGTTTTACCATGTTGCAGCAACTGAGCGAAGATGATTTTGATCGTCGGATAGAATTCTGTGAAATTATTATGAATAGAATTGACCAAAGCCACATCATTTTGGACAATATTCTATTCTTAGATGAGTCAACTTTTATGTTGAATGTTTACAGGCATAACTGCTGGTATTGAGATGGTGTTAACCCGCACTGGATGTTAGAGTGTCACACACAACATCCTCAAAAAGTTAACGTGTGAGCAGGTGTATTACATAATTTAATTATCGGACCATTTTTCATTGATGGAAATTTAAATGGCATCAATGAGATTCTGCTCTATAAGCTAGTCTTGGCGCTGACTTCCAAACATGTTTTCCCAACATGACAGAGCACCGACACACTATGGTGTTCAAGTAAGGCAATTCTTAAATACAGTATTCTCTCACTGCTGGATTGGGAGACGTACTATTGTACGATTATGGATTGATAATCTATATACTGAAGAAAACATTGTTATCTGAGTAGTTTTTAACCAGATAACAATGTTCTCAGTCAAAAGAAAGTTTTCTCTGCTATTTATCTACCAATCTTTTACATTGGCATATCGTTGTATAACATAGTCTACAAATCACATGTGTTAACATTTTTGGGTAAAATGTATAGTTTTTTTTATATTTGACTTTGACATTTCTAAACAGCCACCATTTTGAAACTGATAATCTCAGACATTTAGGCTTTCTACGAGGCTTTTTCTTCTCGTACATAAAATGTATCTTTTTAAGATAAACCTCCATATGGAAATTCAGTATTATATGTCAAATGGGTTTAGATATATTCAAATGTTTGTAAAAAACACATAAAGACACAGATAGAAAACGAATCGAAATAGGACACATGTTATATATGGCATTATTTGCTTGTGTTGACCTGACAAACAATACTCTAAAATATGCCACAGTGGAAGGTGGACACCCTGTATATATAGTGCCCTAAGAGCAGCCAACCTATCAAATTCCTGTCAGATGCAGAAATCAGTTGTAAATGTTTGGTTTAATATACAAAATGTATTAGCTTCAACAATTTGAAAATGAATTTTTCTACAGCTTTCTTGTTATTTTGTTTCAGTTCTGTTCAGCCAGAATTGTTAGAAAGTAAAATCTGACGAAAACATCATCATAACTTGCAATCAAGGTAAGTACTTGAACTAACAATATTTTACTTGAATTTTAAGGCTAAAAATGCAGGTAACATTACCAATGATCCTGAGAAATAATAAAGAAATAGTTTAAGTAAAGCACATATACATAGTTGGTAAATTACCAGTAAAGGTAGCAGATGACTTCTTTAAGTAAGGATCATAGATAAGGATCCATAGAGAATAATGCATGCATCAAGGAGATTTTCTTCAAATAATTACTACAAGATTTAGAAAGGTTTAAATTCTGATTTTATGATATTGCGTTTTCCTCAAATTAGTGGCATGCTTGTATTTTGTTATGTAAAGTTCTACTTTATAAATAAACTTGTTTCATACTAAATATACTTACCACCACAGTTTTTTTTCTCCTAAACTCTAACTTCTATCATTCTCTTTGTACAAGAAACAAAACTTAAAATAAAAGATTGTCTTTACCTGAAGAAAACTAAGAATTCTTGATCACCAACCTTAAAAGACTAAATCAACGTTAATTTATAAAAACAGTAATCAACTTAAATTAACTATTTGTTACTAATTATCATATCACCTTATGATAATTAGGACCTAATTAAAATGATTTTTTTTTATGAATTACAAAACATTTTTAACTTTAATGTGCATGGTATCCTCCGGGTAGCCAGTGGCCTTGACCGGAGGGTTACGAGGTTATAAGATAACGGAGTAAGCAACATCGAGCGTGGCTGTCCCTTGGATGGGTGACCGTCTAAGCGATCCTATCCTTGCATGAAGCCCACCTGCCTGGTCACTGGTGGTGGTTTGGAAGTCACCCTTAAACCGTTGGTCCTCAAGTCAAGTGATAGAAAGGGCTTCTTAGTCCTAATTTCACCTGGTAAAATAAGACATCCTTTAACTTTAACTTTTTTTTTAACTTTGTTAACATATTTTTATTTCATTCCAAAATAAATAATAAGCTGTAATAACATAAATCACTTTAAAAGTTGGATTCCATTTAAATGCTCTTTGAAACAAATAACGTGGTAATATACAGCATACGAAAGTAGCAATCTGAAGTTAACAAATTTCCAACGAGAAGTTGTTTAGCTAAATGAGTTATGTGTCGCTCTTCACATAAAATGAATTTGGGTAACACACGCTCAAGTTATAATTGTCCCAGCCATAGACAATTATATAAATCAACATTAACTTCTAAGTTTGAATTATAAGCAACCATTTAACAAATAATGTGTTTATTTCTTAATTTGATTCTAACAGCTTAAAAAAACAACAATTGCATGTATTGAGCTGAGCCAAGAAGATCAAATATTCATATATTGCATGTAGTTTTAATTTTGATAATGCCCTTTAGTATTATACTACACTTGCCGACAGCCCTTGCTTTGCTACAGGGTGGTTCTCTATGCTTGCTTACCCTTCCCTCCATGGTTCTCTCAAAATAAATCATTACATCAATATACAAACTCAGGCTGCTGCCATTCTCCTATATAACGAAGGTTTATAGTCTAGGAAACTCCGTAAGTCTACGTTAGTGGCAATCATGTCAGAATTAGTAGGTTATTAAATATTTAACAATGAAAACCAAATCAGATAAGTTTAGGTGTCATGTTTAAGTTTTTTTTTTATCAGCTGTTAAACAAATTATTTAATGAAATTAACGCTAATGTTACTTTTATGAAAAAAATGAAAGGTTGAGGGGCTTTTCTACCTCGTAGGAATGGAATTTCAAGAAATCCTTTCTTAATGGGTCTCTATGATACCAAAAGCTAACTTCCCTCCAAATTTCATCAAAATCAAAAATTTCATCCAAATCTGTTCTGTGGTTCCGGAGATTTTGTGATAAGTGAAAACATGATTTTTGGATTTTATATAATAAGATTGCCAAACACATTACTTTGACTGACAAAACGGTTTGACTGACTGACTTGAAATTTTACACAGTTCTTGACATTAACACTACTAAACAGTATAAAAATAGCATTAAGTTATCTTTATCCATTCAAAAATGGCGGGTGTTTACATTTTTTAAATCAAAATATCTTAAAAACTGTTAGGCTCATCAATTTCACACAAAAATAATTTTTAGCTAATTTTATTACAAATCTATTGGCACCTTAACTTTTATTGTTGGGAGATTTGGTAAACAAATTTTTTTTACTACGAGTAAATTTGATTAATAAAATTCCTCTATTAATTACAAAAAAAATTAAAGTACTGACAAACAGTAAAGTAAAACAGATTTGGAATAAAATTAACAAATATTATTGTTTTTGTGTAAAATTGATGAACCTAACAGTTTAAAAGATATTTTGATTTAAAAACTTTTAACAACCACCATTTTGAAATTAGTAAATATAACTTAAGTTTAATAGTGTTAATTTGAAGAACAATGCAACATTTCAAGTCAGTGGGCCAAACTGTTCTTGAGTTATTAAAATTAAAAAAAAAAAAAACACAAACAGGCAAATATACCCCAAACAGATTGAAATTCAAAAAAACTTTTCTAAAACATGCACATTAAATGCAAGATAAATTAAAACTAAGAAACAAAACAATAAAACTTAAACATCTTAAATAAAATATATACTTTAGAAGTTTTACAACAAAAACTTGCAACTATAGTAAATAAAACATTAGTGGAGATAAAACTACTTATTTTATATAGTTTTCGAAATAAAAGCAATTATAAACATTCTTTATAATAATAAAAATAACATTAAAACAATAAAATTTGAAAACTTAAATTGTTATTTGACAATTAAAATACTAAAACAGTTATGGGTGATAAAAAGAATCTGTTTGACACGTTTTCTTCTTGCAATCTATGACCATTGACCCTCAGAAATGACAATTTCACCTGGTCAATCATTGAACAGTGAGGTTAGCTTAGGTTAGGTTGGGTTAGGGAAAGATAACAGAGTTAACATTAATTTAAAATAACTATTTAAAAACATTCAAGTAACATAACTCAAAATTTGTAAAAAGTATTGTTAGGTTATTAAAGTATATATTGCTGTGAAGTATTAAAAAAAAGTTAAAATTTACATTTTGAACCTATCTCTACAATGTCTAAGAAGTTATCAAGAAAAACGTGTTTTTGCTACAATTTATAAATAACTGATTTTCAGTAAGGATGTTTTAATAAATGAATTCCTTATTAATCAATACACTATAATATATCTTAAGCAATATTTTAAGCAATAATTAATTATTTACATCTTAAATTTTTTGTTGAATGCAACCTAAAAACATTTAATTTAAAATACCCTTTTTTAAAGTGAACTGAATGTTTTTAAATTATATAAAAAATCTATTGTATACAGTATTAATAAAAATATTGTTATAACAACACATTTAATAACTTCTTAACAATAACAAATTAATAGAAAGTCTAAAAGTAATTGTTACTGTTTTAAATATGTATTGCTTGACCTTCTTTTACAAATTTTGAATTTTGGTTTTTAAGATTATTTTTTTTAAGTTTTCAAAAATTTGGATTTGATTTAACTATTCAATGTTGGTTAGAAGACACAACATTATAAAGCTTACGTAGTTTGAGATAAAAATTACACTATATTTGTTTTAAATGTTATTGGTTGAGAAAAAAATCTATTTCCCTTTTAGTTTTGATATGGTCATCTTCATACTGTACAAGATATTTTAGTTATACAAATTTAGAGTAAAAATATCTTCTAAGTGTAAATAAAACATAACATTTATAATAATTTAAGATTTGATCCTAGGACCTTTTATTTAATGGATTCTATACTTTAATATTTAGCAAGAATTATTTAAAGGATTGCATGGTGTTTGTTTGATAGAAAATTATTTTAAATAAAAACTCAAAGTCCAAGAATTTGTTCCCTTCATATATTACATATGTAGTTTAAATACACAATACACAGTATATAATTTAAAATGGAAATAACTTAGTGCAAATGGACTCTTTGAGATATATCTTTATGAGAGACAAATTTAGGAAAAGAGGTACGGCAAATACATATAAGAAGCTTGAACTTTGAAAACTATTTCTTTTAATATCTATAACCATTATTTCTGACCCTAAAATACATAACTACATGATTTGTAGGCCTGTATGTCATTAACCGTGATTGTAACTACAAGGGAACTAAAATGAATAAACCAATTTTAATCATTATAAACCAATTATCACTCCTCCAAATTAATGAGATCAAGAAAATAAAAATCAATGTAATAGTTTATATCTGTTTACTCTGCACAAGCATGTGTTTACAGAGATCACTGTAATCTAGTTCTTACAATTATTTGTATCAGTTAATGTCTACATGTATTTTTTTCAGAAAATACATCTTGTACAGTAAACACATACTTTACCTATTTCTTCAATCTAAAATTTTTCATAGCATTCTACAAAGAACTTCTTAATATTTTTTTTTAGTTAAGACCAATCCTATGATTTAAGTCATGGCGTATTTCATTAAAACGCACTTTTCTCAGAATCTAGGTTAGTAATCCTCCAGTGGGGTATCATTGGCTTAGCCATGTCACTACTAGTAGATAATGTCATTGCTGATCTCCACACGCAGAGATAGGAAGTAGCAGGTAAACGTAGTTTGTACTTAGATTCCTCACCAAAGGTAAGAAATGAATGAAAGCAATATATATATATAATAAACATTTATCTAAATTAATTAGATGAAATAATAATAAAATATTTGACATCAATGTTTTCTACGAATAAACAAATTGAGAATATGAGAGTTACATTATTAACTTAGAGACTTAATTCAAATCAAATATCGCTTTATTACACGTTCAATTACACAAAAAATACAAAATTACAAAAGAATATCTCTTGCATAGACTACTGAGTACTGGTCTGTGTGCAAGAGAGAACTCCTCCAAGGCTAGTGTATTATTAATTACTAACTATGGTATTCTAGAGATATTTACGTTTTAAAAATTATATCTTAATTATTTTGAATTATTTAATTCTAAGAAAGCAACGTTTACCATAATGAAAAGATGTTAAACTATAGACCAACTGTCACCACCAAAATATGCAGGCTAATGTTAATACAGAAATAAGATTAACATAGTATACTATCACTTTACTAAAAACACCTCCTTTACACGACAAGCCGTGCTATGGGTGTACCATCACAGACACAACATGATGACCAACACCTTCATAACACAACAAACCATGCAATAGGCATACATTACTGATGCAACAAAATAACCAACACCTTCAGTACACAACAAGCCTTGCTATGAGTATACCATCACAGACACAACATGATGACCAACACCTTCATAACACAACAAACCATGCAATAGGCATACATTACTGATGCAACAAAATAACCAACACCTTCAGTACACAACAAGCCTTGCTATGGGTATACCATCACAGACACAACATGATGACCAACACCTTCATAACACAACAAACCATGCAATAGGCATACATTACTGATGCAACAAAATAACCAACACCTTCAGTACACAACAAGCCTTGCTATGGGTATACCATCACAGACACAACATGATGACCAACACCTTCATAACACAACAAACCATGCAATAGGCATACATTACTGATGCAACAAAATAACCAACACCTTCAGTACACAACAAGCCTTGCTATGAGTATACCATCACAGACACAACATGATGACCAACACCTTCATAACACAACAAACCATGCAATAGGCATACATTACTGATGCAACAAAATAACCAACACCTTCAGTACACAACAAGCCTTGCTATGGGTATACCATCACAGACACAACATGATGACCAACACCTTCATAACACAACAAACCATGCAATAGGCATACATTACTGATGCAACAAAATAACCAACACCTTCAGTACACAACAAGCCTTGCTATGAGTATACCATCACAGACACAACATGATGACCAACACCTTCATAACACAACAAACCATGCAATAGGCATACATTACTGATGCAACAAAATAACCAACACCTTCAGTACACAACAAGCCTTGCTATGGGTATACCATCACAGACACAACATGATGACCAACACCTTCATAACACAACAAACCATGCAATAGGCATACATTACTGATGCAACAAAATAACCAACACCTTCAGTACACAACAAGCCTTGCTATGGGTATACCATCACAGACACAACATGATGACCAACACCTTCATAACACAACAAACCATGCAATAGGCATACATTACTGATGCAACAAAATAACCAACACCTTCAGTACACAACAAGCCTTGCTATGGGTATACCATCACAGACACAACATGATGACCAACACCTTCATAACACAACAAACCATGCAATAGGCATACATTACTGATGCAACAAAATAACCAACACCTTCAGTACACAACAAGCCTTGCTATGGGTATACCATCACAGACACAACATAATGACCAACACCTTCTTTACACAACAAGCCTTGCTATGGGTATACCATCACAGACACAACATGATGACCAACACCTTCATAACACAAAAAACCATGCAATAGGCATACATTACTGATGCAACAAAATAACCAACACCTTCAGTACACAACAAGCCTTGCTATGGGTATACCATCACAGACACAACATAATGACCAACACCTTCTTTACACAACAAGCCTTGCTATGGGTATACCATCACAGACACAACATGATGACCAACACCTTCATAACACAACAAACCATGCAATAGGCATACATTACTGATGCAACAAAATAACCAACACCTTCAGTACACAACAAGCCTTGCTATGGGTATACCATCACAGACACAACATAATGACCAACACCTTCTTTACACAACAAGCCTTGCTATGGGTATACCATCACAGACACAACATGATGACCAACACCTTCATAACACAAAAAACCATGCAATAGGCATACATTACTGATGCAACAAAATAACCAACACCTTCAGTACACAACAAGCCTTGCTATGGGTATACCATCACAGACACAACATAATGACCAACACCTTCTTTACACAACAAGCCTTGCTATGGGTATACCATCACAGACACAACATGATGACCAACACCTTCATAACACAACAAACCATGCAATAGGCATACATTACTGATGCAACAAAATAACCAACACCTTCAGTACACAACAAGCCTTGCTATGGGTATACCATCACAGACACAACATAATGACCAACACCTTCTTTACACAACAAGCCTTGCTATGGGTATACCATCACAGACACAACATGATGACCAACACCTTCATAACACAAAAAACCATGCAATAGGCATACATTACTGATGCAACAAAATAACCAACACCTTCAGTACACAACAAGCCTTGCTATGGGTATACCATCACAGACACAACATAATGACCAACACCTTCTTTACACAACAAGCCTTGCTATGGGTATACCATCACAGACACAACATGATGACCAACACCTTCTTTACACAACAAGCCTTGCTATGGGTATACCCTCACAGACACAACATGATGACCAACACCTTCTTTACACAACAAGGCTTGCTATGGGTATACCATCACAGACACAACATGATGACCAACACCTTCTTTACACAACAAGGCTTGCTATGGGTATACCATCACAGACACAACATGATGACCAACACCTTCAGTACACAACAAGCCTTGCTATGGGTATACAATCACAGACACAACATAATGACCAACACCTTCTTTACACAACAAGCCTTGCTATGGGTATACCATCACAGACACAACATGATGACCAACACCTTCTTTACACAACAAGCCTTGCTATGGGTATACCCTCACAGACACAACATGATGACCAACACCTTCTTTACACAACAAGGCTTGCTATGGGTATACCATCACAGACACAACATGATGACCAACACCTTCTTTACACAACAAGCCTTGCTATGGGTATACCATCACAGACACAACATGATGACCAACACCTTCTTTACACAACAAGCCTTGCTATGGGTATACCATCACAGACACAACATGATGACCAACACCTTCATAACACAACAAACCATGCAATAGGCATACATTACTGATGCAACAAAATAACCAACACCTTCAGTACACAACAAGCCTTGCTATGGGTATACCATCACAGACACAACATAATGACCAACACCTTCTTTACACAACAAGCCTTGCTATGGGTATACCATCACAGACACAACATGATGACCAACACCTTCTTTACACAACAAGCCTTGCTATGGGTATACCCTCACAGACACAACATGATGACCAACACCTTCTTTACACAACAAGGCTTGCTATGGGTATACCATCACAGACACAACATGATGACCAACACCTTCTTTACACAACAAGCCTTGCTATGGGTATACCATCACAGACACAACATGATGACCAACACCTTCATAACACAACAAACCATGCAATAGGCATACATTACTGATGCAACAAAATAACCAACACCTTCAGTACACAACAAGCCTTGCTATGAGTATACCATCACAGACACAACATGATGACCAACACCTTCATAACACAACAAACCATGCAATAGGCATACATTACTGATGCAACAAAATAACCAACACCTTCAGTACACAACAAGCCTTGCTATGGGTATACCATCACAGACACAACATGATGACCAACACCTTCATAACACAACAAACCATGCAATAGGCATACATTACTGATGCAACAAAATAACCAACACCTTCAGTACACAACAAGCCTTGCTATGGGTATACCATCACAGACACAACATAATGACCAACACCTTCTTTACACAACAAGCCTTGCTATGGGTATACCATCACAGACACAACATGATGACCAACACCTTCATAACACAACAAACCATGCAATAGGCATACATTACTGATGCAACAAAATAACCAACACCTTCAGTACACAACAAGCCTTGCTATGGGTATACCATCACAGACACAACATAATGACCAACACCTTCTTTACACAACAAGCCTTGCTATGGGTATACCATCACAGACACAACATGATAACCAACACCTTCTTTACACAACAAGCCTTGCTATGGGTATACCCTCACAGACATAACATGATGACCAACACCTTCTTTACACAACAAGGCTTGCTATGGGTATACCATCACAGACACAACATGATGACCAACACCTTCTTTACACAACAAGCCTTGCTATGGGTATACCATCACAGACACAACATGATGACCAACACCTTCAGTACACAACAAGCCTTGCTATGGGTATACAATCACAGACACAACATTATGACCAACACCTTTACACAACAAACCATGCTATGGGTATATCATTACAGACACAACATTATGACCAACACCTTCTTTACACAACAAGCCGTGCTATGGGTATACCATCACAGACACAATATTATGACCAACACCTTCTTTACACAACAAACCGTGCTATGGGTATATCATCACAGACACAACATTATGACCACAACAAGCCATGCTATGGGTATACCATCACAGACACAACATTATGACCAACACCTTCTTTACACAACAAACCATGCTATGGGTATATCATCACAGACACAACATTATGACCACAACAAGCCGTGCTATGGGTATACCATCACAGACACAACATTATGACCAACACCTTCTTTACACAACAAACCATGCTATGGGTATATCATCACAGACACAACATTATGACCAACACCTTCTTTACACGACAAGCATGCTATGGGTATATCATCACAGACACAACATTATGACCAACACCTTCTTTACACGACAAGCATGCTATGGGTATACCATCACAGACACAACATTATGACCAACACCTTCTTTACACAAAAAGCCTTGCTCTATAGCTCCATATACCCATGTATATCGTCACAGATACAACATTATGACCAACACCTTCTTTACATAACAAGCCTTGCTATGGGTATATCGTCACAGACACAACATTACGACTAACACCTTCTTTACACAATAGACCATGCTATGGGTATACCATCACAGGCACTACATTATGACCAACACCTTCTTTACAACAAGCCTTGCTATGGGTATATCGTCACAGACACAACATTATGACCAACACCTTCTTTACACAACAAGCCTTGCTATGGGTATATCGTCACAGACACAACATTATGACCAACACCTTCATAACACAACAATCCATGCAATAGGCATACTTTACTGATGCAACAGAATAACCAACACCTTCAAAACATTACTAATAACTAAAGCTTCTGGTAACAATCGTGTCAAGGTGTTATCTACAATATTTACATCACCAAACGTTTCGCCCATGCTGTGATGTGGCATCCTCAGTTGTATCACTGAGACTCAGACATAGTCTCTCTGAGTCTCAGAGATACCACTGAAGATGCCACATCACAGCATGGGCGATACGTTTGGTGATGTAAATATTGTAGATGACACCTTGACACGGTCGTTACCGGAGTCTTTAGTAATTAGAAAAAACACAGGCCACTTCAGCCTACGAACTTCAAAACATAACAAACCATGCTATGGACACACATTCCAGACACAACACCATGACCAATGATGTATGGGTGAGCGGTTTGGTCAGTACCATTGTACATGTATGGAAGTGTGGGTGAGTTGTTTTGTTAGCTACCATTTATTAATTTAACAAAAATAATGTTAATAACTTTTTGATATTCATAACGTGACAGCAATCAGTTCATACTACAGTCAGCCAATACTAAATGGAGAGTAACGTTGTTAGTGATTTTCGACTGGCCGTGGTTTCCCATAGGAACTGCATCAGGAACTGAACTGACTCAGCTAATGGCAGACAGTGGTGGGACTCTACTCTCCTGTGACAGCAGTCAGCCAAAACTAAATGGAGAGTAATATTGTTATGGTCATTGACTGGCCATGGTTTCCCAAAGGAACTGCACCAGGAACTGAACTGAGCCCACTAATGGTTGACAGTGGTTGGACTCTATCCACCTATGACAGCAGTTACATGGAGAGTAACGTTGTTAGTGGTTGTCGACTGGCCGTGGTTTCCCATAGAGACTGCACCAGGAACTGAACTGACTCCGCTAATGGCAGACATTGGTGGGACTCTACTCTCCTGTGACAGCAGTCAGCCAATACTAAATGGAGAGTAACATTGTTATGGTCATCGACTGGCTATGGTTTCCCATAGAGACTGCACCAGGAATTGAACGGAGCCCACTAATTATTGACAGTGGTTAGACTTAAATTAGAGATTTAATTTGACTGTTTGAGTGTGTGGAGGTGGTAAATAATAGTGAAGGTATTTTGAACATAAAAGGTATAATTAACCATATTCGTAAAATAAATTAAGTCGAGTATTAAATGCTTCTAGAAATATTTGGTTATAATTGTTTCAAATTTGTTTAGTTGAATATTTAAGAAAAACATTATTATAGGTTGTTATAAGTTTTACTTACAAAGGATGGGTCTGAATGACAGAAGGCTGCCCAACACATATAAAACGGAAATTACTTATTTAAATAATAAGACTTAATTTATTTAACATTACAAAATAAAACAAATAAAAAAGTAAAATTATCAAACATATTTGGAGGAGTTGTGAACAATAACTATCTAATGACTAATTAGTAAAAGTCAGCAATAAATTCCAACTGATAAAACTACGTGAGCCAAGTTGATTGCTGAGTAGCACACTAAGACACCTGAACAAACAAGACTGCACATAACTCTGTGTCTTGAAACTTGACCTTTAAGCGAACATTACTGAATTGTCTGTTGATACAATACTGCTTTAATATGAGTAATTCTCAATCCTCAGCTATCTGTCTATATGCTGTTAAAATAATAAACTGCAGTTATTGAAAAAACTGAGGATACAAATAACAATTGTTTATAGAAATTAAAAAAAATAAATTGACCAATTAAAAAATTGCTTATTTTATTATTATAAATTTTAAAAAAAGTAAAAAAACAAGGATTATTAACTTTCAGAAATTTAAGTCAACCATGAGAAAGAGTCCTTATATTACCAAAATTAGCCCAAATATAAAGACAAGGAGCCTTATTAAAAATAAACTTTTAGAAAATAAAGAAAAATGTCATAACAAACATTCTCAGGCTCAAAAAAACAGTAAACTGTTAATTTCACCTGGAAATAATGCTCCTTCGAATCACTCTTCTACACCTACAACAAAACTGGTTCACACTCAGGACGTATCGACTAACACTGACAGTAAATTACCAATTATTAACTCACTGCTTAGTTCAGAGTGGTTATCAGACGATGTTATACGGATGCATTACGAGCTTATGAGCCACAAAGTCACTGAGAAATTGCCAATATGCACAGTTAAGCCAATAATTGCTCAAGCTATCAAATGTCTTACTGATGTGAACCACATTATAACACCATTAAATTTAAACTACCAATAACCCACCCACCCACCCATACACGTACAGTGGTATTGACCCACCCGCCCACCCATACACGTACAGTGGTATTGACCCACCCGCCCACCCATACACGTACAGTGGTATTGTCCCACCCGCCCACCCATACACGTACAGTGGTATTGTTGGGTAATTTCTACCAATAAATGACTCCAATGGTGTAAAACTCAAAGAAAGTGGCAGCCATTGGAGCTTACTTGTTTTTATCAAATCATGCAACAAGTTTCTTCATTTTGATTCTTCAGGGAATTACAATTTAACTGCAGGTAATGAAGTGGCAAACAAATTAATGAAATAAATAACAGGGGATGTTGACACAGTTATTGTGGAGCCATGTAAAACTCCACAACAGTATAATTCGATAGACTGTGGAATCTATTTGATATTGATAACGGAAATATTAATTTACAGAATCATTAATGCTCCTGAGGAAGACTTAATTTATGACCTGCCAGAATTTAGTGAAGTGGATATTTGGACCAAGCGGGTTCAGTTGGCTTCCATGGTCTATTCTTCACAAAAATCATACATTCAACTAGAGAAAACAGCATCTATGATGATTGAATCAACACATAAACTGACCTACTTACAAAAGATGAGTAAGAGTAACAGGGCTGATTTAAATATAAGTCAAGAAAAAATTAGCAGGTTAGAAGATCACTATCAAACTTATAATGCTAAAACAACCATAGTTGAAAATAAAATAAAAATATCAAAAGCTACCATTCACAAACAAAACAATGGAAACAAGACAGCTGCAAAAAGTATCCCATTAACAAAAACACCACAAACAAGGGGAACAAGTGGTTTGACTGGCTCAATGCCTAAATTAGTCTTGTCATGTGACAGTCAAGGGCGAGGGCTGTCTTCTTATTTGATGGATCAAAATCGGGGATTTCAAGTCTTCAACCATGTTCAACCTGGTGCCTTACTCGAACAAATTATGACATCTGCCATCAATACATCAACTAGAAGTGCTTACTCTAAAAATGACTTCCAAATAATCAATGGTGGGACAAATAATGTCTTTAATTACTGTGGTAACAATGACAGATCACGTATAAAAAACATCACAAAGTACCTAGAAAAACAGTTGGAACAATTTCATCATAAAAATCTTATAATATCAACAATACCATATAGATATGATTTAAGAGAAAGTAGCAAAGAAAATGAAATCATTAGGGACATAAATACTGAAATAAGAAAATTAACTTACACCCATCCAAATATACAGCTACTTGACTTGTACCTTCTTCAGAGTTGCCACCATACAAGGCATGGGTTGCATATAAATAGGTTAGGAAAAAATTTGTCTCAAAATAAATCTTTAAAATTATAAATAAAATATGGAAAAAGCAAGATGCAAGAGTAGAGCAACTGGCTACAGCAGTAGTAACGGAAACAACTTCTGCAATAAATCACCTTGTGTCTTCTTCATATTCTAAAACAACTGAGGATATGGAACCTCAGGCAGTAGCTGTTTCATTGCCATATATAAGGAACATCAAGCCTTCTACACATCAACATGCTACAGAAGACAAGGAAACATCGGTGGAATATACAACAAATACAAACATGACACCATCCAGTGAAAGGCAGACTAACTTTTCTCCAAGACTTTTTAACAACACCGACAGAGTTACACCTTCAACGACTGGACTCTCCTTTGTTGGATTTTCAACACCACAATTAGAAACTGAGAATGTAAAGCATAAGAAATTAATAATAAGTAACTTAGAGAACAATATATGTAATATGTCACTAACATAAAACTAATTTTAGGTAACAATTCTAGGGAAACAGTAAATTCCACTATAGAGAAAAATATTACTTTTAATATTTTCCATCAAAATATAGAGCATTTAGAATCTAGAATTGACCCTTTACTCATAACTCTGGAAGAACTAAAGCCAAACATATTGATAGTAACAGAACATAAATGTATAAAAAATAATATCACAAATATACAGTTGAATAATTATAACTTAATGTCATACTTTGCAAGAGAAAATATACCAGGGGGTGGGGTTGCGATATTTAGTAAAGAGGGAATAAAGAGTAAAGAAACATCTCATAAAGATATAAATAGCTTATATGAAGAAACAATTTTTGAGTTTTGTTCAACAAAAGTCTTAATCAATAACTATAAAGTATTAGTTTGTGGATTTTATAGATCACCTAAGAAACAGTACCATAAATTAGTTTTAGAAAAATTTGATAGATTGCTGTGTATAGTACAAAAACAGTACAAAAACTATAAAATTGTAATAGCAGGTGATTTTAATGTGAATATATTAGATAAAAATCTACACACTAAGCAATTTATAAATGTAATTACAAGTCATGGTATCAGGTGCTTAATAGATATACCTACCAGAGTTGCACAGAAATCTGCAACTTTGTTAGATAACTTTTTTACTGACTTACCAAGTGAAATATGTAAGGCACATACATTAGTCACAGCGCTCTCTGACCATGATGGTATATTTTAAAAACTAAATTTAGATAATGTAAGACTAAAAGATAAAAATGTATTTAAAATTCAAAGAAATATTAGCAAAGAAAATGTAAATAATTTCAAAAAATGTCTTATAGAGGAAACCTGGACTGATATGTATTATGCATCTTGTAATGAAAAATTTAACACTTTTTATAAGATATTTTGTTATATAAATAATTTACTGCCTTACTTGCACAATCCATTTCAGTTTTATTGCGATGTATACATTTCGGGGATAACCCCATCTTCATAGCATCTTAAAATATAAAACTACACAAACTTAGTTAATTTAGTACACTGTATAACGTTGTGGTGTATAAATTAAAATAAAATAAATATTGAAACAATTCGGATTCGATTCTTAACCTTCAAACATTTTGTATAGACTACTTAAAAAAAAAAAAAAAAAAAAAAAAAAAAAAAAAAAAAAAAAAAAAAAAAAAACAACTGTAGCAAAATATAAATACACTAAACTTAAACTCATTGAAACAATACACAACATTTCGTTCAACAAATATTGCCTAATTAATAATATAATTCCTTCCTATATACAAGAACAAGTTATATAAGATGGTCAAAAAAAGGGGAACTACTAATAATAGATTACAAGAATATTTTAAAACATATAGTGAACGTCTGAAACTGGATATTGATAATAGAAAACGTAGTTACTACTCTACTCTCTTTGAAAAAAATCACAATAACGTTAAAAAACAATGGGAGACAATAAATAGTGTTATAGGAAAAAGATCAAACAAACTAGATATTAGTATAATATGTTCATCAAAGAATTCTTCTGTTATTTTACAAGACCCAAAGATGATTGCAGAAGAGTTTAATGACTTCTTTGTTAATATCATAAACTCTCTTAGGGACAGATTAGACTCAGCAGATTTAACAGACAAAAATAGGTACAACCTACTTTTTCCAACGACTAGTTCATGTAAGTCGTTCTATTTTTTCCCCACATGTTCAGAGGAAATTGATCTAGTCATAAGAGGGTTAAAACCCAATAAAGCCCCCGGTATTGATAGTATATCGGCCTTTGCTTTAAAAGAAGTAAAGGATATTATATCACCAGTCTTAGCTTTTTTAATTAACTTAAGTTTCGAAAGTGGGAAATTTCCATCAGTATTAAAATTTGCGGTAGTTGTTCCTTTGCTCAAAAAGGGGAATTCTCTAGATCTAAATAATTACAGACCTATTTCTTTACTTTCAGTTATTTCAAAGGTAGTCGAGAAGATAGTTAAAAAAAGAGTTTTAAATTTTCTTAAGCTTAGAAATTATTTTTCATTAAACCAATTTGACTTTTCTGAAGAAAAATCAACCGATGATGCGTTATTAAAATTTATTTCCGGCATATATAAAGGTTTCAATGAGAAAAGTTCTGTCGGTGGTATATTTGTAGACATAACTAAAGCTTTCGATGCAGTTGACCATGATATCTTACTTTCTTATATGTTTAAAGCAGGATTTAGAGGAATAGCTTTTAAATGGTTTAAAAGTTATTTATTTGAAAGAGCACAATGTGTAAGAATCAAAGATCAGTATAGTGAATTTAAAAACGTAACCTGCGGTGTTCCTCAAGGATCCGTTCTTGGACCCATTCTTTTTTTAATATTTATTAATAGTTTATGCTCTGGTTATTTTAAAGGTGTCTTAAGCTGTTTTGCTGATGATACTGCACTTTGCTATAATTCAATTACCACTGATCAATTAAAAAATGACATGCAAGAAGATCTCGATTCATTGAAAATATGGTTTACATTTAATAAATTAACGTTAAGCTTAAAAACCAAATATATTCATTTTTCATTAAGATCATACATTATATTATAGGTGTGTTAGTTGTCTTTTATCAGGCTATTCTGTTTGTAACTGACGAGTATATGGTTCTTGAGCGCGTGGATAATATTAAATATTTGGGCTTAACAATAGATCAACATTGTTCTTGGAAACTACACGTAAAAAACATAAAAAGCTATATGATTACAGTTTTAAGAAATTTTTATTACTTATAAACCATATGTCCTCTTATTGTGTTAAGAACGTTATATTTTTCTATTGTTCATTCTAAGTTACAGTATGGTATCTGCTGCTGGGGAGGAATTTATTACACTAATATTAAACCGGTTATAATTGCTCAGAAAAAAGTATTGCAGGTTATAGTTGGTGTTAGAAGATCAGAACATTCTTTTCCATTTTTTTCCCATTTAAACATTCTTCCTTTTAGACATTTATATGTTTATAAAGTATTAAGGACTTTTTATATGAGGAGTGAGCACTTAGTGGGTAATTTAAATGTGCATTCTAGTAGATTAAGGTCACAAAACCGAGTGGCTCAATTTAAAGTTAATAATGAAGCCTTTAGGCGTTTTTACACATGCTGTGCGTCAAGATTATACAATAGATTGCCCGCTCATGTCACATCATGTTCTACACTTGGATCTTTTTTGAAAAATTTGAAACGTTGGCTTTTCTCTTTTGAAGATATTGAATTTATTTTAAATTAAGTGCAGAAATTCTTTTTGTTTTGTAATTTAGAAACTTTTATTGGATAATGCTCCTTAGTGGCAGACTGAGGTTGACCTCTAGGTTAGCACTTATAGTTTAGAAATAATTTTTTAGATTAAGCATTATGTATTTTATAGTTAATGTAGTTTAGCACCAGCACAATGTCTGTTTCTAGTCTTATGATGGTATCTCAACACAAATTTTCATTTTAATGAGATACCTAGTTCCACTTTTCTTCTTGTTATTTTACTTTTTTGGCTTTTTCTGTGTTAGACTTCATAATATAACGAAAAGAGTAGTATATCTAACATTTATTAAACATTCTATTGTACTTTTATTAGTTATTAAAGTATACACTACACCTTGTGCATTAAATTGTTGTAAAGGAGATAGGCTGGAAGTTAAAAAAGATTTATGTAATTTTAATTGTACTTATTTCTTGTTGGAATTGTGGAATAAATTTCTTTCTTTCTTTCTTATATCAACATTAAAACTAAAACCAAAACAATAGCAGCTATGAAAGCCATATCAACTTCCCAAAAGGTTTGGTTTAAAGAAGAAATTAAACAACATTACAAAAAGAAAGAATTACTCAATGAAATGTTATACAAACAACATTTAGATCTAGCTGAAACTTACGGAAATATATTCACTGAAATTACTAATCAAGTTGACAATTGGATTAAACCTATCATAAAGAAAAAGAAACTATCCCAAATGAAAAAGCTTAATAAACTGATAGACCCCAAAAAAGTTAAAACTAAAGTAATTTCCTGTAAACACAAATTTCATCCACGAGTTGTTAATAAATCATCAATACAGTTTACTGATGAAGAAATGTCCCTATTGAACAAACGCCTTAAATATAACCTACCTCATGAAAATAAATCCATTTTGATCAATTCCCTGGTTGATATTGAAAGTTGCATTCAATCTTTACCTTCTGACAAACAGGACATATTAAGATATGACATAGTAAATAAATTAAATACTTCTTCTGACAAAATATCAAATACATCAAACAATAATTATCAAGAAATAAGCGTTATCAAAAACATCAAAAAGAAACTTACAGATAAAAATTCTCTTATTACTAAAGCTGACAAAGGAAATGCTGTAGTAATCCTAAGGAAATCTGAATATACAGACAAAGTTAACACTTTCATTCAAGAAAACAATATCCTACAATTAAATAAAGATCCCACCAATCAGTATAAAACTGAAGTGAATAAAGCCATTAACAGTTGCAAGACCCTTTTATCTAAGAAAGAAATGTACAATCTAAAGATTATTAACCCCACTGCTCCTAAACTTCGTGGCCTCCCTAAAATACATAAACAGCTTTGCCCTATAAGACCTTTAGTCAATTTTATTAATGCACCGTCATATAACTTAGCAAAATTCCTAGACAAAACTATCAGACGTTCAATAGAATTTAAAGGTAACTGTAACGTAAGAAACACCAATGATCTAGTCACAAAAATAAAAGACATTCAAATACCTACAAACACTCAACTGATCTCATTTGACATCACAAACCTCTATACAAACGTTCCAACAAATGAAATACCAGGAATATTAGAAATATATCTTAAAGACAGCAACAAATTAAACGATGAAGCCATAGTTGAAGTTATAACTCTTCTAAATATCATTCTTAAACAAAATTACTTTGAATTCGAAGGGAAGTATTACTTTCAGAAAGAAGGTCTTGCTATGGGATCTCCATTATCACGTATATTAGCTGAGCTATTTCTAGATAACATAGAATTCACAAAAATCAAGTCAGATTTCAACAAAAACAAACATAAGATTGTTTACTGGTATAGGTTTGTTGATGATGTAATTTGTTTATACGAAGGTAATCTCAATGAAATACACATATGTAACAATTTCTTGAACACACTCCATCCTAAACTTAAATTCACCTGTGAAAATGAAATCAATAACTCTATCAATTATCTAGACCTAACAATTACTAAAAATGATCAAAAACATTCCTTCAAAATTTACCGAAAACCAACACACACAGACACCACGATCCATGCAAACTCAAATCATCCTAAATCACACAAATATGCTGCATTCAAATCCATGATCCATAGACTAGTCAACACACCACTTAGTGAAGAAGATTATTTTGAAGAACTTAATACAATCAAATTCATAACTCAGCAGAATGGATACAATTACAACATAGTTGAGAGATTATTAACCAAAATTAAGAAAAACAAACGAAATATTAAAAAAACACCAAATTTTTATTTTTAAGTCACTTTTATTTTTAAAGTAGTCTATACAAAATGTTTGAAGGTTAAGAATCTAATCCGAATTGTTTCAATATTTATTTTATTTTAATTTATACACCACAATGTTATACAGTGTACTAAATTAACTAAGTTTGTGTAGTTTTATATTTTAAGATGCTATGAAGATGGGGTTATCCCCGAAATGTATACATTGCAATAAAACTGAAATGGATTGTGCAAGTAAGGCAGTAAATTATTTATATAATTAATTTTACACAATTCAGAGCTACATATTGAAATAAGATATTTTGTAACTATTTTAAGCAATGTTTTCCAGTGGTAGAGCTAAAGTTAAAATAGGTAATAAAATGAGTTAGATGAATGATGAATTAAAGATAAAAAGACAGAAGTTAACTTATTTATGTAGAGAAATAAGACAGAAAAAAGACAGTGTTATAATAAATGTCTTAAAAACTGAAAAAAAAGGAATATAGGAAAAACATACATTTGGCAAAAAAAATTTTATTCAAATCTAATACAAAGGTCAAACAATAAATGTAAAACGACTTGGAAATGTATTAACAATGATCTAGGCAAAGTTAAAACATGTCAAAGCAAAGTAATTAAACTTAAAGAGAAAGGGATAATTAAATCAAAGCCAGAGATAGTTAGTAATATATTTAATAATTTTTTTATAAATTTGGTGGATACAAACTCCAGTGGTGCACAGGCAACAGAAGACTTAGATAACGGTATGACAGTTAATCAGAGTCTGACAAAATTCCGATGTGAGCCAGTAAGTGAAAAAGAACTGCTTAAAATAATAAGAAATTTTAAAAATAAAAATACCAGTGGATATGATGAAATACCAGTGTCACTTTTAAAATCAGTAGCTGAAATTATAATCAAACCATTAATCCATGTTATAAATGCGTCATTTATTCTAGGTGAATTTCCAGAAAAATTAAAGATCTCAAGAGTAATACCAGTGCATAAGAAAGGAGATACCACAGATAAAACTAATTACAGACCAATATCTATTCAGTCATCTTTCTCAAAAGTATTTGAAAAATGTATGTTCAATAGATTGTCAAGCTATCTTGAAAAAAATAACATATTTGAAGATGAGCAACATGGATTTAGACAGGGAAGATCTGTTGTCAATGCAATTACATGCTTTCTTGAAAGTTTAATTGCAGACTTAGATCATGGGAAAAAAGTTCTAGCTGTCTTAATGGACCTGACTAAAGCCTTTGATAGAGTGTCATACAAAGCTCACTGAAGCATTAAAAAATTGTGGTATTCAGGAAACTGCTTTGAAATGGTTAACTTCGTTCTATGAGAATAGATGACAGTATGTAGAAATAACGAGTCAGAGAAAGAACACTATATATAAAGTAACTTCAGAACTAGGAAAAATTAAACATTCAGTCCCTCAAGGCTCTGTATTGGGTCCGTTATTATTCATATGTTATTTCAGAGGATTAGCTTCAAAATTACAAAAAATAGATAACAGCAGCCAGTTATGCTTGTATGCAGACGATGCGAATCTTAAAGTCTCAAGTAATGATTGGTTATATCTAAAACAATTATCAGAACAACTCTTAAAATCTACAGACATGTATTTAAATGAAAAAAGTCTTCTTCTTAATGCTAGAAAAACAAATTACATTATATTTGACTTAAAAAATCGATATAACAAGCAGCTGGAGAATATAAATTTTAATTTAAAAATAGAAAATCAATACCTGGAAAGGACAAGGAGTGTGAAGTTTTTAGGACTTACAATAGATGACCAATTATTTTGGGCACAACATGCAGATACAATATGCAAAAAGATAAATGTAGGATTATTTGCATTAAGGAAAATGTCCTTTTATTGTGATAGAAATGCATTGATAACGCTATATTATGCCCACATTCATTCGCATATTGATTTTGGATTACAGATTTATGGAGGGACAACCCACACAAACTTAGAACAAATATTAATAACACAAAAATAGGCTATAAGAATAATCCTAAATCTTAAATATCAAGAATCCTGTAAAGATAAATTCAAAGAATTAAAGATACCAACAGTTTTTAGTTTATATGTGCTTCAGGTAATTAAATATGCTAAATTAAATGAAGATAAATTTGAGAAACATAATAAAGTGCATAATCATGATACAAGAAACAAAGACAAATTTATTATACAAAGACATAGAACAGAACTTTTCTCCAAAACGACTGGACACATTGGAATTAAACTTTTAAATAATCTACCAAGACATATTCAAAAAGAAAAGGATCTAAATATATTTAATAAAAAGTTAAAATCATTAATAATTGACTGGTCATTGTACTCGGTTCAGGAGTTCTTCACCAGAACAGATACTTATAAGTTAAACTGCTAATCTGTTGTCTGTGTATATAGAGGGTGAAATAGAAACGCATATAATACGTTTTAGAATAGTTTAGGCTAAGAACAGTGATAAATTCTTGTTAGATGTATTGACGTTATTCATGTACTATATGTAATGTATGTATGAATAAAGAATTATTGACTATTGACTATTGACTATTGACTATTGACTATTGACTCTACCCTCCTTTGACAGCAGTCAGCCTATAGTGAATGGAGAGTAACATTGTTATGGTTGTCGAATGGCCGTGGTTTCCCATAGGCCTGGGGGTTTCACCAGGAACTGAACTGACTCCACTAATGGTTGACAGTGGTGGGACTGTACTCTCCTGTGACAGCAGTCAGCCAATACTAAATGGAGAGTAACATTGTTAGTGAACGTCGACTGGCCGTGGTTTCCCATAGGGACTGCGCTAGGAACTGAACTGAGCCCACTAATGGTACACAGTCTTTACTACTTAGGCAACAGTCAGCTTAGACTACTTAGTGAGTACTTTGTGGTTTCCCTTGAGGACACACCACTAGCTGAAAATGTTGACTAAATAATGGCCACAGTTTAGACACTACAAATAACAGGAACCTGTTGTAAGTAACTCGAACTTGCTTTTTTCACTAATCTTATTAGCAGCCAGTAAAATAAGCAGTTGATATATTTTAATTGCAAACAATTTTAGACAAGCAGAGTGGAAAAATGTATATAATTAACAAAACAAGTAGCAAAACATTTTGATAAATATTTTATTATCCAAATTAAAATTTTATATAACAATCGAATTCCATTATGATTTAAAAGATCATCAGCATTCAAGCAAGTAAGATATGATGTGTTAGCTGTTATTTGTTGAAAACAGCTGATGCTCTACATATTTTCTGAACTGTATTTGACATCATAGTGTGCAAATTATGTGTAAAAATAATACAGTACAAGTGAACGTCACACAGCACAAATATACTAAAATATAAGCACAAAATGCACAAATATATTACAATACAAGTACAAAATGCAAAAATACTATGGTGATTGATTTCGGTGAACCATGCCCACCTTTCTCAGACCAGAGGGATTAAAAATATATATAAAAGTAATAGTACTCATAATAGAACATAGTGTAAAGTTTGTAACCACAATAGTACAATCAAACAAGGTGTACGATCTATAACAGTGGTAGTATTTAAACTGGAGACAGAAATATTAGTCAGACCACAATGTAGTGTACTCCTATACAACATGTATTAACTTTACCAGAAAGAACTTGCGTTCATTTGTTTATTGTTAACAATAAAGTTAACTTATTATTGTTAAACTTCTTAACAATAAAGTTGATTAAATTGATAAAACTCATCATTTATTAAACTCCACCTTGTTTAGTAATATAAACTAGTTGTGGATATTGGTAAAATTGTCTCCTGAAGTCTTATCTATCCAATAGGTGGGTACTCAAACTACAGTGGAAAGCAGAGTTGTATGTACAAATAACAGCCCACTTTACCACCATATTTAATGTATCCACCTGGATTAGCCAATGCAGAATAGTGTATGCTTGCAATTTTCACATTGGAGAAGTTCCTTTGTTTAATGAAGACATTTTAAAAGAAAATTAGAATAAACTGATTTGTGCCCCTTCCGTGGTTTTAAAGTTACATTAATGTGTAGGTCCCAGGTTCAATGTAAGAACTTTGCATGCATAGTTATTCTTTACTTAATTTTTACATTGTTTCAGTATGATAATCTCCATATTGGCTGTGATGCTTCTATGCCCTTCGTGGCGACTGGCGGTTTCAGCAACCTCAGACCATGACCTCGGTAACAAGCGGATGTACGACTTTGGGCTCGGCAAGCGGGCAGCTTACAGCTACGTGTCTGAATACAAACGCCTTCCAGTCTACAACTTTGGTCTCGGAAAGAGGGATGGAGGTCACCGAATGTACTCATTTGGTCTTGGGAAAAGGGATAGGTAATTTTCAACGTAGATACATATTTATAAATATTACCCAATAAATTTAAAATCTAACTACTGTACAAGTCTCTTAATTAAATCCATTTACATATAATTTGATTACAATTAATTATTATGCAAATGATTGACAGTGTTTGTTTCAGTTCTAAGTTTCAAAAGTGTGCCGTTTGCACATTTACCATGGGACAGCCTCTCCTTTTATCTTAGTCTGCATTTGTATGTAATTGTCTTGTTTAGTTCCGTTTTAACAATACTTCTTGGCATTTTTATACATTCCAATAGTTTAACCATAGTTGTTCTTCAAATCGACGAACCGCATACAACATCATTGAAATATAAGAAGAAGGAGGGTATCTTCAAGAAGTGTGACTGTTTCGAGATAAATTAATGATCAGAAAACGCTTCTTTTTATCAGTAAGTTTTTTTACTATCAGAACTATTCCTTGACTAAAATTTGCATGGTTCTTTTTGGTTTGGAATTGCGTTTTAGACTTCTATCACCTTTCTCTTTTATAGCCTTTTTTTTTTTTTTTTTTTTTTTTGCTGGGATGACAGGTTTTAGTTCTTCCCAAATCGCCAATTTGGTGTACCTCTAATTAAAGGTTCAACCTGGAGATACATCATGTCCTAAAATCCATTGAGATCTTCAACTGTTATCTTCAACTGTTGGCTTCTATACTGGCCAACAAGTCTGCAGAACTGGTTGAACTGTCCCTGGTCAACAGTCTGTCACAAAGCGTTGTCTATGTCATCAGCAACATCTCGCGGAAGTGTTCCGGGGGCTATTGATGACCATTCTTCTGCTGGAGAGACCAGTCGGTCTCTCTGTTTGTCCACTCTTCCTCTCTTCAAACCTGTCTCAGGATTACACACCCCTCGATCTTCAGATATCTCAGTTTTAACTGATATTTGCTGTTCAGGGCTCATCTGGATTTGGCGATTCGGAACATCCGTCTCAGCTTTTTGGATACCTTGTTCATTGGTGTTGGAGATTGCCAAAGGGGTTACAAGTGTTTGGCTTGAGTTTGTAGAAGATGTTGAGGACTCTTTCATTGGTTATAAAACCTTTGTTAATACTTAATGATTGTTTGTCTCATTCTTTATATCATTGTTGTTAGTGGTTTTTTGCCCTTTAGACTGTTGAATTTTCTGTACAGATCTCTTAAGCACAGTTGGTGTATGTGGAGATGTCAATTTCTTCAAGCCAGTTCGTTTGTTGTGTTGAAACGTAAACTCAGATTTCCTTTCAATTAAGATAAAGACTCGAACAGGAGACTTAAAAATAAAACCTACTTCTCTATGTACATTTCTTTGTTAAAGTTTTGAATAGGCTCTTCTGACTCTCTTATTTTTTACTTCTTGAGATGGTTTTATCTCATTTTCCTTTTTCTGGGTCCTATAATTGTTTTTATAATGGGTGTGTTCCCATGATGAGGAATACCAACAACAAATGGAGGTTTTTTTCTTAACTTTAAGAACCTGTTTCATTGCTACTTTTTCAAGTGTATACTTCTGAAGTGCCAATTGTCTTGAAAGTACCTTCATCTAATTGATAATGTTTTAGTTACATAATTAAGATTTCTTGAGATATACAATCAAAGTTGCGTAATAAACAATAAGTCAAATCGCGTAATAAAACTGATGTATATTTCCTTGATTAAAAAGCCCTTACGTTCCCGTATAAGGGAGTCTTTAAACACTGTCTCTCAACTGATTATAGTTTATTATACTGTCACTGGCTAAGACATTAACTTAAGTAAAGTTCCAACATCAATGGTTAGTAAAAAAACATAGCCTATTTCAAAACTGTTGTTGTATATTTAGATATTGCTAGAACTGCAGTAAGGAATGAGAACAAGAATAAGAAGGTTCTCAGAAAATGATAATTTTTCATAAATTCCTTAATAAAACTGGAGATTTGAATAAAGCATAAGAAAATAGACAGTATCATCTATAATAATAGATGTATACCTTTTTTAATATACATGTAGCAATTTTATAAAGTCGCTAGCTTCATAATTTACTAGCGAATTATATAATTGTTCCTATTAAAACTATTATTTATTCTTCTATCTTTGCTTCTCATGAGAAGTTGTTAGTTAGCAAATAGGGAAACATTAATTTAAATAAAATGCTACGTGTTATTTACATTTCCCTAACAAGGTTCTCTTAAAAAAATTACTATTACATAATTTTATTGAGCTTATAAACTCAATCTATTGATTTTTCTCATAAGATTTAACACCATACATTTATTTTAGGTATGACCCTCAAGAAGATAATGATGTTGACTATGACATGAAGCGTGCAGCTCCTTCACCCTACAACTTTGGCCTCGGTAAGCGGGAAGGCCGATTGTATTCCTTTGGACTTGGAAAGCGCAGTGCTTACTACGAAGATGATGACACTGACTATGATGCTGAGTACAAGTATAGGATGGGCAAGCGTGCCTCTCCCTCACCATACAATTTTGGCCTTGGTAAACGGGAAGGCAGAATGTATTCCTTTGGGCTTGGAAAACGTGATTATGATGAAGAGGAATTGGATGAAGACGTAAAGTCTCTTCTGTCTGGGAAAAGGGCAGCTCCATCACCTTATAACTTTGGATTGGGAAAGAAAAACAGCAAACTGTATTCATTTGGACTTGGTAAGTAATTTAAGAATTCGTAAATCAAATATTTTCTTGTTTTTATGGGAGGCATGAATGATTTTGGATACGATTTTATAAAAACAAAACAGAAACAACTTCTTAAAAAATAGTTTAACAATTATTGGTGATATTATATAGGGCGATAATTTAAACTGGAAACAGAATTATATTTTTAAAACTATTTCAGATTCAACAATTTACACTTACAACATCAATGCTAAATAAGAAAATCTGAAATGAGAGCATAGGTTGTGACGAATCACCTCCTCCTTCAGTCAGAATAACAATTAATTAATAATACTTTTTCAGCGAAGTTCTTTAACGATTAATTAAAGAGTTTTAGTAGATTACGTTAACATACATTTCCCAAAATTGTGTCTTAGCTACCACGTGGGTTACTCAGTCCACGGCGGAAGTTAAGGTCGTTCGCCTGACTGCAATGTCATCACCGTGCCGATCGTATGATCCGATCGGACCAATCACCGATCGCCATGCGAACGCTTGGAGGTGGCCAGGAGGGGGGAACTCTAGCAGATCTCGATGAGTATGGGGATGAGTTATGTGTTGGTCGGCTCTTGGCTAATAGTAATTATCAGATATGTTTAGGTTACCGTAGTTAGACGATACGGGACGTTGGGATTTTGTTCGTTTCACAGTATAAAATTGTACTGAATCTATTATTATGGATTGTGGTTCATGAAAAATAAATACAAGTGACATTTACTGAAAGCCGCAGTTTTATTGCTCCTTCAGCGACCACCTGGTGCATCCGTGAGAAGTATGCAAGGGTCTGTCCCCTTTTATAAGTGACAGTGGTGGCAGCGTATTTGTACTACCGCAACAAGGTCGAGTTGTACATCAAATTAAAGGTCTTAATTATTATGAGAATACAACTCCTCATAGCTGACCTCAAAATGTTGTTCCATTACAAAATGGCGGGAGCTTAAATTTACAACTTTGAACTTGATAAAACATTTCTTAGTTAGTTGAGCCAATGTACGTTAAAGCAGCAACTTGTAGAACATTAATACTGTGCCTATCTATTTCCTATCTAAATACATTTCTTAAAGCAACTACCAACACCACTGTACAAGTATATGATGGTGGAAGGGGTGACAAACACTGTATATAGATGGGTGGGTTTGAGGGTCAATGCAAATGTTCTTGTCTGGGTGGGTGGGTGGGTCAATGCAACTGTTCTTGTATAGGCAGATGGGTGGGTCAATGCAACTGTTCTTGTATGGGCGGGTGGATGGGTCAATGCAACTGTTCTTGTATGGGCGGGTGGATGGGTCAATGCAACTGTTCTTGTATAGGCAGATGGGTGGGTCAATGCAACTGTTCTTGTATGGGCGGGTGGATGGGTCAATGCAACTGTTCTTGTATGGGCGGATGGGTGAGTCAATACTAACAATACTTCCTTAATACTAACAAAAAAGTAGTGTTGGGGTGCAATTGTTATTGTGATATCTGCACACGCACACGCACACCACTGTACAAATATGATGGGTGGGAAGACCGTTTTTGGACACATGAAGGGGCATATCAAAACCACTGTATGTATATTGGTGGGCAGGTGTGTATTTTCTGGACAGGGTAGGGAACCATCCCCCTGATGTAACAAACAATTGACAGATAATTTTAAAAATATATCTTCAGTCGCAGTATGGATGTTCCACAAATGTTTCACCCTACCCCTAAGCTCCTATGTGAGTGTAACTGAAGGTATAGCTATAAAAATTAAAGAGAAAAGTGTAATGTCTATACAAAATAAGTGAGAATTTACAAAATAATTATTATAATTTAGTTTCTAAGTAATATTATGTATCCTACTTACTATTATATTCATAAATATTATAGAGTTACATTGTACTACTGTACTTGAAAACCGAATCAAAATAGTTCACTAAAAATTAATTTAATTTTCCACTTCAGGTTTAAGTTACGGCCATGTCACTGAAAATGCCCTGTTTGATCAAATATTAGTGTATAAGTAAAGTACAGTAAGTTGAAATTAATGTTTTTTTTTTAATTTGAAAACACATTCTGCCGAGAAGATTAACATCTAGCTTGGTCAAAACTTACACAAATGGTTTTTCAAGTGTAGTTGGAACTATCCAGTCATGAGTAGTATGGATGGGAAGCTCATCAATAAGCACTGGTGGCGCAGTGCTGTAACCCAGCTACATGTGGACAAAGTGTTTGGGAGATTGTAGGCGATAGGTTGGATGCTCGTTTCTCTTAATATCGACATGGCGTCCGCTTGATGGTTGCTATCGGCGTGGACACTACTAGAGAAGTCTGGGGTGTCCTTGTTGGGTGGTAAACAATGTGCGGATGTTGTGTGGGGGAGATAACTGAATATCAGGCTTGTCAATTAGCGAAAATAGACCAGCACTACGTGGTTCGGATTCCACGTAAAGCTGTAGGTCCCTTAGTTGCCCTGGCTGTTGGGCTATTAATAAATTGCCCTTTCTGAGGAACAGTTGAAACAGTTAGTAACCAGACTACACTCATTCACACTCATCCTACACTCATATAACCATTCATATTCGCCTTAAAATACCAACAACATTGTGTTGGCGTCTCATATGTAATAATAATAATAATAATGAGGTTTGTATAAACACAAAGTACCGATATTTTTTCTACTTTCTTTTTTATAATATATTTTTTTAATCTCCAAAAGCTATGGCACTCAACCTCTCGTTAACCTGTCTATAGCTTTATCATCCATATCGTAAAGCCAAAAAGGAATGATAGAGTCTTTAATTACTTGATAAAAGATAGCAATGAGGCTTAAAAGGTTCCTGCAGTGTCATGAATATTTCTTTCAAGTCCTTTTACACATCTCTGTTTGGGCTTTATACATACACCTTGGGGGCCATCCCTAAATTACGTAATGCCCTACAAGGGGGAGGAGTTTTCAAGAGTGTTATACATAGTTAGAAGTGAGTGTGTGAAGTTCTACTCAGCGTTACATAACTATTAAACCTCAACAATTTGTTTGAATGCATTCACAACATTTCCTTGTTTTTCCCCAAAATATAATGTTAAAAAAAAATGATAATATATTCTCCCGCTATAAGAAAACCTACAGAACAAAGTCTAAATAATGACCTTATAGTAAATCCAAATATGCATGCAAGTTAATACAAAAATGATGACTCAACGGTCCGCCATAGTACGAGACAGGAAGAAGGTATATACAGACCATGGTAAGTACTTCCACCATGGTACATACATTTGGACGTTGAATCCATCTGTCAGTCAGTTAGTTGTGCATTAGTTCAGTTAGATGAACGCCGTGTTGAGGAACAAAAATAAAATACACTGGGGGAAGGGGAGGGGTGACGTTACGAAGTTCTTAAGGGGGTTTCATATTACCACTACAAGGGGGGTGTCTGAAAAGGATGATTTTAGCGTTACGTCATTTAGGCGCTTGTCTAAGATATCCTCTGTTCCATCTATATTCAATTCAAACTCAATTATCTGTATTGACTTAGCACATTACATATGTATAAACTTCAAGGAAACAATGGACTTATAATATCACATTACTATGTAAATGTCATGTTATTATCAAATGAATGTTAATGTTCCACTCCACTCCACTCCATTACCAACACTAGTGCTCAGTTTTACTAATCTACAAAACTAATATTGAAAAATTTTTCTGTGGAATATAAAAAGTTTTCAACAAGTTTCTTTTTTGGAAAACATTTTAAAAATGTATTCAACGCTGTTTTACATATTCTGGCAAGTAATTAAAATATCTCAAACTACTACCGTAATAACTTGGAAAGGGCTTACTGTATTTACAAAAGTTATTTAGTAAATGGGAATACTTTCTTGTTCCGTTATGATGTACTTTAGATTGCTTAAAAATTTATTTGTATTTAAATTACATTTTACATAAAGAAGAATGAGCACCTCCTTTAGTTCAATGGCATCTTTTCAGATATAAAGTTTATTTTTTCTAGGGAAGAGGGATGTAAGTGGAGACCTGTTAGAACTTCTGCGCAGTGAGGAAGAGAGTGGGGAGAGGCAAGCGCGCAGTCCCCACTACAGCTTCGGCTTGGGAAAGAGAGACAGCGAGCAGACTACAGCCCCATCTTCTCTCCACTGAACACCCCTCCCACACCTCTCCACACTAACATCATTATATACGTCTATTGTCCTGTGATTGCCATCTTCAATGGCTAGTACAGATGTCTTATTTGATTTTTATGTATGTTACTAATTCATGAAAACACCATTAGGAATGTTTGAAAGTAATAAATACAGTTTACAGGCATCCTGATGTTAAAATAATATATTTCAAAACATTTGACAAAATACCCGTATTTCCAAAGATGTGTAAACAAAGTTCCTTTGTTACCTTACCGTTATTAAGTATTATTTTGTAGTATATTTTTTATTGTTGGGTTACCTTTGAATGTTGATAAATAGGAAATCATTTGTATATTACATAAGTAGTGTAAACTTGACAGAACGGTGCCATATATCAATTATTAATACTACACAATAAATTTGGAAACAAATCCTAATATTTCAACAAAAGCAGGATTACATTAAGTTATTTATGCACTCTATATAATATTATGTAATACTAAAACAGCTCTGGATATAAGTTTATTTTTAACGTGCTCCTGGTAAGTTTTATAGATATAAATTATTTTCATTGTTTTAGGCAAATGTTTGTTTGATCTGAATAATATTAGAGTGACATATACGTATATATCTTAGTTTATATAATATTGGATGTCAATTACTTAAGTGCCACAGTGGTACTCCTTGACTCCCTAACCGTATCAATATAACTGTCAGTAAGGTAGCGTTAATTCTAAAATGAAAAATTGTTGGCTGTCATTTACAAGTTATTGGTTATACTTTGCGATATTAACTCAATTATAAAATAATTTACTAAAGAAATTTTAGGTTGTGAAAGAATATAGTCAGGAATTAATTTTATCCTGATATAAGAATTCCAGGAGTAGTGAGTTAATATACACAAAATTACTAACACAAGAGTTCATAAACTATCTCATTTTAAAAATGTGTCTGTGCCACCAACAAATTGTTATATTTGTTTAATATTTAGTTAACTTATCCTTATTGTTAGGTTTACTGATTATAAATAAAAAAAAAAAAAATAGATTTTAAGAAATTATAAAAACTATCCCTG
Source organism: Stictocephala bisonia (assembly GCA_035578905.1). NCBI lineage: Eukaryota > Metazoa > Arthropoda > Insecta > Hemiptera > Membracidae > Stictocephala > Stictocephala bisonia. The sequence continues at coordinate 566,576 of JAQJVL010000397.1, read as the reverse complement.
AAGTAGTTTTAACCTATTTGTATTCAATAGGAGTGATCATAAACCAACAAACTTACAAGGGAAGATAAGTCAACAAAAATTAATAATAAACAATAATAACAAAGTGATACATCTCACTTTTTTCACTTTCACTTCAATATTATGATCAATAAAATTTGTGTTCGCACATATAAGTTTGTGTTCGCACATATAAGTTTGTGTTCGCACATATAAGTTTGTGTTCGCACATATAAGTTTGTTTATGTATTACCTGTTTTATTGAATTGAATGATGGCCTATTTTTCTATAACGTAATAATTTATAAATACTCTTTATTTATGATTATTTTAATGCAATTCTAATTTTAGCCGAGGAAATCTCATTCCATTTGATTGCCAGTGCCAACTATGCTTGCCAATTATGAAACCTAATTAACAAAGTGAGTTAGAGGAAGATATTAGTTGTTAAAAAAGCTCGGAAACGAATATCCTTTTAAATTTAATAACTTACTTTAAAAATACAAAACATAAGTAACACTAATTTATTTTTAGAGATTATAAGAAATTTTAAGGAAAACTTAATAATCCAAGAAAAGTTAGTTGTATTTTATTCAGTTTGGAAAGTAAAATTGCCTATAAAATAACACATTGGAGCTAACGGCCCAGTTTTATTTATATATCACAGCTTTCCTTCTTTTAAAAAAAGACAATTAGTTAAGAAGTAGTTTTTTACCCCACACATGTAAGAAATATAATTACAGATTGATAAATTCTTAACCTATTTTGAAGTTTTTGTAACTGAATGTATAGAGTTGTTAACATTTCAACATTTATGTGCCATGATGTATGAATGTATCATATACAAATAAAATAGGGTCAAAAAGTAAACTTGTATATATTTTCATATTGTAGGCCCTTTCAGAATTTAGTATGTTGTTGGCTGCCTGTGTGAGTCTGGGGGATTACTCCAAATTTAATTTCAAATAAATTTGTCAAATAAGGGCCTTTGTATTATTTTTCCCATTTCCTACTTTGTCGAATAATAAAATTGATGTTGATTAACTTTTATACGGTAACATTGTGTTTTTAAATTCTTTCATAATTACAAAATAGTAAATTGTTGATGTAGTCATGTGCTTACCAAAACTCTGACACAATTACTATTTCCAGCCATAATGTGTGTGTTTAAACATGAACGTTAACTTTATGTTCAATTGTCCACATGCCTTTAGCCATAAAAATAATAACATTTTATGGACTGTTTCTAAACTGGAGTGTTTATTTATAATGAATTTGAGTTAGCTAGAACTAATTATTTAAAATGTTTAAATACTTTTATTAAGTAAAAAGCATTTACCAATTATTCTGTACAAAAAATACAGTACAAGTGAACATCACAAAACACAAATATATTACAATATAAGTATAAAATGCACAAATATAATGATTCTTTTGCAAACCCCTCTGGTGTGAGGAAGGTAAGCATAGCTCACCAAAACCAATCATCATAATATTTAGAATCTATTATGGTGATCATGCCACATCACAGCATGGGCAAAACGTCTGGTTATCTTATAAATAATGTAGAAACCACCTTGACGCGGTTGTCACATGCATTCTAGTTATGACACCGGCCGCTTGAGACTAAGTTCTATGACCATAATATATGTGCATGTTGTACTTATAGTACAAATAATAAGGTTAACATACCTTTGTCGTCTTCAGCTATAAAATATTTTTTATTGGACTACCGGTTTCAGAGCAAGAACTCCATGGTCACATCCACTGTACATTGTCAAAACAGTCACATTAAAAAATTTTTTGTACCTGAAGATAACAAAGGTACGTTAACCTTATTGTTTGTTTTATATATACATATATATATATATATATATATATATATATATATCTGCTCAGGAGGCTTTAACAATGAATAAAATTACTTATATTGTAAATATTTATACATTGTTTGCTTGTAATTTGATATATTTGTGCATTTTGTACTTGTATATTGTAACGTATTTTTTGTGCATATATAGTAATATATTTGTGTTGTGTAACGTTCACTTGTACTGTATGTATACCAACACGTATGATAATTTAAAAAAAACTTCAACAAATATGACAACATATTATATAGCTTTAATCGATACAAACTTGACAGCAAGAAATTAAGAATGTATAATATTATTAAATAATAAATCAAGTACTTTGCAGATAATTATATTTTTTATATGAAAGAAATTTATTTCAATTGAGCTATTTTTAAAAAAATAGACACATTTGTTCAATAGAATAATAATTTTCACAACACTACCATGAGTTCAACGGTTTTCGTTAAGTGTTTATAGCCAGCAAAACGTCATATTTCCCACAGCAGTCTATTGTTGATAGTCGAAAGTAACATTGTTTACGTTCGAAAATTTTCCACTATCAACATATTAATAACCTTCAAAAGCTTTTAAAAAATAAAATTCCTAATAAAGGAATATCTATTTCTAAGAATCATAACTGTACAATTAATTTAAATGTGCATTTAAAATAGTAGAGCTGATTTTATAAAATGTTCCTAATTAAATAAAAAGTTAACATTCCAACATTTTTAATTCAGTAGTGTTGTGAAAAATATCGTTCAAAACTCAAGTGAAAATGTTTTGCATGTTCTAGACCAATTGAAGTGCTCGACAAGTCTTGCACTTCAAAGATATGGTCTCGAACATGCAAAATTCCATTTTCCACTCTTGTTATGAAATATACTATTTAAATGTGCTATGAATAACTATAACACTTAGCTAAATTCTGTAACTATTAAACTATTCACGTATTAAAAATAACAGAAAACTGGCTTTGAAAACTATTGTTGTTACAAGACAAACTATTGTTATTGTCATCTGAAACAAGTATTCTACGCACTTTTTCCAAACTTATATTTTATCAGACTCACGAGAATTCACACAACTCTCTGAACATGGAACTTTGTGTTTAACTGTCAGTAAAGTTTGTGTTTCAAAACCCTCAGCGACTGTAATTCAATTTTAGCTCAAGTCTGTTGCTGAGATCACATCTTGAATGATTCATGTGTTGTTCAGAATGGAAGAATGAGAGTTAGGTATGAGTTATGAATTCTTATATGACAGTTATAAATAAACCACACTACAAAAAGGAGATTGATACCTCTACATGGCCTTAATCATTTTACGAACATGATTTTTTTATTGACAGTGATGTTTTTTATTGCTACCGTTAGCAAAGGTGACTTGGTCCAATTTTCATGTATTTTAAAGCATTTTGTTACACATCTAATCAACATTTTGGAAAACCCCTATACAAACACATGATTCACTTTATGCACTAACTAATGAATATAATTGATATGATAAACAAATATACCATGATCCAATTTGTATTTTGTTTTTAAGTTTGGGCTAAACCTGGCAATGACTGCGGGTTACTTTAGCCCAAATGTTAAAACCTATATAAAACAATGTCCTAATTGACTTGGGCTAATTTCAGCACCAAGATACATGTAATAGAACCTACAATGAATGTAAAAAAGGATATTGGACAGTTAAATTAATATTTGCATACTTCATAAGAAATATTTCCTTAAGCAGCTTAGAAGCAGCAGGGTATTAAAGTAAGCAGCTCAGCTACTAAACAGTTGAGTGAGAATACCTGCTTTTCGACAGCAGTTATCCTCGACCATAAATTTCTGAAAACAGGTTGGTCAACAGCAGTGAACGGTAAGTGCTTTTCTATATTAGCTGCTGTCTGCAGCTATCTTGCACTGTTGCAATTAGGAATGTGCTAAATAAGCTGAAGCAGCTAATATATTGAAATAAGCAGCTCAGCTACTAAACAGTTGAGTGAGAATACCTGCTTTTTGGCTGCAGCTATTCCCACCCAACAGTTACAGAAAGCGGTTGACCAAAAGCAGTGAACAGTAAGTGCTTTTCTAAATTAGTTGCTGTCTGCAGCTCTCTTGTACTGTTGAGATGCAGTACATTATGTACGATATACTTTGAATTAAATGTTCTATTAATGGAAAGGTATACACACATTTGATTAAACTATTTCCAAGAAATTGTATAGCCTTGTCTTTGTAGACTTGCTGTAACTGTTTGATATGTATGTGTAACTAATTTATTTGATCTTATAGTTTAATTAAAAGCAAGTTTTAAGCTGGCTAAGCAATTTTCAGTCAAAAACGGTATACAGAAACAACGTGCCAATATGTACGTAAAGGATGGGTGGATGAGTCAATGCCACAGTACATGTATGGGTGGGCCGTGGGCGGGTGGGTCACTGTAATCTGTGAACCAGCTATTTGGGGACAAAGTACTGTGTAGATTGTAGTGATAGATTCTTTTAATATGCTCAGTCCTCTTCATACCGACATGGTGTCCGTTCAGTGCTTGTTATCGGCGTGAACACTACTTGAGAAGTCTGGTGTGTCCGTGTTGGGTGTTAATCAGTGTCTGGGTGTTGTGTAGGGAAGCTAACTGAGTATCAGGATTGTCATTAGCTGAAAATCAGATCAATACTACATGGTTCAGATTCCGCACAAAACTGTAGGTCCCTTCATTATCTGGCTGTTAATAAACAGTTCTTCCTAAGAAACAGTCCACCTTAGCTAGTAACAAAGTACAGCACACGCTGTAGCTGAGCTAAACTGCTTTTAATAAGCAGCTTGGTGATTCCAACTGCTTTTAGCTAAGCTGCTTCTTTCAAACAGCAGTTTGGTACATTCCTAGTGGAAATTATTGTTTATTAAAAACTAAACTGAAAAGGAGAAGCTAACATGAAAAATACAAACAACTTTGGGATAATGCCTGTTTGGAAGAATTAACAAAACATCTAAGAGTAATTAATTACATTATATGCCTCAAAGCTTAAACATATTTACCAACATGAATAGAGATAAAGAGTAAAAACTATTCTTGCCTACAAAAAGTATAATTACAAAGTTTAATGCCCTTTTTTTATAAAACAAAAATCTAAAAAATATCAATAAATAATAAAAGCGAAATAAAATTAAAGAAATAACAATAAAAACTATACTCTAAAATAAAAAAAAAAAAAAAAAAAAAAAAAAAAATCAAGAAAGACTCTAAACTGAAATATGTTAAAAAGGTTTATAGTTAGCCTATAAATGAAAAACAATAAAATTAATTACAGCTAAATGATCAAGGCCTCAGAGACTACATTTTGAGTTTGGACAATGGAGAAAAGAAAAGAAAATTAATAAAATGTAGGTAAGTTAATTATTACACCGAATCCTTCAGGATAGGAAACGAAGGAGAAAATGAGAGAGAAGGCAATGTAAGAAACGTGTTATGAACTGGCTTATATATGCCGTTATTCAAGCAAATTAGGAACTGTCAAATTAAACAATGAAAATTTAAACATTAAATAAAGTTTATTGCAAAACATATGTTATTAAAAAAAAAACAAGCAATTTAATATTAATAGAAAAGTAAACTGTAAGGAAAATAACTGAATAAACTATAACAAATCTAAATGAATGGGAAGGTAACTGAAATAGTGTTAAAACGAATCTAAAAGTAAACAAATATAAGTGAATAAGGCTGTAACGAATCAATAATAAAAACGTCCGGCCAGTGTTGAGGCTTCTTATGAACTAACTAGAAAACAGTAGGGAGAAATACCCCTCCATAAGAGAGAGAAGGAAAATTTCCCTCCAGCAATACATCTCTGTTCAATGTTCCTAAACATACCACCCGCCTTGAAAGTAAGTGCTTACTTTCAAAAAACAAGAAACGTTAATTAAAGAAACAAATGAGTGTGTCTAGATAGTAGACTGTAAACTACTGAAAAATGAATGAAAAGGTACAATATTGTACATAGAATTATGAATAAATTAGAATTATGAACAAAACTATTCAAAATGTGAATTGAAATTCAAACTAATTAAAAATACCTACTAATGTAAAAAAAAAAAATAAGACTCGAAATAGTTAACAAAATAGAAATTAATTTGAGAGGTCCAGGAATTATAAAGCAGCCACTGTAGGCATTGCCAACAAGAAAGTTTTCCCTCTGGAATGTGATTAAAAGAAGGTTCTGGTAGTGCTGTTAATGAGCCACCTATTAGGAAGTGAGCAGGGGAAATATCGGAAGGATCATTTGAAAGGGCCACTATTGGCCTTGAATTTAGTACAGCCTCTACTTGTGTCAATATAGTGTTAAACTCTTCGTAGGTGAGAGAAGCTGTCCCCATAACTCTTTTCAAATGGTATTTTAAAGATTTAACAGCAGTCTCCCACAGTCCTCCCATGTCTGGTTAATATGGAGGAATGAATCTCCACTGAATTCCTTTCTTAATCTCCTGAGACAAAACTTCGAGCTCTTAGAAATACATCAGTAGTCAAGTCACGTTCCAGTTCTAAATGAATAGCCTTTGTGGTAAAACACACAAACACTGCAATGAAGCCACAGTGGTTATTCCTGCATTTCGTTGATGTGTTGCTTTAGTTGAAAAGATCCACATCAATCCACTTCGGTGTGAAAAAAATGGTTGAGATGGGCTCACCTTATTTTCTTGTAGTTCACCCATTAACTGCTCATGACGTTTTGGTTTGGACTTGAAGCAGATAATGCATTTGTGAACTATTTTATGTGTAAGATCACGTCCATTGATTTAAGGTTAGGTGGTAGAGAGAACTGTCTAGTCTTAACCTCGCCTTAAAAAAAAATATGTATTTCATTTCATTGATTGGCCAGTAGCGTTGTCTTAAGGCATAAAGTAGTGTTTGGAGTTAAGAGTGCAGCTGACGTCTGTGTTCTTCACTTGCATCATGTCTGTTATGGTTCAATTTTTATAATGGTAAACTCGGACTGAAAGCGGCGGTAGGCGAGGAAGAGTCTCATTGTAAAGAGCGTCTTACAACCATTCGCTCAAATTATGTCACTTTTATGTCAATGTCTTACAATTATGTCAATGCAAGAATGGCTCATTGGGCTGCATTCATTGGTCTAGCTTAGTAGTGCATGGCCGAGTTTACAGTTATAAAAATTTTACTATACCTTGTGGCCTTTTGACAGCAGGATGAGGTGATTTGACTTGAAAGAAAGGATGGAGTTGCTGATTCGACCACCCACTCTTAATATTCCAGTCTTGTCAAGAAAGGGATAGAGAAAAGACTTATTTGATGAAATGAGTTATTTGTCAGAAGAGGTTTGCTGTTGCTCCATTGGATAGAGCTCACTCTGAATGTTAATTATATGCTCACGATTAGTTTTGAGCTCTATGGGTTGTAAAGGTATACTACTTCATGGACCTTACTGTTTGGTGATATCCTGTTTATGAATACAAAACGCAATAATTCTAGTGGATTTTTCAAAGCTTGACTGTTTATCAAGAAGTTGGGATATGGTACAATTGTGTGAGTTTTTTTGTTTTCTGGTAACAAAGGAAATTATGTTTGTTTTTCGCTTCTCAGGGGGTTCTTAATCTGTCGTCAAGCTCACAGTTGGTCATTCTGACTGATCACTTCTGAGCCATATAGGTCCACATCACCAGAGTTGAGTTTTCTTCAAGTGATTGGCCTTGGCTCCTCTTGATATAAGATCTGCAGGGTTATGTTCTGATCTAACATATTGCCAATGAACATCTTTGAATTTTGGCTACATGGTTGGCCACAAATGAGATCCAACGTGCGCTGGTTCAGCACTTATCCAGTCCAACACCATCACTGTTGAATCTGACCAGTTGTACTTTCGATATTTATTCTAGCTTAACACGTAGAACAAGCTCTGACAGTAACAGATCTGCACATAGCTTCAGTTGTGGTGATGATTTTGTGTGTGTAAAGGAGCTACCTTAGACTTTTCACAAAGCATAGTGATACTTGAACTATTGTTATTGTTTGTCTGTTTGATGTACACCACTCCTCCATATGCTCGAGTATGCACCAGCGAATCCATGAATTGAATATGATGTTGCTATCATTCAAACACCTGTTACTTGTAGAGGGATCCTGAGGTAGTTGAGCTGGCTTAGATAGTATCTGGATTGGGCCCACTGAGAATGTAAGTGTATTGGAAGAGAATCGTCCCAACCAACTTTCGCCTACCATAGTTTTTGAAGATACAATTATGCTCTTATCAAATAGGTGCCAGCAAGTCTAGGGGGTTGAGTAACCTTGCTGTATATGAGTCGTTTAGTGATCATGTTATAATATCTTCCTTCAAGAGGTACGTATCTCAAATGAAATTTGTCCATTTTTGAATCCCACCAGAGCCCCAGAGTTTCCTTAGCTTCCCCAGGGCCTGGACGTTCTTGTGGCTGTCTTTCTCGAGTTCATGAGGAATACTTTGCAGAATTTCATTGCAATTTTTATTCCACTTCCGTAAATTTAAATCTCCTCTTTGCAGAAGTTCAACAAACTCATGCTGTAGCTTAATTCTTTCCTCCTTAGAACCCGTACACATACAGTAGTATTGACGACCAGTCAGCAGGTCATCTATATAGAAGTCCTTCTTGAGAACAGCAGATGCTGCTGCAAAAGCCTTTTCTTCATCTTCTGCAAGTTCGAATAATGTCCTCGTCACAAGGTAGGGAGTTGATTATGTTCCATAAGTGACGGTTTGCAGCTCATAGGTTTGTAAAGGTTTCGATGAGTCATCCCTCCAGAATGCATTTAAAAGGTTTGTTTGCTTTGAGTAAATTCTAATCTGCTGATACATTTTTCCGGAGTCAGCAGTTAGCATGTAGTTGTAGGTTCTGAATCGTAGAATTAAAGAAAATAAATCATCCTGAACAGTTGGTCCAAATAATTGTATGTCATTCGAAGATACACCTATTGTAGTTTTGGCTGAAGCAACTAGTTTAGTTGTTGTACTAGAGATCTTAAACACTGGGTGATGTGGCTGGTAATACTCAGGGGTTTTCTCATATATAGGCAGTGTAGCGGCTTGTTTCAAATGTCCCAAGTTAATATACTCATTCATGAAATGTGTGTAATCCGCCTTCAGTTCTGGATTTCTTTCTAATTTTCTTTCCATATTTAGAAATCTGCTAATGGAAATCTTCTTAGAGTGTCCATGAATGTTGGAATTTGATCTGAGGGGCATTAATACAATATACCTCCCATTTTCCTCTCGTTTCGTAAAAGCCTTGAAGTGCTCCTAGTATTTGGTTTCTTCAGAAGTGTGGTATGCTTTTGGTGCAGACTCCTCAATCATCCAAAAATTCTCCAGTTGGGAATTTAACTTCTCTGACGTTGTTCAACTAAATCAAACTGTGGTTACATTTTTCAGTTGAGTCTAGTCTTCCTCCTACTACCCAGCCTAATCTAGTTTTTTTCAAGAGTAGGTAACCTTGAATTCTTTTTTTGGACTATGTACAGTAGGTCCCAAACTATCTCTGACCTATTATGATATCTATCTTTCCTGGGATGCCAAAGTTTGGATCAGCTAAAGCTATGTGCTTTGGTATTTTGAAGTGATCAACCTTAATGTTATCTGTTGGTAAGAGGCTGGAGATTTTTCGAACAACTACAAAAGTTAAATTTACCACATAATTTAAGACGCGTGTTCTTATAGCTGCTGTGGTGATGCTCTTGCTATTTATTTCAGTCTCACTAATGCCAAATAGTTCATAGATATTGTTTGTTTTCTGTAAGCCTAACGTCTGCACTATATTTTCAGTCATAAAGCATGATAGAGATCCATTATCCAAAAGAGCTCTGCACTTGAGGGTAAAGCCCAGTAAGACTTATATAACGTCTACCACTGCTCTAGACAACAAGATCTGTGTTTTAGTGTTCGTGTTAGCTGTTGTTTGGGCTGTTACCAAAGCTAAATTATCACTGTTTGATTCACCAGGTGATTGATGCTGCTTAGGGTTGACGTGGCTCAGTGATTTTTGTTCGGAGGTGTGCAAGGCTTTATTGTGTTTCTGTGAACATATCTTGCAACCCTTTGAGTAGCATTCCCTCACCTTATGCCCCAGTTTAACTGGTTTAAGGCAGTAAAACAAATACCAGCTGACACCCCTGAGATTTACTACTTTTCAGTAACTCGTTGCTCTGAAAAATTGCATAATTGCCATTGCACAGGCGACAGTTAGAATCTTGTACTAACATAAAAAATCCTTGTGGGATCTTGGACCTGAGTGTGTTAGGTTTTGTTGTGTTTATAGTGTTTGTTTTAATTAAAAACCTACTATCCGTGTTCTCTAGAATTTGACGCCTCCTTCGTAGGAACTCCGTGAGTTCATTGAATGTTGAAAGTTCATCTGGTAGAGTGGCAAGTTCCCACTCTCGTTGTAGATTTGTGTTTAGCCTAGATTGTTCCAATCTCGGTACTACAAATCGAGAGATCTCAGTCGAGTAACGTGTCCCAGTTCTCGGTAGGCTGTTCTAATGCCTTTAATGCACGAATATGTTTTAACACACCATCTAATAAGTCTCTCAGTCTATGACCCACATTCCTGTCCACTAATAGAAGATCATATAGGGCCTTAACATGTTTTTGTGTAATAATCCTTTGATTTTGTAACGATTTTCTAACAAATTCCAGGCAACAAGGTAGTTAGTGGAAACGAGTTCTAGAGATTAGATTATGTGTGCAGCTGATCCCTTAAGAGATGATCTGAGGTAATGAAACTTTTGTATATCATTAAGTGACCCATTTAAGTGAATGAGAGCATTGAAGGTTTCAGAAAATGACTACCAGTCTTCATATTGACAGCTGAAGTATTGTAGGTCTATTCAGCCACCTGAGAAATATAGAGTCTATAATTACATTTATTGTTGGAGATATTACTTTCTGTGTTATGAGAAAAGAATATGTTGGATGGTGTATTAAGTGGTTTGATCCAATATTGTATTATTTTGATGTGTTTGCTATTTGTAAGGCAACTTACTCAGTGTTAGGTTTTATCAATAGATCACCAAATTTCCTGAATAAACACTCATGAGTGACCTTGCAGCCCTCGAAGAATATTTTAGAACATGGAAGCTAAATCCTAACCCATCAAAAACCAAAGTAGCCTGCTTCCACTTAAGTAGCAGACTGGCTAATCGAAAACTGAATATCTTTCTAAATAGTGTAAAACTCCATCATAATAATCATCCACAGTACCTTAATGTTAGATCGATTGCTGACCTTTAAAAGCCATCTTCAAAAACAGCAGCTAAAATCAAAACCAGGACAAATGTTTTACATCATATTGCCGGAACGACCTGGGCAGCAAATGCACATGTCCTGCGTACAACTGCTTTGTCACTGGTCTATTCAGCTGCTGAATGTAGTGCTCCCGTATGGCTAGATAGTGTTCATACTAAAGTGGTAGATGTCTAACTTAATAGGGTTATGAGAGCTATTAGTGTCATTCTCATGTCTTCCTTGGCTCACGGTTCTGTGCAATATAGCTCCTCCAGAGATAAGACGTCAGGAGGCACTACTCAAAGAATTCAATAAGATCTTGAATGCCCAGTACCTCCCCTTATACAGAATCTTCCACATCAGAATGGTCGCTTAAAATATCGAAACCCACCTCTTCGTTCTGCTTTCCATTTGAGCAGATAAACTTCTCGCCCAATACTAGCTGGGCCGTAGCATGGAACAATTTTTATGGAAACAATAAGTTCCTTATTAACGATCCGTTAATACCTGAATGCGGGACGAACCTACCTTGTAGGGAGTGAACACTCTTGAATCGGTTCTGAACTGGCATTGGCAGATGCAATTACTGGACGTATAAATGGGTATAGACACTAGATTAGTCATGTGATTGCAGGGCGTCTATCCAAACAATATATCACATAGTTACTGAGTGCTCCCTATGCTCTTTTACGGAGGGACTAGCCAGCATACACAGAATCAGTGAGGGAGGTCTCATATGGCTCAATAGATTGGACAGCTTTGTGACAGGAGCTCATTTAAAATTTTTAATCAATTAATATACTATCATGACTTTTGGATATTTATCCAAATATACATCGCAGCTTTAAAATTAACGAATGGTAGTTGACAACAAACCATACTATATATATACACACCAGATTTCCTACATAAATTAAACTAAATAAAACCACGTTTTTGATAAGTTAGTACGATGAATATTAGAAATTGCGTCTATTTTACTGTATCATCATCAGTAATAATAATGAATCAGTATAGAGTAAATTTTTACACCCTTAATTTTTATGAACTTCTGGCTATTAAAACCAAGTCACCTTATAAAGAGTTTTTGAATATAATTAACATGGGTTGACTTGTTGATTGCCAGATGTTAATCTGCATATCTTACCTACACAAGCTATTGAATGGTGCCCTGGACGACAGTAACTTGTTGTGTTGGTTGTTGGATAGATATTAATATACCAAGGCACAATTCACACAATGCCTCTACAATTGTTCCTGACTTCTCCCATACTGTCCATCAATATCACGAGCCATTTACATTTGTTTAATACTTACAATGTTAATATTTTTTAACTGTTTTATAATTATAAATCTTGTCTGCTGAGATTACTATAATACAATGAGGAAGATTAATATTAAGTTGCATTCAATTTCGTTTTTAGAATATTTAAATTTACTTTTTATATATTACTATTGATGTTATTTATTTCATAACTGCTATTGTCGTAGTACAATATATATATATATAGGGTGTCCCGTAAATACTGACCAAAATTTCACGAGGTTATACTATAGGTCAAAGCAAACAATTTTCTTCATATAATGTATAGTCCCATCTTGCTTAGTTTTCTGTCTATCTGTCTGTATGTGTTTTTTAGAAAATAATGTATATCTTCAAAATGGTTTGAGATAGTTGAAACTTTGTACATTTACTGACCTTATTAGTGTACATCTAAAATAAAAGTTTCAAAATTATATCATTTACATAAACAAAATGGCGGCCATTTAAAATTTTCAAAGCCTAATAACTTTAAAACCAGTGATGTTATAGAAAAATATAAAAAATAAATCTGGTACCGAAATTCTTGTATTAAAAAGGGCTATTTTATATGTGTCTTGTCCACATATAAAATAGCCCTTTTTAATACAAGAATTTTGGTACCAGATTTATTTTTATACAATAAGTTGTTACAAAAATAAGTAAGATTTCTCAAGTAAAGGTCTGTGTTTAATTCAAAATTATTTGAAAATTGTTTGTATATAAAACAACAACAAAGATTAAATTCTGTACTATTTTATGTTTTTATTCCCACTGTTACTTATACCTTTCTATTTTGTAAACTTGTAATGAGTAATTCTATACCTGCATATAATGGAGATTAAATATGAAAAAGATATAATTGTTGTACAAACTACATTAAATGTTATACAAAACGCTTAATTTTTAACGCTGTAATTACTTTAATTGGCTTTTGTAGTTTAGTAGCATTATTGTAAAATAAATAAACATGCATCAAAGTGAGAGACTGAGAGCTCTATTAGATACACATATGATGATGTATAAATCATTGATTGACGTCAAGAAAAATATGCTTTGGTCGACTAACGAGGAATGAGTCAGATATGAAGTTGACAGTAATATATCCACCCAAATATGTATATAGAGTATGGTTTCTTATTCAGCTACCATTTATCAGTTTTACCAATATCTGCTGAACCCAATAACTACTGTTGGCGAGAAATTATGTGTACTCAAGTTAAGATGTTGTTTATTAAGAAATTAAGAACTAAGAAAGCCAGTAACGAAATTGTTTCCTTGTTTAATTTTGTTTGTTATGACATATGCATTTATATATTTCCTTCTAAGTTTTAATAATTTTTATTCTAGTTGGAACAAAAAATGTACAGGAATTTTAACTAGTTTTCACTCTGCATCACCTTCACAATTTTATCACTCAAAAAACCTGTTAATGTATCACATTTATATTAACATACTCCTGTGGTAGATTATGCAAATGAATATGACCTCAGATCAGTATAGTGTTATAGCGACTAGTTACATCGACGAGGTGACATGTGAACATTGTTAACCCAAAGCTTGATAATAACAATCATATTTATGTTAGCATAGTCATTACAATGTATCTTTAATTAATAAGAAGTTGACAGGACAGTTTTTTAAAGGTTTCACAAATTTAAGAATTTTAACTTTAAAAAAAAAAGTTCTTCTTGATTTCCTGAAACAACATTTACTTGACTACTAGAGGTCATAAAACTAATTACTTGTTCACGTTGTAATCCTTATGAAATGTATAGTTACTATACATTACTTACGCATACAATAGTAATATATCATAACAATACATTTCGTAAGGATAATAACGAACGTGACCAAGTAATTAATTTTAAGACCTCTAGAAGCCAAGAAAACATTCTTTCAGGAAATCAATAAGAATATCTCTAAAGTTAAAACTTTTAAATTCATAAGTTTTATAGAAATAATTTCTGTCAACAAAGCATTAAAGAATAAATGTGATAAATTAACGGGTTTTTCAATAATAAAAGTATAAAGTTGATGCACATTAAAAACTAGTTACAATTCTGGTATTTTTTCCAACTAGGGGTATTCAGTAACACTGTACGTGTAGGGGTAGGTGGGAGGGTCAGTACCACTGTACTTTACGTGGATGTTAGTGTAGGTTAGTGACATGATGTGATTATATCGTCACAGTCAACGTGCATCCAATACTGCGGTAATGTGTGTCAAGTTATGTCGAGTTGTTCTTTCTCCCCCTTGCAATACTATTACAGGGTTAGCACCTTGTCAGTTACTTCTTTATTAACCCAAATCCTCAATGATTAACGTAGTAATCATCACTGCTAATCTACTTATAACTGCGACCGAGGCGTTCGCTGCAGTCACAAGAAAGCAACTTCTTTAAATTTTTCTCTGTGGCGACAACGAAATAAATAATAGGAAATAAATTACTAAAATTAAAAGAAATAGTATATTCCATAACGTAAATTAAATGAAGAAAACAATAGCGTGATTGGCTTTTTCATAGGTTTCTTAGTACAAAACCTTCAATTCGGGTACACCTAATTTCTGTGCCAACAGTATTGTGGATGATTATAGGAATGTTTTTGCCGTTGGGTCTAGGTTTAGAAGACCTATTGACTCTAAACACATATCTGTATCGTTAATTAATATTTATTTAAACATATGTTGAAACCATATGTTAATAATTTTTATATTGCTTTGGTTAGAGTTTGTGAAATATATTAAAAGTGAAAGATATAATTAAGATGTCTAGACGGCATCAATCCATGGTGTCAGGTGTAGAAGACAAAGAAGATATAACATTTCGTCCATTACCTATAAATCCTCCCAAAAAACTAGATTGGGAAAATCCCAACTGGGAGAATTGGCTTAGACGCTGGGAACAATATAGAGTTGTTTCGAAGCTGAATGATGCTCCAGAGATTTACCAAGTGAATACTTTGATTTATACTCTAGGAGACGAAACAGAAGAAGTTCTGAAGACGTATCACCTCTCCTCCAGAGAACTGAATAGCTAATGTGATATATTGTCTAAATGAGTATTTTAAAGAAAAAACAAACGTAGTAACAAAAAGTAAGTAGAAAAAACAAACGTTTTTTGGAAGGAACCAGTTGAGAGATTTATTAAAGACTTGCATCGTATGTCCGTAAATTGCAAGTTTGGAAACCTTACAGATGAGCTGGTGATGACTAAGATTATACAAGGGATCAAAGATATCAGACGATTGGAAGAAATGCAAATACTAGATAATTTAACTCTGAGAATGGTGGAAGGAAAGGTGAGAGGCTGAGACAGTAAAGAAACAGCAATCAATAGTTAGAAGTCATGTATCAGAATCTGTTATTGGGGTAGCAGCCAAAAGACCATTAAGAAATCAATTAGAACATAAGCCTGATGAAAACAGAAAATGTTTGAATTGTGGTAAGTCATTTCCTCATGTTAATTCTACATGTCCTGCTCTAAAAGTTAAATGCCGAAAATTTTTCAGAGTTGGTCATTTTGAAAAGATGTAAAAAAGCAAAATCAACTATGTTGCGGGTAATGAAAACACTGAATTCCACAATTAGAATGTAACGCAATTAGATGTATTATCAGAAGGCATTTTTGAATAACACAAACTGTGTTCGATCTCAATCATGGGAAGTAGATTTACTTATAGGGAGTAATTTACTCAAGTTCTGTGTAGATAGAGGCGCAGATGTTACTATTATATCTGAAGCAACATATGAAAAATGCTTTAAAAAGAAATATAATGTTTTAAAGGATAATTGTGGTTTTAAACTGTTTGGGCCTGGTAGGTCTCCAATACATGTACTTGGGAAATTCCGAGCTAGGTTGGTCTACTCTGAGGATAAGACTTTCTGGCAAGATATTTATGTTATGTTGGAAGAACAAAAATCTTTATTAGTTGGGCCAGCTATTGAAGGATTGGGCCTAAATAAATGGGCTAATTCATTGAAAACCCATACTCATATAGTAATTAAATATTCTGAGCTATTTGATGGAATTGGGACGTTAAAAACTGATGCTTATTCAATTGGCCTAGAAGAAGGTATTCAACCATATGCTATTGAGTGTCAAAGGCATATTCCTTATGGATTACGATCGAAAACTGAAAATGAACTGATCAAATTAGAAGAAAATGGCATAATTTCTTAAGTTGATAAGCCTACTGACTGGGTATCTGGGATGGTAGTAGTCCTGAAAGCTAACAGGATGTTCGTATTCGCATAGACTACACACAGTTCAATAAAGCAATCAAAAGAGAAAGACTGATGCTGCCATTGGTGAATGATATACTGGGACAGCTGCAAGGCGCAGAATATTTTTCAAAACTAGATTGTCGGTCGGGTTACTATCAGATTCAGAATCGAAGCTTCTGATATAGGCAGATATTGCTTCAACAGAATGCCCATGCGTATAACGAGTGCATCTGAAGTATACTACCCAAAAATGACAAAACTTCAATGCCTAAAAGAGGTGTTAACATTGTTAGATGATTCTATTATTTATGGGAAGACTGTAGAGAAACGCGACAGTAGATTGAATGCTGTGTTAAGCAAACTTAAATCACATGGGATTACTTTGAATGAATCAATCAAAGTGTATTTTCAGAATCCAAAGACTTAAGTTCTTGGAGCATATAATTTCAAACAGAGGGATCAGCCCGGATAATGATAAAATCAATGCTATATTGGATCCTTGAAGCCCCTAAAAACGTATCGAAGGTGCGTAGACTGTTACGAATGTAAACTATTACTCAAAATTTTTCCTCCATTAGCAACAGTTACAGAACCGATACGTGATCTGCTACGGAATCAAAATGCTTGGATATGGAAAACCCAACAAGAAAAAAGTTTTCAAAGTATAAAGAAAATTATGACTTAACCCCCTTTATTAGCATTCTTTGAAATGAACTGAAAGACCAGAGTACCTGCTGATGCATCACTTTCTGGATTAGGGGCAGTTCTAGATCAGCAAAATGACAGTGGGGTTTGGAAACCAGTGCAGCATGCATCCTGTAGTTTGTCAGACACTGAGAAGAGATATTCTAATATTGAGGGAGAGTTTTTAAACTGTTTCAAGATTTTTTAAATAGGTGGAGAAGTGATTATTCAGACGGATCACAAACCACTTATGACACTTCTAGGACCTAAGCCCTTAAGTGAATTGACGCCAAGGATACGGAAATTTAGAATACGGCTTATGGTATTTCAGTATATAATGGAGTATATTCCAGGAAAAGCATTCTAAACACCAGGTACTCTTTCGAGAAGTCCTTTGCAAAATAGTGATAAGGAATTAAGAGAAGAAGAGGATATGGAAATCTTTGTAAGGTGTGTAGGACAACCAAATGTTTTTCAGACAGGCGAATGGAAGAAGTAAAAATAACCCAAGATGGCGATGAAGAAATCCAAATGGTAAAGGAGTATATAATGAAGAGATGGCCAACAGAAATTCCTACAATGTGTGTTCAGTACAGCTGGTTTAAGGATGGATTTTGGATAAATAGTGGTGTTTTGATGTATGATCACAGAGTCGTCATTCCCTTCAAATTACGCAATGAAATTTTAGAGAAAATACATGAAGGACATGGTGGTCAGAAGAAGTCAATGTGGAGAGCTAAGGGCACCGTATGGTGGACTAGTATAAATCAAGATGTAATGAATAAAGTTTCAAAGTGCAGAGCTTGCATAGAACAGAGAACACAACCACCGGAACCCCTGATGCCTTCTCCGGTTCCTCAGAGACCTTGGCAAGTATTTGGTCTTGATTACTGTAATGTTAATGGATCCTGGCATCTGGTTGTAGGAGATTATTTTTCTAGATATTGATATACAAAATATGAAGAGTGATTTAAAATCAAATACAGCCATAAAATACTTAAAAAGATTATTTGCATTGTTTGGCATTCCCGATGTTGTAAGATGTGACCAAGGAACTAATGTCTACAGTTTCGAAATGAAGGAGTTCGCTAAAGCTTAGGGATTTCACATAGTACCTAGCAGTGCAAAGTATTCCCAAAGTAACGGATTTGCCGAGGCTATCGTGAAAATAGCAAAAAGAATAATCCTAAGAGGAGATATGGAGTTGGGTTTACTTGCTTACCGCACCACTAAGACAGAGCTGGGATACAGCCCTTGTGAATTATTGATTGGGCGACAAATTAGAGGAACTTTACCAATACATCCAATAAACTTAGAACCGAAACTTTTTTTAAAACCTGGAGAAGTTAAAAAAGAATGACGAGCGAAGAAAGAACAGGCGTAAAAAAAATATGATTTAAGACATAAAACCAAAGACTTGCCAGAACTTCAAGAGGGAGATATTGTATGGGTGAAAGATAAAGGAGAGTATGGAAAAATTGTTCCGAAAATAAAAGGAGTACCACGTCGCTATGAGATAAGAATGGGGAATGGTGGAGTAGTTGACCGAAATAGATGCATGCTGATTATTATATGAAAATTAAACTTATTTGAAAAAGAAGGAGAGATGTGTTGTTAATTAATATTTATTTAAACATACAGTGAAAGCATGTATTAATAATTGTTATATTGTTTTGGTTAGTGTTTGTGAAAAATATTAAAGGTGTGGTTATAATTAATCATGAGGACTTATTTTATTAATATAATTAAGATGCCTAGACGGCATCAATCCAGTATCCTATCTTTCAGACTCTTTTAATTCCAAATATTTTAATTTTGTTATTTTGGTGGTACAGCTTGAATTTGTCGATTTTCACTGATGATAAGCTTCCTAGCTTTGTATTCATCTCACTCAGTGCTTACCTCAGTAATATAACCTTCAGCCTTTAACACAGGGTTAATGATATTTAAAACCATCAGCTGTCACAGACATATCAGCAGATGGACAGGCAGGAGAACACAACATCTTACATAACCTTGCCAGCTAGGGCTTATCTGACACAACTCAGTAGGAAAACAAAACATGAAATTGTTTCTCAGTGGAAGATAATTTGGATATAATTGTTATGGATGAAATTTGATTTTGATATTAAATGGATAGGAAATAACAACTAAAAGTGGTAACAGATAAAAGTTAAAAACATACTCTAAAAGTTTTGGAGGTAAAAAACATATTTTCTTACCAATATGTACAAATCAGTTCTCATAATTTCTTCACAATCAAAATATTTAAAAGCCATATTTTTATTTTAAAAACACTGTACACATTTGTTGTGTTATATTTTGTTAAGTAATTCATTTGAAAGTCAGCAAAATCAAATTAAATAAAAAATTATAAAATATTTTAAATCAAAATACAGAGGTTTCAATATTTTTCTTTTAAACTCATCAAAGATTAATTGATAATGAAATACAGAGTGAGGTAGACCACCCGTGCAGTATGTATAGCGGGTGAACGGTTTGGTCTAGAGCCATAAAACAAAATGCTTTCCCCATAAACAGCACATGGCGAGTCCATTAAAAATATTTTCATCAAAATCAATGCACAGTGTCCTCCAAAACCAAGGGTCGATGGTTCGAAATTGTTAAATTTAAACATAGGACTAATAATACATCGTTTTAAAGGTCTTGACGAAAGAAACTCATTGGCGTAAATTTAATTCACTTATCTTTATTTGTTTCAAAATGGCGGACGTTTTAGTGGAAAATTTTGACATTTACAGAATACCCTCTAATTTTCTTAACATTTGATTTATGTTTATTCCAATTTCAAATTCTTACTCACACAAATAATAGCTTCACTCTGATATGCCACATGACTTCAGTACATATATGCATATTTTGATGTTGGTCACCAAACCCGGGAAAAATTCAAAATTCCCTTAAGTCAAAAATGTTAAATAACAACATGCATAATGTTGTATGTTATTTTAAAGGTCTCGCTCGTTAAGACAAAGTTTGTAATTACTATTTTGTACCGGTTTTCGAGAAATAAGAGGAAATGTGTTTTTAACATTATTTCCCCAGTGTTTTAGGTTACATTGGACACTCACCTCCAAAACGGAATGACCTGATGTCAATTCTATAATCTTTAGACATGAATGTATTAATTTATAGGTATTAATGTAATCACGATCCACATACTGAGGCCAAAGGCCGTAATGTAACGGTGCAGCGAGTAAAACGTATTACCAACTGGCATTACTGAGGACACGGCCCGAGATGTAACCAGCTAGTACTATTGACCCACTCAACCACCCGTACACGTATGAAAATTAATCATGAAATAGTGGGAATTCTTGTTATATTAAACATTTATTAATATCCCCTAGTTTGACGACATAAATTGAACTAAACTCTGGTTAGCTAAATGAAATGGACAAGAAAGGCTAATTTGTTTTTTTTTTTTTTTTGTTTGTAAAGGATGGTTTTTTTAACAATTTTAAATTTAATCTTATCTTGAGAGATACACAATCAATTTAAAGATCTTATAAAGATAAAAGTTTTGTGTAATACCACTTATGTTTGTTTACAGCTGTTAAAACACATTGAAAACATTTAGTATGTCATTCATGAAATTCAACTGGTTATTTTAGCTGAAATACTAATTTAGTTTCATTTAAAATTCTTGAATCAAACGTAATTAAGAAGACAACTTTAAAAATTTAATTGTTAAACCTAACTGACATGTTTTTCATACTCATAAATATTCTGATTGAACATTTAAAAACACTGTTAACCAGCAATTAACACTGCACTAATAATCTACGCTAGAGATATATACTATCATAAGCAAAAAATGTTTTATAATTTGACTGTCCAAAGTATCTCACATGTTTCTTTAACTCATATCCATTGCAGTTCAACATTTAAAATTTGTAAAAACTAAAAAAATTGGGTTTGGTTAGGCTATGAATGTGGTAAAATATTAACAAAACATAAGTAGCTTACGATACTAGTTAGTTTATCTGTGCTCAAACTGAAACCCTGTAAACTAGTAAATATACTAAATAAATAAAATACTTCATTTAGATTTTGGATAATTTTAACGACGCCCACAGACTAAATGGATCCAAAATATGCAATCTCTAGCGTAGATTATTAGTGCAGTGTTAATTACTGATTAATAGTCTTTTTAAATGTTAATCAGTATTTTTATGAGTATGAAAAACATGTGAATTAGATTTTTAATACTAAATGTTTAAAGTCGTTTGCTTAATTTTGTTTGATTCTCTGAATTTTAAATGAAGCTAAATTAATATTTCAGCTAAAATAACCAGTTGAATTTCATGAATGACATACTAAATGTTTTCAAGGTGTTTTAACAGCTGCAAACAAACATAAGTGGTATTACACAAACTTTTATCTTTAGAAAATCTTTAAATTGATTGTGTATCACTCAAGATAAGATTAAATTTAAAATTGTTAAAAAATCACCTTTTACAAAAAAAAGCAAACTAAGCTTTCTTGTCCATTTCGTTTAGCTAACCAGATATTAGTTTATTATCTGTCTTCAAACTAAGGGGTTTTAATAAACAAGAATTCCCAACCAAAACCAACATCAAAATACGCAAAATCATGCAGCATATCAGAGTGAAACCATTTTTTTGGTAAGAATTTGAAATTGGAATAAACATAACTCAAATGGTAAGAGAATTAGAGCGTATTCCGTAAATGTCAAAATTTTCCACTAAAACATCCGCCATTTTGAAACAAATAAAGATAAGTGAATTAAGTTTACACCAATGAGTTTCTTTCAAAAAGAACTTTAAAACGATGTATTATTTGTCCTATGTTTTAAAAATGTCTGACATTTTAAAAAGGTGAGATTCAAACCCTCGACTCTTGGTTTGGAGGACACTGTGCATTGATTTTGATGAAAATATTTTTAATGGACTCGCCATGTAGGGAATGGACTGCTATAGGGAAAGCATTTTGTTTTATGGCTCTAGACCAAACCGTTCACCCGCTATATATACTGCACGGATGGTCTGCCTTACCCTGTATAGATCCACTACCTGTAACAATAACTATTAAATAAACATTTTTAAGTATTTATTTTTTGGACAATTAACTACACACCACTTGGGAGTCAGAGTACCATCTATAGTAACAAAATAACACGTCTTGTCAGTCGACATGTTTGACTGACAATGTGTTGAGTGTGAGCATTAAACAAATAATTGTACCCCAATTTTTGTCTCTAACAACCAATTGAATTGTAATTGCTTATTTTGTAACATGTCAAATAAAGACTGCTTTTCAATTAAGGAGTCAGGATTTAATAAATTCAAACTGGACAAACCATTTTGAATCTAGACAAAGCACTTTCAGCCCTTTGAAAAAAGTTATATTTTTCATTAAATAACAAAAGTTATCCTAAAACATCGAGCAACTTTTTCAGATAATAAAAAAAGAAAAAAACTAATTTGTATTAATTATATTTGACAATATACGTTTTCTTGATTGGTCAATGAATCCAAGGAGGGAGTCAAACCACATTCAGTGTTTTTGTCCATAAAAAAGAATGTATATTGTAATACGATCATTTTTTTCAGCAGGAAAAATTACAAAATTGTGGAAAACAGTTAAATATTATTTTTTGTAAACATAGCGTTGTGGGTACTTAAATTGTGCTAATAAGGGTTTGTCCTAATAATATGGCAGTGGTCTTGCAATCAGACCAGTGCAGTATTTCATTTCAGCGTGTTGGCACTGAAAATGTGCCGGTTTCAGTAAGGTTATGTTTTGATAGGATGGGCCTTGGTTGTGTATAGCTATGGGTCCTCGGTTAGTTTAATTTGGACTTTATAAGGTTATGGTAACAAAACAAAAACAACCTATCCTTACAAATCCAGACCCAACCTATCAATAAACAACCTAGGTCAATCCTAACAAAACATAACCTTACTGAATCTGGCACATTTTTGGCGCCAACAGAAGTAATAATAGTTTGATTGCAAAACCCTTTCCATATTCGTAATCAGGACAAAATTCTGCACAATTAGGGTACAAACAATGGTATATTAACAAAAAATATATTTTCCGTTTTATTTTTTTGTAATTTTCATGGCTTTCTGCTGAGAAAAATAATCATATACTTGCTTCCTATGACAAATATTTTTAAGAAAGAAAACCCACAAGGCCCTGTTGTGAATAATTGCCACAATTACAAATACAAGAAAAGTCAGCAACTGCCTTTTCCCTGGCCATCATCTTTCACTTTAGGGAAAACAACCATCATACGTTTGTGGCCAACATTTTTGAACATCCTTCCTGGGGAGGTGAAGAATACAACTTATAATTAAAAAATAATCTTGAACTGGCAACTAGAGCAACCTGGCTAATTTGGAAGATTTGAAAGTTAGAAACAAATTTTTTTATGAAGTGGTGATACCTGAATCTCCAGCAAATTATATATGACAAAATAATCTTTGGTTGTGTTAAGTTAGTTCTAATGACTCATTTACTGATATCTGTGAATAATGTAAATGAAAAAAATTATTGACTATTGTGCATATAATAAATTCTGGTGATGAAAGCTGCGCTCTTTGATACATCCTTACGAGTTAAAACTATGCAAATTTTGCTTACACGTTTTCTTAATATTTGTTGTAATAAACACAGATAATCAATTTCCATTCTTCACATAGCAAAATTACAGACCTAATACAATCATTCACACTACCTTCTGGAGAAACATGAGATTGTTCAGATTTAACTAAGTTCTTTGGCGTAGAAGTGGACACATCTCTGAATCCCATATAAATGAACTTCAAAATAAACTAAGGAAATGAATATTTGCTATCAAAACTGTATCAGAAGTACCAGACAGCTCAGATGGTCTACTACAGTTACTTTGTGTCCTTAGTAAGATATAGTATAAGTTTTGGGACAGTTATTCAACATTTCATTCAATATTTTCTCTACAAAAAAGTCATAAGGTGTATTTTTCATATAAAATATTGAGAATCCTGTAAAGAAACATTTAGAAAGAACAATATTTTGATAATTCCTGCACTTTATATTTTAGAAGTTTAAAATTTGTAAAGAATCCTTTATTGTTTGCTAATTCGGTAAACTTTTACAGACACAACACAAGAAATCAATCACACTACACATTTCCATCTCGTAATGTGTTAATGTTTGTAAATGTCCTTATTATCTGGGAATCAAGATGTTAAGTATCATACTACATGAAATTAATAGAGAAAAGAACTTTCCAGATTTTATTCCTGCCCTAACAAAAATTCTGATAGCAGCATGCCCATATAAAGTTGAAGATTTCAATTTAGACTTATTTAAGAAAAAAACGGATAAAATTACATTTTATTATAATACAACACTAATTTATACTATTTTACATTATACTTATAACTAACAATGACAGATAAACAATTGATTTAACTAAAATCTATATTTTCCAGTGACAACCACGTCAAGGTGGTATTTACAATATATACAAGGTATCCATGGTTATCTTGTAAATATTGCAGATATCACCTTGACGCAGTTGTCACCAGAAAAGATAGATTCTAGTTAAATCAATTGTTTATTTGTCATTGTTAATATTAAACAACAATAAACAAGAATTTATATTTTCTGGTGACAACCCATGGTTATCTTGTAAATAATGTAGATACCACCTCGACACGGCTGTCACCGGAAAATATAGATTCTAGTTATGACACCGGCCGCGTAAGCCTAAGTTCTAAAACTATTTGTTGGCATCTTTTATACGTGTTGATCAAAATTACAGTCAGCTATCTGCTTTTTGTGCATTCTGGGAGAAAAATTGCATTTCTCCGCTTTTTAGTAGAAAAACTAAATCATAGTTTAACAATTTATTTTTTTTTAACTTCACTCACCAGTTCACATGGGTCTGCAGGCCTGTGCATGAACTTTATTCAACGAGTGAAGTACCAAGTTGGGATTCGAACCTTGAACATTGTTCTCCACAGTACGAAGCCTTAGCCACTACGTCAGCAATAAAGCCATAGCCATAATTTAAGTTGTTGAGTAAGAATCAAAACCTTAAACCCTATTTCCATTACTACAAACGGGTCTCAAAACAAGTTGCACAAGATAAGCTTGGCACAAGTCGCCATACAGAAATCGTCTGTGGACAAAAATGTACCAATCTGTTGCGACAAAAGACATGTGCCGCAACTAGAATGTTTTTGTGGCACTTGTATGAATGGAAACTAGGCTTTATGGGCATTGAATCGCTTCTAGAAAGATTTTCCATTTTTACCAATCAATAAATTAAGTTAAGAGGTTATTATGTCTGTCAAGTTCCTTATGTAGATTTATGTAATACTTTATCTGGGCAAGCGATTTGTTTTAGAAAGTTATAATAACAATTAGACTAGGATTAATTTTAACAATAAAATAATTGAAGGGGTCAGTGGAAGAAGGTGGTATGTAACATTTTTTTAAATTGTGCGGTTTTCACGTGGATGAAGGTGGTATGTTACAATGCAACTTTTGGTACCACTCCCAGCTCTCTAAAACACTTACTAACGAATATTCTAGGTGATGAAGGGTGTATGTACACTATAAATTATAAACATCTAATGGAAGAAGGTGGTATGTAACACTAAAATACACATACCTCCTTCATCCATTTGAGTGTACAATTCTGGTTACATACCTCCTTCATCCACTACTCTATGGAATAATGGTGACTGATTTCTCATCATAGCAGTCACCTTTCTGTCAGCTGCATCTTTGTCGTTGTTTTTAAGTAGGTAGTGTAGGTTAATATAAGAAATAATTATTATTTATTATACTATAGCTAGGGAAAAGGACTGGCTTACACATGTTATAAAGGTCAAATAGTTCCGGCCAAATCTGTTGTAGGCCAAAGAGGAAATTTGTGCTCGGAGAAGTGTCGCCTCAAATGCAACGAGAATTTCCCTATGGATCATAGACAATCAATTTTGTCAAAGTTTTACAAACTAGATGTTAATGCGAAAAATGCCATATTGTTTGGCTCAATGAATGTTTGTCCTGTTCAAAGGCCAAGAAAGGGAGCAACAAATCACAAGTCGGCTACCTTTAAATATGTCGTAAGGTTTCAAGGAAAACAAACCTTAAAACCGCTCTTGCTTCGCTGTATCAAATTGGGAAAAAAAAGATAGATTTAATTCAAAAACTATGAAAAAAGGTTCATCTGCTCCTAGTCCTGATAAAAGGGGAAGACACGATAGCAGACCTCATAGAACTCCTGATGAAGTAAAGGAGTATATTCAGCAGCATATTTCCACGTTTCCTGCTGAAGAGTCCCATTACTCTCGGGTGTCAAATATATTTAAGAAGTACCTATCACCACTGCTTTCTGTACCCAAAATGTACAATCTTTACTTAGAAAAATGTGCTGAGAATAATGTTCCTGATTATTTTCGTATCACTGAAAGCACTTATCGTAATTTTTTTGTGTCACAATTTAACCTGTCATTTGGCCACCCGAAAAGCGACATTTGTAGTACCTGCGATGCAGGTGAATCAAACGAAGAGCATGTTGAGATGTACCACGCATCATTTGAATTGCTCAAAGCTGACAGAGAGAATGCGAAAACATCTGATAACGTCGCTTATCTAACCGTAGATTTGCAACAGACAATGCCTCTGCCTCGCCTGAGTACATCGAAGGCATTCACCTTCGACAACTTTGGTTTTATAACCTTGGCATCCATATTTTGACTAAAGATTCAGAAAGTACCACGTTCTGTGTGTGGACAGAAGACCAGGCTTCAAGAGGAAGCAAAGAGGTAACCAGTTCTCTGCTTACAGCCCTTGAACGTGAAGACTCTTTAAGAAATATAGACCATCTAGTTATGTGGTCAGACTCGTGTGCTGGCCAAAACAAAAATTTTCTGATGATCAGTTTGTACCAGTACTTAATACACAAAGGCCAATTCAAAGTCATTGACTACAAATTTCCTGAAGTTCGTCATACCTACTTGGACTCCGACAGAGACTTTGGTCGGATAGAGAAGAATTTGCGCAAGCATCAGAATGTCTACTCTCCTGACGAGTACAGACAGATCATTGCTAAATCTAGCAAAAAAAACCAAGTTGTAGATATGAAGGAGCATTTTAGAGAAATCGAAGACCTGCCTAAAAAGATGAAGCTTTACAACAGGAAAGTTGATGTCGTGAAAAATCCACTGAAGTTCAGAGACAATGTTAAATGGATACGTGTTACTGAATACGGGTCGTATTTATATAAACCTTGCTATGACGAGTACACACCCTTCATGAAGGTGGATATTTCTAGATACCGCCAAGAAACTCCAACGCTTGAAGGACCAATTGACCTTCCCAGGCTGTTGAGACCATTTGGAAGTCTGAAGAGAGAAAAGGTTGACAACTTACAAGAACAACTAAAGTTTGTGCCAGAACACCATCGGTGGTGGTACCAGCAGATAATTGACGGCTATCAGGCTTAACTTGTAGTATTTTATTGTTATTAAAAAATCAAAATTTCAATAAACATGTGTGCATTATTCTTAACAATGATGATATTTAACTCTCTCATTCATTATAATAGTACAACAATTAGATTTAAACCCTAGTGGAAAAAGGAGGTATGTACAGTTTTTTAATAAAAAAACATACAAAATATTAAAATAATGGAACACAACTAATAGGACACTAATTCTATCACCAATAACTGTAATAACCAGGGTATACATGATTTTTAAAATTTTTGTTTGAAGAGTTCCAGCGGAAAAGCTTTAAAGCCAAATATCTCAAAACTTGCTTTTTGTTACATACCACCTTCTTCCACTGACCCCTTCAATTGAAACTTGATGGCAATATTATTAATTTGACAAGGATTAACTTTACAATCTAAAAAATGGAACTTGATGATAAGATTATCAATTTCTAGTCTTATGTTTCACTGTACATTGGGTAATTAAATAACAAACAATTGATTCGTTTTTATAGTTTTTATTATTTTTAAGTTTTTTGTGTTTTTTTTTATCTTAACTACATTAATATTAATATTATGACTATCCTTAACACATACTCGCAAAATATTATATAAACACGCATTTAAAAATAACTATGTTTAGGGATTACATGAGAATTTATCTTAAATGCTACAATAACTATAAAATACCCAAACCTCATCACTAATTTGTAGAAAAGTCAAACTTAACCAAGATTTCAGTGAGACCAACTGAGGGAAATTGAAGTTTGACTAAAATAACAACAGAAAATCTCTTTGAGATTGGAATATTGGATAATATACAAAGTATATACAAGTGTTCTGGCAACAACTTCAGAAAAAAGAAGAAAATCAATTATACACCATTTTTTATACTCTAAAATTGTCCCTAGCATGACCCAAAAGGTCAATAAGACATTTTTTCTGAATTTACTTCTGTTATATTATTTTAAATTTAAACAGGGTTGTTGATACTAATCCTTACAATAGGATTAGGTTAGATGCAATATTTAGGGCACTAAGCAAGGTATATAAGTTGTCAAACACAAATAACAAAACTTGTTACATTTTTGTCCTATCATAGATACCTTGTTCAAGTATTGTCAATAAATATTACTAGTTTAACATCTCCCCAAGTCCAACGAAGAAATATTGTTTTAAATCTATCTGATTGACGTAAATACATTCCAAAGTAAACTAATTACACTACAAATACCTTTCAGTAAAAGAGTAATATAAGTGGAATGACACGTTAAAACTTCTGAAGTGTTACCAAAATAAAGCGGTCTGATAAAATAATTTATTATTGCCATTCTTTTGTAAGTCAACAAACTAAAATCTAGACACTTTCTGTACTCAAAATTATATCACAAGTATTCACAAATGACAAGCAACAAGATTGCTTTTAGGTGCCTAACAGATAGACCACGATGGAAGGCACTAAAATAATGATGCGACTTGTATTACGCCTGGAGATACTGATAAGATGGACAACTTTATACATAAAAAAACTTACAAATTCTTTGTTACCCTTACTCAATACAGATTACTATGAATCTATTACGTTCACCCAAACTCAGTAAATAAGAGATATTTATTCTTTAATCCTAAATCTGGGCTCGGAAGCTGCTATACAAACTAGGATCTGGGTTATTCAGAAATAGTGTGTTTACCTTTTTGCCACATTTGAAAATATATTTACTGACGACTCTATTTGATAATGGAGCTAATCCAATATAATAATAATTCACCCACTTCAAAAATCAGGACTGAAAATAGATAACTATGGTAAAATTCAACTTTTTTAACAAATCGATGTAAAGAAACCAAAAACAGACTTAATTTGTACCACATAGTGATAGACAGAGAAACTAATCCAAAACTTTCTTGATTTATGGAGTATATAGTTGTAAGTGGAGTCAGAGTTTTGCACAAGTTTTTTTTCTTTTTTTATAACACCATTACTGACAGTAAATATGTTTTTCATTTGAAAGCCAATCTTAATTTAATTAAAAAATTATACTGTTTCTCACACTAGAATTATTTTAGTACAAAATAAATTATAGTTCATTATATTAACAGAAACATTTTGTGCTGGCAAAAACTCGCTGGGACATAATATATGATAGTGTTTTAATTGTTTGAAAAAATTTTTCGTTGGTAGGCTTCTGCTCATAATATATTACGATAGCTTTTTTTATTTTTATCATCATGTTTATAGAAGAAGTTAGTTTAAGAAAATTTATATATAAGTCACTTTTTCGATTCCTTAAAAAACGTGAGTTTGTAAACGTTTATACCATTTTGTAAAATCATAATTCATGAAAGAAATCAAAACATAGATCGCTAAATATTATTAAATAACTGTAAAAAATGTATCTTTTATTATCAAAACGGACTGACACATGTCGAGCGATTTTACTTACATCACCAAGAAAACTATTTAAGTAAATATTACAAAACAACTAGTAAAACTAATTTGAATATTTTGTGTCTGAACTCCTCATTAATTGGAAATCTGTTTGGAGACATTTTCTTTTCAGACATACATATTGAAATATATTATATGAAATGAAGTTCATATAGTGGGCCTGGTTATGACATGCATCTAAGGGAAGAGATCTCAGCCGAATGTAGGGGTGCTATTCACTAATAAAACTCTCTTTGTTGGAAAGGAGTGCTAAAAGTACATATTTGAAGGCAATGTTAAAATAATGTAAAAAAACATATTAATTAAAACAGCGTAGTCATTGTTACTAACTACGGCACACTGTTCCTTAGTAAGCCATTTATTAATAGCCCAATAGCCAGGAAAAATAAGGGACCTGCAGCTTTAAGTGAATCCTAACCACAAAGTATTGGTCTGATTTTCAGCTAAATGATAAGACTGACACTCAGTTCTCTTCCCTACACATCTGGACCCTGCCTAGCCCCCAACACGGACATTCCGGAATCAGAACCTATCACTTACAGTCTGTTTTTATACACAAAATTATCATGTATTAAAAAATTAGTCAATCCATCAGAAATCAATTCACTACAACACAAAAGTATTATACAGCACCATATTATATAGACAAAACTATTCAATCTTTAAACAACTCATATTCTCTCTGTCTTTCTATCTCTCCTTCTCTTTCTTTCCTGCTTAGAACCAATTTAACTCTAATGGTGGCATATGTTAATTTTTCACCGCCAACACAAGCTCCGACACTTTTCGTTATGATGAGTATAACAAAGTTGTAAGGTACCATTGCTAAGGTAATACTATCCTGCCAAATCTTTACATAGTTATATGTTCGGGCCGTTTATAATTTTTCATCGTGTCTGTTAGCATTTCACTGTGCACTTCGTCAGCTGTGATTATTTATTTATCCCTTTGAACCCCAGCTGCCGATTTATCGTTGGTGAATTATAATGTCTAAAAACCTCGGCCGCCGATAAATCGCTGGTAAAAAACTCTTGAGCAATCCCCGCCGACGATATATCGCCGGTGGGATTTAAGCGGTCGTAAATAACTCCGAATTTATTTATTTTCATAAAAGTGGGTGGTATTATGTTGTATACATCATTAATAATCAATTTACAATCATCTTGTAGCATTCACTATAATACTAACTATATAAAGCTATGGAATACAAACAGCCGTCAATACTAGTATGATGGTGTCTGTGGCCGCCAACAAAGTAAACAAACAACAACACACTATGCAGTAGTCGGCCGTAACCTTCACTTGATTACTGTTTGGTTATTTTGTAGTGTATAAATATTTTTTTATCAGTGTATATATGATGTGTAACATTTAGTGATAGTTTTTAGCGATAGGTCAGTTCTTAAGTTAATTCTATCGATGGGAATATGTTAGTTCTGCAATTCCGGTTCCAACAAAGTAAATGAGGAGATAGCTTTCATTTCAGGAATTTTTCAGGTGTGATTAACGTTGATGAACAGCAGACAATATCTGGCAACAAGATAAACAATATATCTTTGTTAGAAAATATCAGCCCGTAGATTGGCCACTTCCTTATCAGTGCATGATTTGGCCACGAGACAAACAAATTATCTTAGTCAGGAAATATTTACCCATGTCCACTTCCTTATCAGCAAAAACACCGAATTATTGCTAATGTTTTTGTTCAAGTGTCCTGAGTCCAGTAGAATTAATACTATTGAGTTTTTGTTCAAATGTCCAGAGTCCAGTAAATTATTGCTAATGTTTTTGTTCAAGTGTCCTGAGTCCAGTCGAATTAATACTATTGAGTTTTTGTTCAAATGTCCAGAGTCCAGTCATCCTTCGCTCATGAGGTCCACCCTTGTTTAACAGGCCCTTCTTATCACTTTCTTCCTGATAAAAACACCTGATGAAAACATTCCATTTTGCTTTTACTTTTGTAAAAGGGTTTTATGGTGAAAAAAGATATTAGTGGAAAAGTATATAATCCATTATTTGCCGATTTTCAAGTATTCTGTAAAAAGGTAATTTCATTATTTACATAATTTTTTTTGTTAGGAAGCTGATTTAAAAAAAAAAAATGTTGACGAATGTGGGCTTTATAATAAAATGAGTTAGCACAGGTTAATTCTTCATTATTTTTGTGCTAAAATATGTCAAACCTACAAATTTATTTTTTTTTAACAAATTCAACTTTTTTTGTATAAAATAACAATCTTATAATACTTTATGTTAAATTTTTCCTTGTAGATAAACTTATTATAAGCACTTTGGTGGCTCAAACATTATGATAGCTGTAGTATTGTCTAAGATATGATATTTTAGGCTGAATCCTGCAAAACTGGTCAAAATAGGTTCGAGGTTTTTCAACAGTCTCTGTAAAACTGGTCTTGGGCAAAATTTTCACTAACTTTTTTTTGGATCCGGGGTTTAAAGGGTTGTCAGCTTCGATAATGAGTTGTTTATTTCATCACATAGTGATTGTTTATTTAGTATTACATTTTATTTTGTGTTGATACAATAACAAAGTAGTGAATATCATCGCACGACTGATATATTATTTAGTGCGAAATATGTGTTTGTGTAATGGAAAGAAAATCTTGAGTTATTCATTTTGCAAATGATAAAATCGGTATTTAATAAAATTATATTACATAGGCCTAACCTATACGCAATACCACAAAAGACACCTACATCTTTGGCAAAGGTGTGCACATGTTCATTATTTTTATATTATTACATAAATCCCTACACAAGACCCAAAAACAGCTTGCTAATACAGGGTAATATAATATCCACCATTAGTGTTATAAAAATGTTCTATCTTAATCCTCCGGTGCACGTGATGTGGACTGGGAGTCCGCGTTTCCGAATAATTAATATTATACAGGAACTAATTATTTCTAAAAGCTGTGGTTCCTAGTCCTTATCCCATATCCTTAATAAATACATTAATTAGTTAGAAATACAAATGTTCACTCTTTAACGACGTCAATGGGAGTATAAACATGATCGCACACTGCAAATGGCGCTGCTAGACAATGTATTAGCGGACTCACAGTCTGCGCACGTTACTCCATGCTCAGAAATCGCGAGGCCGCTCCAATGGTTTTTAATAGCGGACTCACAGTCTACATGCGTGAAGCGGTATTACTTGCCGTGGAACGTGTAACACCGGGTTAAACACACACAAACTTTAGTTGTTATTTTGTTCAATGTAAAATATGCTATAAATTCATTATTAGTCTAACAAAGACAACATACACACAACTACAGCACTTTATAATAGCATAATGTTAAATGTTTCTAAAGAGCCAAGTCATTTAGTATTCGCCACCGCAATATATCCACATGCACAATAACCTTTGCTTATTGTTTTACAAAAATAAAACTTTAACTTACATTACAAATTACTCTTTTTGCAAGCAAATTAATAGGCATCGGATATGTACAAAAAATTTTAATGTTTTATATTCAACACCCTTTTCTCCAAATAAATGTCACTGTATATGAATATTTACAGCATTTTGGAAAACCAATAACAAGGTTATAGGAAATACAATATCAGGGATAACTCTTATTAAATTTATAAATTGGCAACAAATAAGTTTGAATGAGTGATGTATGACTACCAATAAATGTACACATTATTTTTATTATTCACAAACATAATTACTTAAGTGTAAAACATGTTTGGTAATAGACGTGCTTTGTGAAGAGCATTCTCATTAATATGACTGCACTAGAAGTTATTTCGCTTCAGTCGTTTCTCATGAAAAGTTGAGTGATATAAGACTTGTATCTATTTGATCAGCGTAATGCGATCCACACACGCACAATACCACAAATATGAATGTGTTGCCTAGATAGAAAGTAATGATGTTTCACTTTTCACAGCTGCCATTTGAAATGGGGGAAATAGAGAAAAACATTACAAATAGGTATGTGAGTTATATAAATACCAAATGTCATGACAATCAATTATCTTACTAACAAGCTGAACTGTCAAATAAAAACATAAACCTTGATCAAATACGTCATAAACATAAGCCTCAATGTTAAAAGATTATCCGAGCTTCCTTTTAAAGATCGCACCTGTACTTTTTTAAATACATAAGCCAGTTCATGAAAATAGATGTTAATATTAATTAATAATGTAGATGATGTGCAGAAGTTTAATCACTAGACTTATTACTATTCAGATTTCAGACAGCAACAACGCTTGTGTATATTTTTAGGCGTTACTACTCAGTGTACATGAAGGCAAATGGCTATTATAAATAGCCAAATGACAAGGCCAAATAAGGAACCTAAGCTTAATAAGGTAAGCTCCAGGCTGATTTGAGGCCATGTGATTTTTATTTTTTTCTCTTTAAGACGCTGATCATCAAGATATGGGCGAATATGACTTGCAAATGAGTGTGGATAAACAAGTGCGGCGAATGTTACTTAAAAAATTTTTTATTTGTTAAAAAAAATTGAGTGATCTTTTGAAAACACCAATCATTAATAAGCCACCGTAAGTTGTCATAAGACATAAGGTGCTACAACATAACGCAAGCATAAGACAAAAGTTACAACAAATAAGGGATCTACGAACAGCATATCATAGAATTTTATCCACGTAGTGGTGAGGTCTGATTTTCAACAAACTGATAAGCTTGATACAAAATTCTCTCCAATGGTACATCATAACTGGTCTACGCCAGCCATGATGATGTTTATGGTAACTGATGTATGATTATCTGATTCGATGTAATCTTAACATACAGCAGATATATTGACAAATGTTAAATTAATTAAAATTCCTAGCTTCAAAAGTTAATTGTTTTTATAAAATTTTATAAGTTTATATGTACTTTTACATTATCTCATCCATTAGCTACCTGCCATCAGCATTATAAAAACCAAGTTCTTCTAGTATTAAAAAAACCTAGTGTATTCACTAAAATAACATATACATCCATTTATTATGAATCTAATATATTTTGGTGTGGATAAAAAACAATATAAGTATGCCAATAAACACCAAGATACTCATCATATCAGAAAACCTTGTAGGCTTAGCCCCTGATATTCTTAATTACGTACAAAACTGACTGAGAAGAGGAATTCAGGTGATTTATAGTAGTATTTCATTTTATTTCCAAACTTCATTCAGTACATCCATGATTATCTGAGGTCACACAAACATAAAAGTACTGTGATTTTCAATTAGTTGCATGCTGTAGACACCTTAAAAGCAAGACACACCATTTACTCTATTGATCTACAATAGTCCAATGCTTATAAATTTGAAAGTATCAGTATCGATATCAATACCACAAATCCTATAGAGTAAGAATAGCGATATATGTATATTTATATATGTATAAAACTACACGCTAGAGATGTCAGGCACCCTAAAACGAAAACCGAAATGTTATTTCACCTGGACCACAGGTTTCCTGTTTCCAAAAATCTATCAGGCACTGTGTCAAAATATATCAAAAGTGTAAAAATAAAAGAAAGATAAACACCCATTAAATATACAAGCATATAGTTACAGACCCCTAGACCTATCGTCACGTGAGGTTTATTTACAATTCTATGTAAGTTGAGCAACCAAGGATTTGGTGGTAATTTTGAAATATGACATAAAACATTGAATTTAGCCCCTCAGTTCTTCAGTCACATATTATGCTAATGATTTATTCTTAACCTAATTTATCTATATACAAGCAAAATCACACATTACACTAATCACTTAGCAAACAAACTTCCAAGAAAACAATAAAATATACAGTCTGAAAGATGTGGAAACAAACACAATATCCCAGAGAAAGCCCCCAACTAAAAACTAACAAAAATCTATATTGTGCTACATAGACTATAATAATAATTACATAAAATGGTCACAGTTTGGAACACTGAAAAAAGATGGGTAACAAATTTACATCCCTAGGAACCTTCCTCGTTTCTACGGTTTTCATAACCTCTAACAATCATATTATGTTTTGGACTAGATTATAATATTTTGAAAACTGAGAAAATTATATAGAGACTTGCTCTTTAATTTTAACAAGTTGAAGCGTTATTTTTAAAGCTATTTATACTAATAATGCTATTATTATTTTTTTAATAATAGAAAAACATCAACTTTACATATTATTTCCACGCTTGACCAGCAGGCATGGCACACGATGAAAACTATAATGAAATTAGTAAATAAGAATTTAACAAGTATTTTTAGCAGTTTGTTATGTTAGATCTCTCAATAATTTGGTTATTAGATTGACTGAAACTTTTAAAAATATTTAAATTTGGAGCTATACACAAAAGAAAAGAAAAAAATATATTTAAGTTTTAACATGATTGTGATGAATTATAATATTGGAATATCAATTTTAAAATAATAATAAAAGAAGCTATGTTCAGTACTTTAACTTGGACATAAGTTTGATTATAGTTAGATACTTAACAACAATAAACATTAAAAATAAAAGTATATAACAATAAACAATATGTATCTACTACTGAAAATATAAAAACAACCAACAATTCCAATGACTAAGGAGACTTATAAACCATGTTTTGCTATATAAAACTAATCCACTGAATGTCAAATTTAATAATGTCTCAGAATGAATGCCCTAATCCCAAACATCACTTACTACTTATGTGTGGTTAAAAATATTGTGTGTGATTATCATTAAATTTCTTAAAATTCCAATTTATAAAAATTAAAACTGGATTAGATTATCACAATTAACCCAATTCATTTATAAATACCTTATTAATAATTATATGATTTTCTG
Organism: Stictocephala bisonia; assembly: GCA_035578905.1. Taxonomy (NCBI): domain Eukaryota; kingdom Metazoa; phylum Arthropoda; class Insecta; order Hemiptera; family Membracidae; genus Stictocephala; species Stictocephala bisonia. Next base: position 529,507 of record JAQJVL010000397.1, on the reverse strand, counting down.
AAAACCATTATAGTTATGCTTAATGGATTATTTTTATTTCTATTAAAATCATTGGTTATAGTAAACAATAACACTTTAAATCCTGATAAAATTAATTCATAATTATATCTATTTCCCTTCATATAAATGTAAGTCAGTTGCAAAACAGCCACATTTTAATAACGTTAATATGTTCTTATTTTATATCAAATTACAAGGAAATAAGTATTATATAGAACAGATAGTTAAAGGAGTTGAACATGAGAATATTTTTGGTGAAAATTTCACTAAGAATTATCAGTGTTCTTGCCGACACGGTTATCTCTGAATAAATAAAGTTAGAACTGTGATAACAACACCTACTATGATTATAAAAACGTACATAAAGGTCATCAATAAGTAGGCTGATTCAGAGATATAGGCCTACCGACCACTCGTTCATGATACTATGGATAGATATTATTTCCTCTTCAAGTGCTAGTAATCCTTCATCGATAATTATAGGTAGCTAATTAAAAGTTAAAATACATAAATAAAACTTATGTGGAAACTATTATTATACATTTTTGATCAAATCAAAATGCAAATTATTTAAAGAAATAACAAATATGGCTGAAACGTTCAACTCAGTATCCTCCACAGAGACATAGTGGAGGGAAGACAGGCAAGGAAGGTAAATTGGCAACACTTATGGCATCTGGTCCGTATGTACAAGAAACGCTCAGTCTGCGGTAGCCGATTGTGACGGGGCCTTAGGCTGATGATGCTGATTCATTTTCTTTCTAACAAGAGACGGAGACATCACATTTTGCTTGGAGGTAGAGAGTTTGCTGTCACTTGGTAGCTCAAAGTTTACTCGGTTCCGCACTTTTCCATCACCACCTGCAGTTCAATACAGAAAAAAGGGATAGTTTCTTTTACAAAACACGGACTACCATCACACCAACACAGTGAACTAATCTTACAATTGTTGGCCATATGCTAACATTTCTTAATGTTCTAAAGTACCTATGTTGAGAATATTAGAAAAATTGAACAACAAATAATATCCCAATTGACAATGAAGCTGTTCACCATCTAGTGACAATGGTAAAGCTCACTATCTCCAATCACCTCAATTCCAGATAAATGATGAATTACTAACATTCTGTCACTATTGCTGATTTACCTGTGTAACAAATATATGTAACATGTTCAGTCGTAGAGTACAATAAGGACTACTTGTGTTAGATTAGACAGGTTGTCCACACAAATTCTGTCACAATTGTCCCTGACTTTCCCTGACCATTTCAGATAATTTTCCCAGACTCTCACAATTTTTGAAAAATGCATTATAGTCTAAATGTGTTGTATTTTAAGCATTATATTAAAATGATTATTCTGGAGATATTAATCTTGCTATTAAAAAGTGTAAATAAACATTATAAAAGAAATAAGAAAAACCAGCCTCCTCCATACCATTAGCTGGCCTAGTTCTCTCTCTCTTTCTTTTTTCCTCCTTTTTATACTAACATTTTATTGAAAATACAAATACATTTCTACGAAGCTACATTGCTAATATTTTTATTATGAACACTTTTTTCAAAAAGGAAACTTATAAGTAAATATACATAAGAGTCTTACAAAATTAATCTTGCAAATGAAGAAAAATTACATTTAAACACTTATATCAACACTGGAGAATATTATCAGAAAATATAGGTCTTGATTGTACACCTACAATAGATATTCCATCTATGGGAATATCTATTTGTGCCTGTAATTTTGTTAGTTAGTGAGGTCTGCAACCACAACTGGTTTAAACTGCATTACATCTACATGGGACTACATTAGCACTCCACAATGGAGTACAAAAACAGCTGTGTTTTGAGACACAAAATTTAACATTGGATGGTAAATCTATTTGTTTACTAATTAATTGTATAACATTACTAGAAAAATGCAACGTTAGTAGAGGTTACAGCTGACTAGAGCATAAAACAATCACCTCAAATCCATCACTAGGGCAGATTTCCCTGACTTTCCAGATTTTTTGATCATTTCCCTGACCCTCCATGACCAAATTTGTTTTCCCTGATTAACCTCACTTTCCAAAATGAGGACACCCTGTTAGAAATATAAGTAGAAAATAAACAAGAACTAGCATTAAAAGGTTCTAGTAGCATTTTTAAGATTAAAGTATACATAAACCTGTGGTAAATGGCTGTGACAGATTCTGTACCCCACCACCCACAGTCATATGTTCATGGTACAGTCACTGCTAGCAGTAGATATCTTCCAATACAACAATGTCTCACTTACCACAGTGGTTACATTGGATTTGCTATTGTGTTGTTAAATCAATTGAGCTGTCTTGTAGTGGTTTAAATAATATAGTAATAGCCAGTTTCCTCTACTTTTCTTAAATTTGTAGTAACCATAGTTAAAATATTTTACTACCATTGATACTAATGCACCATTTATTAAACCAATAAAATACTACCAAGAAAACATTCATTTTGAGATCAGGTGGTCAATTCTGATTGTTTGTCTGGTAAGAAGAACAAGCTGACTTGGCCGGGTCTTGTTTGTTTAGATTGCTTAGGTTATATAAGTGAAGATGGGATATTCCGTATTATTATAGTAATAAAAAAGTAAAAGTGATTTATTATAGATCCAACCACATCTCAATTTTTTATTTCCGAGTAGGCCTCGTCTATTGCAGAAGTTAGTATGGAATTAGACTACAGTTTTAAACTAAACACTAGAAACTAACAAACTTTTTACAAATAATAATTAGATTTGAAATTAATCACAAGCTCTATGGTTGCATATGTATGGTTTAGTATCTGACTCTATCTTGGAGCCCAATTCCGCTGAAAAGGCAACTGTGGTAGAAGAAGTAGTTCCTCTCTCCTCTACGCACCATTTACTTTAGGTTTATGTTTAACAATTACTTCTTTTTTAACCTGCTTTTTCATTCACATAGAAATATGTGCTTGAATATTGGATCAGTTTACATGACTTGCCTATTGAGTAATAGCAGTGGCGAGTATACAGGTGGCCAAACCCTGTTGAATGTTGGATCACTATTACATGATTTACTTATTGAGCCATAGCAGCGACGAGTGTGGGTGGCCAGATCCTGTTAAATATTGGATCAGTATTACATGACTCACATATTGAGTAATAGCAGTGACGAATGTACAGGTAGCCAGACCTTGTTGTTTGTTGGATCAGTATTACATGACTTACCTATTGAGTCATAGCGACGACGAGTGTACAGGTGACCAGACTATGTTGAATGTTGGATCAGTATTACATGACTTACCTATTGAGTCATAGCGACGACGAGTATACGGGTGGCCAGACCCTGTTGAATCTGCTCGCTGGCGCTGCTGTGTGCTGATAGCAATGTTGCCAAAACGCCGTGCCGTCTGTCCCTCCCAGGTGGCACTCTCAGACACTGATCGGTTACGGCGCTTCATAGGGCAACCTCTCAACGGTCCGCTACTGTACCCTTCTGTTTCCTCACTTACCTGACAAAAATGAGATTATTGAATAGAAAAAGAATACCACTGGGATAGCTGATTCCGTACTAGTTTAAATAAATATTCGTGAACATTTTATAAAAATATGAATGCTTTTGTTAAAAATTGTAGGCTTATAAACATTATTATGACAAAATTGTACTTGCTTAGTTACTTCCATAATTTATGTACAATAAACTAAAACAAATCATGTATTAACTAATTTGAATTAACATAAAAAAACACAACCTGAGACACTTGAATTTTGAATCCCACTTATGATTCGTATTTTTCCAGAAGAAATAAAATCAATTAATTCTAATAATTATTGTGCTGTGGAGATCAGTTGTAAGGAATAAGGAAAGCTGGGTATCTGTATCACAGTGATAAGGAAAGGTCCAACTCTACAAAAAATTTACTCCAGGCCCAATAACACAATGCATTAACTAAGGCTGGAATTAAAATCTTCTTCTTTTTTTGAATAAATCCTTATTCACTCTAATTCAATACTACTTTTAAATTTTTATTTTGTTAATTACTGACGATGTAGCATGCTGCAAATAGTTACAGTTTAGGTAGCACAATATGACTGGCGATGTACGCTGGCAAGAGAAAGAGTTATACTAGTTTAACTGTATGTACTTCAAACAATATTTTAACTGTATTTTCAAAAAACTGCTATAAGTATTAGGTAATTGCTGTTGAGTTATAATTAGTATTAAAAATTACATAAAACGAGCTGAATAAAATTAATGCATTTTAAAATGGTTATTTATAAAATAAAAATTTATTGCATTATTTGTGCTTATAAATGTAAACGAAACATTAACGACACATCATTTTTCAGTTTCCTAACGTATATACTAAACAACACAAAATTCACTTCACATGACACTAGAAACACTTCACAGATAATAATCATGCATATTTAGAACATAATAGCCCTTAAATTGACATAAATAATTCCATAACAATGAGAAATTGTGTAGAAAATGTAGTGGAATTGAATTTAACTTTCCAAACTCGGTATTAATATAATTATTTTCCACCGTTTCTTTCGTCCCAGAATCAAAGCAAACACGTTTGTAAAAAAGAACTCCTCTTTTTAAAGATGTTTGAATTGTTCTGATATCGTTAATGGGTGTATTATACTAAGTGACTAAGGTACGGTTTCAAGAATCAGTCTTAGCATATTATATCAATCAATTTGTTATTATTTTACTTTCAATTTCAAGTAATTATTGTACATGTATTGTTTAACATTTTTAGAAATACAAAATCAAATTAACAAACCAAAGCTTAATACTTCATCTGTAACTAACTGTGCAGATGATCAAATATCAAAAAAAATCTTTATTAGGTCGAATTGCAATTCAACTGCTGATTTCAAAACTTCATTCTTTCTCTTTTCTTATTTTTTATATTTTAATTATAACAGACAACGCTTGGCTGCCCTAAATTTTCTTCTTTCCATTTTCTTTGCTATCGTTCCGACTGACACATTTTGTCAACATCAGATGACACTTGTTAATACTATTATTATTACTGATTTATTAAAAAAATTCATAGATAATCATCTTTTTGAAGAAGAAATATAAAACAAAATGTATATAGGCTAAAAAACTTGCATTACAAGTTGAGAATTCGCTTTGAACACTCATTCTTCATTAAAAAATGGCCAGCAGTTGAAAATCGCGATATTTAAAATCAACTTTTACAATCTGTTCTAATTTTAATGCAGAGAATCTGTGGAACTGATTTTCAGAAACAGGAATCCATACATCTCTATATTATTCTATGGTTACTTGTTAATACCAAAATAAGAGGAGAAACCATCACTAATGTGTCGTAATACCTCATACACCCTGAAATCTTCTATTGTCTTGAAATGAGACAAATAATCTTTTAACTTGGGGTCCACTTGCAGTTTCTGTGCATGTTTGTAGTATTTTAGGAATGCCCAGAACTTTTCCAATCCGTAAAGTTGGCCTGGAATTAACACATCAATTACATAAATTTTAAATTTCACCACTGTAGGGATAAGATAGACTACAATAAAGTTGATTTATGGCATGATAGCACAGATTACACAGTCCAAGTATTGAACTAATAAACTATACAAACCTAAGTTCTCAATAACAATACAACCAATATCTAAGGCCCTCTGTTACATTTACAACATATAAAGTTGTGTTTCAGTGCACAAGGCAAACGTGTAATTAATTTAAAATGATACGTAGGAAACCAGTAAATAACCAGTAAACAAAAAAAATTTACATCATACAGTTGAATGCTCTAATCATTGGTCAAGCCACTTGCCGTTAACTGAGTGTGTGCAATGGGCCTGGATTTACTTCAATAATGTTATTGATTTATACCTAACAATTATTTGCAATGAGGCTACTAAAAAGATATCTAGTTTTTTGTTAGTTAAACAAAGCACATAACACAAACACGGAGAAATGAAATCCACACAATCATGATCAAAATTCCATAATTTTATTTTACTAAGTTTTGTACCCCGCTACTTGTTGAGTAGATTGTAGGCGATAGGCTCTATGCTCGGTCCTCTTAATACTGAAACAGTGTCTGCTCAATGGTTGCCATCAATGTGGACAATACTAGAGAGGTCTGTGGTGTCCATGTTAGACGTTAGTCAAGAGAACTGAGTGTCAGGCTTGTCGGTTAGCTGACAACCAGGCCAACACTATGTGATTCGGATTCCACATAAAGCTCTAAGCCCTTTAGCTGCCCTTGCTATTGGGCTATTAATAAATAGCTCTTTCTGAGGAACAGTCGACCTTAGTTAGTAACAATAACTACACTTGTTCATCTTCACTCACCACACTCATTCGCCCCTCATATTCGCCAATATCTTGATGATTTGCAACTTAATACTGCTATAATAATAAGTTATATTTTTTTCTTGTAGATATATGTTAACTTCTATCAAAAGTTATTTTAAAGTTTAAGTTTGTTTCTGAATCCTATTTTTTTGTTGATTTGTTCTAAATATATCAAGCACTTCAGTAAATACAATTTTTTATTTAGTAAGGATATTATCTAAGTTACCATCTTCACACTTTACACAAACTAAATTTTATCAAACTAAAGTCTGAAGATAGTAATTTTGTTACCGAAAGGCCTTACTAAATAAAAAAATTGTATTTACTAGAGTGTTTGATATATTTATAGCATTAAATTATAAATCCAGTAGGAAAATAGCTTATGAATCTATGACTTGAGAAAACCTAATTATATAATATGATTTTTGTGAAATAAATACATTTGAATTTAACAAACATATGCAGCGTAACAACAATGAAGATTGTAGTACGTACATTAGAAATGAATCAGCTGTGGGACGTGATCAAAAAACAATATAAACAATATGTGTATATTGACACTATTATAAGACATGTTTTGTTTTAAGCTTTATTAGAAAAAAATCTTAGTAAGTTTCACTGACACATTACTGATTTCAACGAAAATGTGAATAAAGAGTATTGTCAATTGTAACAAAATGTTTTGTACCATTACTGTTAAAAAATCAGTATATTCATTGGAAGAGACAGGACATCAACAAACTTAAAAGAATCATGTGATCACAAATGTTCAGTGCCACTGACACTTTCTTCAGGTGAGTTGAGAGAAAGACTGGATATACAACCCCCACCACTACCACCAACCCAGAATACTTGAAACTAAGTCTGTATATTAACTCACCTGAAGAAAGTGCCAGTGTGCACATGTGATTCTTTATTTGTTTACTACTATGGTGGTGTTAGTGGACTTGTCTTCTAAGGTAAGTTTACTGATGTCCTATCTCTCCTAATCTACTAAAATCTGACCTAGTGCCCTTTAACCTAACCTAAAATTTGTCAAAAAAATCAGGAATTTAGAGATATTTCCTTACCATTCTCATAATCATTTATTGTTTCAGTCTGAAAATCCTTGTACAGTTCAGGTCGGAACTTTTTTTCCAGTCCATAGCTAAAGTATCGGAACAAACATTCCAGACCATACCTGAAACAAATAATGGATTAAATTATAACATATTTTCATATTTGTACTCACTCTTATAAGAATCCTAGATTCAGTGCCCCTAAAAGTAACCCTGTATTTATGTTACAGCACAGATGTACTAAAGAATTCTTCAACCCTATGGGGGGGGGGGGAGGATAACTGGAAGTGTACTACAGTTATTTTCTGTTGATCAACCGCAGAACAGTAAAGGTGCGTGCCAGAGTATGTTTTTACGTGTGTGAACTTTGTATCAAATAAATAAATTTGAAGTTCCAACTTAACAGAGACAAATAATATGGTGATGAATCTGTTGATTTAAAACGTGTCGTTTAGTTCTCTCTTATGGACAGACTGACTGTGTTTAATACATGTAAGTAAGTTGCTGCTGTGTAACTATTGTTATTAATTTTATTATTAATTTTAATTTAAGATTGACAATAGTTGATTTGAAAAACAGTTGTTCAAACTGAAATACGCTTGCACAATAAAGGCATTTTTATTTATTTATTTACCTGATAGCAGCAAAAAGAGTGTTTAAATCATTTGCAACATATTTGCACAGAGTAAAAAACTGCATAAGGGAGATATTTCTGAACTGGAAATGCATCTGTCTCCCTGCTTGCTCATTAAATAATATTCCAAAATAATTTAAGATTGCCTTGAAATTGATTAAACTTTGATTCGTACTATTTACATTTAGAATGTTTGATGGCGTTCCAAATACTTTGCCTTAAGACACAATAATTGTTTATGAAATAAACATTAAATAGTTTCCTGTAATTTATTATACTTATTTTGTCTCTGACACAAATCATTTGAAATCCATGGCTTTAATTTAAAAAATCTTGTTCAATGTTTAATCGTTAAGAACGTGGCTAACGGTGTAATAATTGGGAAAGTAAAAGTGAGACCTATACCAAAGTGTCAGTTATATATGTTTGTGATACAGCTGTCTGCACATGATTCATTTCCTTTCATCAAAGGACAAAATGATCAATAGCTGACTTATTAATGCATTGAATGAGACCTGAACCTAATTAATAAATCAAATATATATATATATATATATCAGTAATAGCGGTGATGGTATCTAGCAAATGAAAGTTAGAACTGCCAGTCGAAATAATCAATACATCATTACTCAATCTGTTAATATATTGCTCTTAACAGTTTATAAACAAATCAATATCGCAGTAAAAAGTACGGTAAAAAGCTAAAAGACAAAATTTAAAATTATGTAGATTACAATTAAGTGATATTTCATAAACATCACCAAATGAAATATTGGATGAAACAGCTGATAAACAAATATTGAAGTAAACACTAACACTGTTGGTCTTATTGCTCTCTTTATCAGTAAGACCAAGGTCAAATCCGTCAATTTTCCGCCCCTACTTCCCCTCTCTCAACCAACACTCTGAATAAAGAATAATTTCCACCTCAGGAAGTACATTTAAATAAACACAAAATTTATCTATATTCTCAGAGTAGCTTCGTATGTTGCTATGAATTAATTTAAGTTTATAAAACCCATTTGTTGTAAAGTAAAAATCATTAAATTCAGAAATAGATTTTAGTTCAAAACAAGTGTTGTTGAAAAATGAAGAAGAATCACCAACTGTGTTCATGATTGAGTCTACGACACAGACTACCAGCACCAGCAGTTACTAGGCTGGCTATTTTAACAAAAGGAATAAGTTATTTTAATAATAGGTTAATAAAACAAAATCTTTTGGTTCTTTAAATAGACCTTAAAATGATGAAGGAAATCTACGAATGACAATTTAAACATATTATTCAAGGTAACATAATATCCTAAATTAAATATTCCCGTACTTTATAGATCAACTTTAGATATGTCTTGAGAAACGCAAACATTTATTTACCTGAAACCATTTTGAGCATCTTCAACAGCTAGCGTTTTAAATTCATTGTACATATTTCTGTTGAAGTTTTCCCTGAGGAAGAAAGACCAAAAACGGAACAAAGTATTCATTTCCTGAGACTGTCCTATGCCCAATTTCTTACGTTCTGAAAAACAAAAATGAGAAATAATTAAGATTAGTACACACTTTTTATAGCTAAGAATCTGTAAATCTATAAAATATATAAAAATTTGTGTTTATTAATCGTAAAAAGTAGCACCAAACAGTTAATTATTGTGGCTGTGGCCAAATTAAATATGTTCATATTATATTTTAGAGGAGTTTATAAATACTTTTAAAAATAAATCCATACAAAGTTTGCTTTATGTGATCAAGTTTAAGTTTACATATATATTTTAACTCGCACAGTTGTGTGCTTATGTACATATGTCTAACATCATAATGGTATACTTGGACTCTACCATTGTAGAGGGCATCTTAGAAACAGTCCCTTGAACTAACCAACTACTTACTGTATGCATCGACAGTCTACATAAGGGTTCCTCACTAGGATTTCATGACAAGCCTTATTACTTTTCTCAAAATAATCTAAAGGCTGCAAGTATATTTACATACATACATCTATATACATACGTTATCGGCAAAAACACCTTGTATATATCAAGTAAACCTAATATGTTACATAATACTGCACTTATTTAAAATAACAGACAAGTGATTTTACTTTTTTGCACTTAATAAATTATTGCAGTTCTGAACATTTTTGAAGGCGTGAAAAATAGTGTTAAGGGCCACATAGTGAGTATCCCTGGTCAACCTACAGTAAAACAATCGTTCCGCTTCTGCTATTGTGGCGCAGTGCTGTAGCCCAGCTACTTGGGGACAAAGTGTTCGAGAGATTGTAGGCGATAGATTATATGTTCTGTCCTCGTAATACCGACATGGCGTCCGCTCAATGGTTGCCATCGACGTGGACACTACTAGAGAAGTCTGGTGTGTCCATGCTGGATGGTAGCCAAGGTTCAGATGTTGTGTAGGGAAGAGAACTGAGTGTCAGACTTGTCAATTAGCTGAAAATCAGACCAACACTAAGTGGTTCGGATTCCACGTAAAGCTGTAGGTCCCATAGTTGCCCTGGTCATTGGGCTATTGATAAATAGTCCTTTCTGAGCTAAGTCGAACTCAGATAGTAACAATGACTACACTCGTTTATCTACACTCATTCAAAATCCATATTCGCCCATATCTAGACGATCAGCGTCTTGAAAATAAATAGATAAATCGATACTTGTTTTTTATTTTTCCCATTATTTCAAGTTAACATTAAAAAACTGTGTGTAAATTCCAAATAGCATGTAATTAGAATTGTAAACAAATTAATAATATAGTGAAGAAACAATAACTATATTTAACAATACCTATAATTACGTTTGTGTGAAAGAGAGGACTTAATAATCCTAACTCAGCCTAATAAAGCCATTTTTTGTTTCATTTCATATCTATAATCTCTGAGCAAAAATAAGACTATTTTCTTCAAGCTGAACAAATTTCTTTGACCTTCAACAAAATCCTAGGCTGTCACCTACGGATATCAAGGTTGTTACTATTCACAAATATATTTATGTTATGAAGCTTTTTTCTGGTAAATTTTAGTATATGTTAGCACCAAGTAACATTTATTTTAAATTTTTTGTGAATTTTTATAAGTATACGTTACAGTGTTAATATATTTGTAGTTCTGTATTTTGTCCAATATGCGGTTTTAAGGTAATAAAATAGTTCTTGGTCCATATTTCATATTATTAGTTTATACTTTATGAAATTAGAATACATTTTGGACAAAATAGCTATCTTTTAATTCTCAATTTATAAATATTTTATAGTTTCCCAAGTATACCTCCACCCATTTTACTTTTTTCACGAACAATATATATAAAAATATAATTTTTTAGGTTTATATCATAGACTCATTTTGAACAAAAATATACCATACACAAATAAGTTATAACCATTTACTTTTTTTTAAAAAAAACTAAAGTATGCAAAATGGTCAAATATAACTTGCCGGTTTGGAGAAAATCAATTGCCAGATGGAGGGTTAACAGATTGTTCAGTGAATTGCCTAAACTACTCTCACGGATTTAGTTAATTATTAAAAAATGAAAATTAATTAATAACTTAAATTATATTACTAACTTTGTTTTCTAAACATTTTTCAGCTAAAAAATCAATCTGATCAAATAAGAAAGATTTCCCTTGCTAGATACTTTTCTTTGATTAAATAATAATGATCCAAATACAAACGACAATAGAAAACATATATTTAAATGGTTGATTATTTTTCTATCACGAGTGGAAAAGCAAATTTATGGTAAGTTTTAATGGTACCATTTATTAAATATTACCGTATATACTCAAATCTAAGCCGCACTATTTTGACCGCAATTTGACCGCAAAAACAAGGGTGCGGCTTAGATTCGCGTGCGGCTTACATTCGCCCAATTAGAGTTGAAATGCCAAGTGGTGCTAAAAGCATTTCTGAGGGCAAAAAAACCAATTATTTAAACTTTTGGGCTGTGAAATGGAGGGTCTATGCAGTGTTTTCTCAGACAGCTGCACAGTCACTAGTTAATTTATACAGTCGGTCAGTCAGGTGCAGTGGTGAGATAAGGATCACGGAGGGGAGGGGAAGGGGGTGTGTGATGGGGAGAGGCTTCAAACAGGTTTGCAGGGGGGAGGGGAAGGGAGATTGATGGGAGGAAGCAACATTGCGATAACTCAGTTTTTGTGCTAGGTGAGGGACGCATTCTCTTTCCCACTTCCTTTCATAACATTCTGTTATCCTGTCTTCTCCTTTCAACCTCTGTCCTTCTAGGACAAAATATGCGTCTTCAATACTTTTGAGTTTTGACTCACTCACTAGTTCCAACAGCTGTGAACTACCGGCTCACTAACAATGAAACACGTGTGAAATCACAACAATTTTATTTTATTTGAACAAATAAAAACAAAGGGTACATCAATAACAATGACTAAAATAATATTAAAACTGACAATATTAAACAAAATGTTCATAATTGTACATAGGAATAGGCTATAATAATAGTTTAGTAATGAGCAACATTTTTAGTAATGTCTGGCACAGATTAGGTAATATTTCAACTGATAAACTAATTAATGAAATTTCTATAAACTATTAGATGCATTTCAGTTTTAAATCAATCATGAATTATTTAAATAACAAACCATCTTGAGAATATAAAAAAAATCACAATTATAACACCCGAAGGAAAGATGAACTAGTTAAAGAGCATTAAAGAGCAGTAAATTTATAATGTAGGCCTAATAATTGAACAATTTTATACTGTTTTTGGGAAAAAGGGGTTTTTAAGACACTATTCATGTATGGATGTACTTGCAAGATTAGCAAGCTTCTCAAAAGCAATATTGAATAAAGATCTTTTGATTTGATTTATTGAGAAAAGTAAAACATCATGAAATACTAATTAACACAGGAACATGGGCAATAATAAAGTAACATTCAATGAATAATAGCCTAAAGATCTCAAATTGCATCTAAGTAACTTTGATAACCTACAATTAAACCCGCTTAAGTAACTTAGGTAACTTACAATTAAACCCACTTAAGTAACTTAGGTAACTTACAATTAAACCCGCTTAGTCACTGTCAGAGTCCATCACAAATCCTGTGAAGCATTGCAGTGGACGTTTGATGCCAGATGTTGAGGCTACTCCAGATGTTGAGGCTACTGGTTCTGACGGTTGACCTTCCTCACTACTACTTGCAGGATCCTTGTCATTACCGTCTGTGTCTGACTCTGTTCCTGATGAAGAACTGGATTCATCTTGGCTTGGAGAATAATCTTCATCTGCGTCATCGTCGTCTTCGTACAGCAGATTATCTTCCGACCCATCTAAGGAGTTTGAGATGGAGCACTTTTTGAATGACTTGCGTACCATCTCTTCTGGGATGTTATTCCAGGCTCTTAAAACCCAATTGGTAATTTCAACGAGAGGAGCTTTCTTGACTTTTCCCGTTCTAGTCACATTGTCAAGGTTGTTCTCCAACCACTCGCAGTACAGTTTTCTGATTTTGTCCTTGAAGGGTTTGTTGAGACACACATCCAGTGGTTGCAGTATGCTTGTCATACCTCCTGGTATGACAACTTGGCAGCATTTATGGCGCTTCATTTGATCTTTTAAATCATCCGTCAAATGGCCACGGAATGCGTCAAGAACAAGAAAATTGTTGAGGTTCAAATTGGCCCCGGGTCTCTTCATCCAAATGCATCTAAACCAGTCCATCATTAATTCTTCTGTCATCCATCCCTTTTCCTGTACTCTAATTTCAACTCCTTGGGGAAAGATGACATTTTTTGGCATGCGCTTCCTTTTGAAAATTATCATAGGCGGCAATTTCTTGCCATCAGCTGTACAGGATAACATAACAGTGATTCTCATCTTTTCATAACCACAGGTTTTCAAACTTACACTTTTGGCACCTTTTTTATCAACTGTGTAGTTCATTGGCATGTCAAAAAACACTGGGGTTTGGTCGCAATTTCCCATTTGACCTGGTAGAAAGTTTTTGCTCCGTCTTAGGTTGATAACATACCTCTGAAATTCAACGAGCTTATCTTCAAAATCGTTCGGCAGTTTCGAGGCAATGTGAGTCCTCCTTCTCAGACTTAGGCCATTTCTTCTTAAAAATCTAACACACCAACCTTCAGAAGCCTTGAATGATGTCCTGGGAATGTTCAGTTCTCTTGCTGTTTTATTGGCCTTCAGCCTGATCATGCTATACGTAACACCTAGGCCTTTGTTACGTTTTTCTTTCACATATTCAAGAACTTGGTTTTCCATTTCAACATACCTTCCGCGTTTGGGGCCTGTCATAGCTTTCTTCGTACTTTTCATTTTGAAAATTTTCAATCTGTCTTTCTTCCAACGTCTAACATTAGTCTCATCTACTCCAAATTGGCGCATTGCTGCTCTGTTTCCATTTTCGTCTGCATAACTAATTACTTTCCTTTTGAAAGAAGCCATGTAATGGCATCTTTGACTAGCCATAGTTTGGTGTTCACTACATTCACTACTTACTAACTAAATACGGTAACACTTTCACTAATCACTACTTACTAATTAAATAATACTTTGACTAAATAATTTCAATTAGGTTAAGTCAGCATAGCAATAGGCTAGTTCACAATAAACCAAACAACAACAGTGACTTTTGTTTTGAGTTTTTATTTGTTTCTCCTTTCATCTGTCATTTGCCGGCTGTAGTAGCTTGCCAACCTCAAATAATTGTTTGCCCTTTTTGAGGGTAATTTTAGAGTTAGAGGGTATTTTCTAAGACAACAATATTCATGTTTAGCCGGTAAAAATATAATTACAGTAATGATAAGTTATTCTTTTGATATGGTTTTAAGATTTGAAGCTAAAAACCAATGTCTCTATCATAAAATAACAATAGGTAGTAGCCAAAAGGGTAATTTTTAGATTTTGGTTGGCAGCACTATCCAAAAGATGAGAATAATTGGCTTGAAAGACAGTGGGGAGAAATGTAGAAGGGTGGGAAGGGGAAGTGGTTTGTTTTGCAATAGAAGTGGGTGACGTCAAAATGAGGTCACCAATCAGGGATAGGAGGGGCGGGGCTTAGCGGTATTTGTTTTCTTCCACTTGTCATCTTGTTCTTTGTCCTACATGAGCTTGTTCTGTACAAGATAAGGTTTGTGGCTCTACAGAGAAGCTTCTGTGGGTAGAGCACATGAACAGGTGATTGTTAAACACAGTGTAGGACTGTATCGGTCTCTCTCACTTCCTTTCCTTCTTGAAGCAGTTTAGCCTCAGTGTCCAGTTAACACTTGCCGTATCCAGTCGCTTTACTGGGTAGATACTTTGCCTATGAATTATGGAATACTCTTGTGTAAAACTAGTTTTGGGACAAATGGGTATAAATAAAACAAGTTTATTACTAGTTTTTATTTAAATACATCATGTAACTAAGTAACTTATACCAATACTTCATTTGTAAATACACTTTACATGACTTTCGTCAATTAATAGAGCTCATTTTGTGATCGCTAGATTGCCGTTTTTCCTGGATAATATTGCCCGGTAAACTGGGTGCGGTTTAGATTCGAGTGTGGCCTTTTTTACCTAATTTTCAATCAAAAACAAGGGGTGCGGCTTAGATTCGCGTGCGGCTTAGATTCGAGTATATACGGTACATGCACATTCTAATAACAAGAGGAAGTGGAAAAGATAACTGAGGCTGAGAGTGCGTTTCATCCATTTTGGAGCGTTCTGTATGTTGGGCAAACATTTCCATTCGGGTAGTACTGCACAGTTGGGTTTGCAGTTACAACAGTTACACAACATTTATACATCGGCATACACTTTCTATCTTATACATGTTGGTTACTAGCTGATGTAACCATGTAATGCCGACGTTTACTTAACACTTTCACTGCGACCGTGCCTGATCGTGAACAGTGCTCGGCGGACTTCAGATGCTGTTGTTCCAGATCCTTGTCCTTTGTTTGCTTATTCATTCAGTATTGAGGTAGCATCTGCAAAGAAAAGTTGTTTTCGTACGTAGCGTGTCTAGTGTGACCTAATAACTTTGTATATGTTTTGGTTTAAGTTTTTCTTTTTTTTTTTATTTTTTTTTTTTTAGTTTATAAGTGTAAATAGTATTGTGTAAACAATTTTTAGCAACTGAGGTAAGATTACAGACTATAGCAGCCGCAGCGAAAGTGTTGATATAAAAAAATAAATAACATGTACAATCTTACCTTTAAGACATCTTGAATGATATTTGTGGTAGACCTGCTGTGTAAAGTTATTTTCCTTCAGCAGAGAGTGGGAGGGGTGCTGGAATGTGGGCAGCGAGTTAGGGATGCTACCAGACAGGAACCCTTCATTGGGACTTGTGCCTGTACTGCTCCTGTAACAAATAAACAACATTTTTAAATAATCCAAGATGTCACAACAAAGCTGTTGCTAAGCTCATGGGTAGAGTGATGTGTAACTTGTGTATAGTTGTTTAAAAAAACCTAAATAAAAACTACAATAAATAATATAATTTTGAAGGGAATACCACAGAACCGCTCTTTTTAAAAATCTCCATCCTACCTTGCTTAAATATTTGTAATCATTGCCCAGGCCACATAAAAACAATCCCTGCATCAGAAGGTTCAAAAAGCTTGCTACTGACTTTCTCCTTAAAAAATTAAAATTTTTCTTGTCATTTGTGTATTGTTTTGACATTTTACATAATAAATTTCTATTCCTGCACAAAACTCTTTGAGTAATCTAGTAACGAAAATACTTTTAGATAAATGTATAATACTAGGGGACACCCCTGCATGCTTCGCTTGCCAACCCCGACATTCACAGCGCTCGATACACATCGGCCTTGGCATGTAACTATTCAATACAAAAAATAGTAGATTAACTATATAACGTAAAATCACAATATTAAACTTAGTTACAGTATCTCACTCTTAATAATTGCTTTGCCACCTATTTATTTCAACCATGTTCATTTCATTTATTTTTGTTTAACAGCTGAAGATTAAACTCAGTAAAATATTAAAAATGCATCAATAGTATAATGTCAAACATTCAAAATAGACATGTTTTTTTACATAACAGCTGTTATTAATTTACTAAAATCAACCCAATGTTATCCTTATGGAGCAATCTTTTAGGGGTTGTTTCTACCCCTTAGGGTACTTTATCAAGATAAAATACTTTGGTTGTCCTATTAAAAACCCAAAGAAACAGTGTACAAAATTTCAGCTCTCTAACTACATGGGATGTTGGAAAATTAGTGATGAGTGAGTGAGTCAGTCAGTGAAGGCTTTGCCTTTTATAGGTATAGATTAGTGGTTTTTTTAGTTTTAGGTACATTTAAAATACTGACACTATTAAATACATGTTGTACAGATTTAGTGAAGTTTTGACTGATTTAAATTAGATATCATAAGGGGCACAACTGTGACTCCTAATCCTGATTAATAACTTCTTTCGATCAACTGAACCAAAATATCGATAATAGAGATCCAGACATATCAGAAGGGTGGTTGATGGTTGTTATTTCTAATTTTCATTGAGTTTATCTAAAGAATTATGATTGTTTCCTTATATCAATAAACTAAGAGATTCAATTATTTCAGCCAGAGATAATATATAGAGTGACCTATTCCTGGATTACTTTTTCTATAACGCATTTAAATAGCAAGGGTGAGAGCCCATCTCTTTGTCTAACTACCGATTTAATTTCAAATGATTCAGAAATTTCATCCATAAATGTTACTTGAGATTTAGTTTTAATCAGTGTTCTCCTTATCAATGCTAGAGTTTTAAGGTCTAGACCTTGTTTTTTTTAATTTGGAAGAGAAATTCGCAGTCAAAGGAGTCATATGCTTTTATTGAAATCAACAAATGTAACAAACAATATTTTTATATAAATCTTTTGATGTCTAAGTATTAGTTTTAAGTTTAGAATTTATTTCGAGCACAATCTATTTTGTCTAAAACCAGCTTGGTATTTACCAACTTTCGGTTCTAACTGGTGCTGGGCATGATCACGAAGACACTGAGAGAGAATTTTGTATGTGACTGGAAGAAGAGAGATTTCCCTTTAAATTCTTAACATCAGTTCCGTTTTATTAAGAGCAATTTTCCAATTATTAGGTATTTTTTCTATTCACCAGATATGTTTTATCAATTGTCTAATTTCTTGTATAGTTTTGGGGCCTGCTGATTTTACGTGTACTGCTACAATTCCAACTTCACCGGATGCTTTTTTGTTTTTAAGTCTTTTAATTTACCTACTTATTTCACTTTAATCTGGTTTCTGTGAATCTATGTTGGTATTTACATTGCCAAGTGATAAAAATTAATTAGTTGGTTCAGGACAGTTTAAAAGTTTCTCAAAATATTTGTAAGTTCCCTACAGTTCTCTTCATTGTTAATCTAGATTACCATTTTCTTTTTTAAAGCAAAGATTTTGTGGTTGATAATCAGTTAATTTTGTTCGATATGTTTTGTAAGTTTCTCGTATTGTTTTTTAAAAAGTCTTTTTCAATATTTAAAAGTTGATCTTTTTCATGTTGCCTTTTAGTCTGTCTAATTAATTTAGATATTTATTTTATTATACTTAAAAAGGTGTTGTATGTGGCCTCTGTTTTATTACTATTCCAATTATTAATGCATCATGTCATTAAAAGTTAATATAGATATATTTAAATTACAAAAAAATTACTTAATCACTTTTTTTCCAATCAACTGATGATTAACAAGTTTTTGAATAGTAAAGTGAAGAATGTTCCCATTATCAAACTTATTCTATTGACAAATGAACATTAACAATGTTGAGCACTCACCCCACAGATGATGTTCTGGGACGGTGTTCTCTAATGTCCATGATCCACCCAACATGGTGCTCCACTGGTGGATTGCTGGAGTGGCGAGTCTTGCGCTTACGGCCTTGTTCTGGCCTCTGAGGATCCTTCACTACAGCATAGAACCTCGGGGCTTTTCTATGATGAGCCTGTTGCCGCACTTTTTTTACTTCCTATTGAAAAATAACACAAATTTTACTAACATTTGTAATAACTGAAGATACTATATTGAACCTATTTAATCAATCATCACTAAGCACATTAAATATCAAAGTCAAATTCAAGAATATTACTATTAATTTTCCAAAGTCTAGAATGGTCAAGAGTTATTGGCACTGGTGATGAGCAACTGCTGTTATTGGTGCCAGGATCAGCGATGAAAGTGACGTTGGTGCTGCTAAGGCTCAACTTGAGACCCCTTGGAAGAAAAATCAGGGAACCATACAACAGTGAGATGAGAAAGGAATCTTAATCTGGGAAAGAGCTTTGTGAAAAGCCTCAAGTTTTACAAAACTGTTTATACAAAACTGAGGTAAATTTTTTGGTCAAAAATCTATAATTTACCTCAGAATCTATAATTATAATTTTTTGGTTAAGATTTGGTTTAACCCTTACCCAGCGGCTTGCGCTTTTAGACGCAGCGTGTATAGGTTCTATACCGCGGCTAGCGCTTTAAAACGCAATTTGCATATTTATCCCCTAAAATTATTTGTGACCTACTTTTTGCCATTTCAACTACTGCGTTATGTTGCGCCAACGTTATTCAATACATTGATGCGTAAAAACAAGGGTTTTGTGTGTTATTGACTCGTTGGCTTTGATGAATGCCGCCACATACCTGGTTGGGAGGGGTCGCTTACAGCGGCTAGCACCTGGAGGCGCGCCATTGTTTAGTCTACCGCCTGCCTCGCTCACTGCCGCCCGCGCTATTGTGTCTTCACTGTTTGACTTTTTCGTGTTTTACTTATTGTATATATTTTGTTTTCAATATTTTTTTATAGTTTATCAGTATATGTGTGTGTTTATTTAGTGTGTAAGTGTGTGTAATAGCTTAGTTTGTAAGATGGCAAATCCTGATGATCCAGAGTTTGATGAATTCGTTAGCAATCTAATGAATGCAACATGCTCGAGTGCTATGGACTTTGATGACTTAGAACAAGAGGAAGTGGAAGATGCAATATTGCATAATATTAGTGCTAGTGACATTGAAAGTGGTAGTGATAACAAAATTAGGCCACAGCAAGCAACAACTGTACAACACACACAGCAAGCAACAACTGTACAACACACTCAGCTTACAAATGATCAGTGGATTGATATAACAGATCATTGGACCTTCACACGGTATTCAAATTTACAATGTAAATCATGGGCCTATTTTACCATCTAATTTTGATGATGGAAGTAGTCCAATTGATTATTTTTCATTATTTTTCAATGACGACCTTATTAGTCATATTTACATTGAAACTAATTTGTTTGCAAATAAAAAGAAAAATATCGCTCAGTCACCTCACTCAAGAGTAAAAAAATGGATTGATGTTACACCTAAAGATATGAATGCTTTCATTGGTACAGTAATCAATATGGGGCTTATGCCACTGCCTAATATTGAATCCTACTTTTCCACTCAATGGGAGAAAAGAATTCCCTTTTACCGTGATGTTTTTAGAAAGGATCATTTTCTAAATATATTTTATAATCTACATTTCAATCACAGTGATGTACAAAACCGATCTAAATATAAAGGATTTCTTATTCAGCCAGTACTTGAACATGTACAGAAAATGTGCCAGCTTTTTTTTTGCTCCTGGAAATCACGTTGCTGTTGATGAGAGCACTATTTCTTTCAAAGGCAAGGTAAGCTTCCGTATTTATAATAAAAACAAACCTACAAAGTTTGGCTTAAAGTCTTTGTATTATCTGACAGTGACAATGGATATGTTTATAACTTTATGCCGTATTTTGGAAAGGAAGAACTTATTCCTAATTCCAAGTTACTAAAAACTAAAAACTACCCAGATTGTAAAACTATTGACTGAGTCCGTAGTACTAAAAACTCCAAACAGTCCTATAAGTGGTCTTCACGTGTATACCGACCGGTACTATACAGGTCCGGAGTTAGCAACAGAGCTACTAAAAATGAAATGTTTCATTACAGGAACAGTAATGACAAATCGTGTTGGATTACCAGTAGGCCTAAAGCGAGACAAAAAAAAAAAAAAAATGAATCGTGGTCAGATGTTTTCTAAGAGAAAAGGTGATCTGGTAGTACTCTCTTGGAGAGATAAGCGTGTAGTTACCATGCTTACTACAAAACACAAAGGAAGCAAGCGAGAAATTACACCAGTTGAAAGCAAATGGCCAAATCATCCCTCCATTGATAAACCAAACATGATTTTAGATTACACTAAGCACATGGGGGGCAGTTGATCGGAGCCACCACTTCATTTCAAGTTACCAGTTTCTAAGAAAATCCAAGAAGTGGTACATAAAAATGTTTTTTTGGCTGCTCGAAGTATCCATTATAAACAGTTATTTGATGTATAAGGATGTTCAACTAAAACATGGAAAGAAACCACTGAACCACGCTGAATTCCGACAATCCCTCATCAAAGATCTCGTAGCTGAAAAAGCTGCGGAACCGGCCACGAGAAGGCGAGGACGGCAGCCGACAGGACCTCCCTAACAACGCTTGGATGAAAAGCAGCACTTTATGGACAGAAAACCAAAAGCAGTAAGATGTGTTGTCCGTGCCAAAAAAGGACAAAGGCGAGAAACAATATATTTTTGTAAAACCTGTGTGTCAAACCCAAGCCTTCACCCAGATAAGTGTTTCGAGAAGTTTCACACAAAATCATTATTCTGGAAATAGGTATGTTGTTTATAAAACTATTATAACTTTGTAAAAAATAAAGATAAAAATGTAATATGTGGTTTTTATTTGTTGTTATTAACCCATATAAACAAAACTAAAATTAACATTAAAAATAAAAATGTATATATTTTTTGTAAATGAGCAATATCTAGTAATTTAGCTTAGCGCTTTAAGGGTTAAGAATCTATTGCCCATTGAAGCCACTTCACAGAAAATCACAGTAGGTTAAAACCAGGGCAGCATATTGGAAGAACAACTTAAAACAAAAGAGAAAATGCAAAATTTTGCCTACTACAGCCTTGTTCTTAGTTTAATAAACTGCTAAATATTGCGCTTCCATGTGGCTACATAATGCTCATGCAAAACAGATTGAAGTCCACCTGAATAGGATCATGGGAGTTATACTCTCGTGGCAAGTCCTTTGCCTTGGCTCCCATTGTTGTGTGATATAATTCCTCCTGAGATGCATTGACAGAAGAAGGCTCTAGATAAAGAGTCCAACAATATATTAACAGCTCTGCAACTCCTCATCATACAATGTTTTCTACACCAAGTACGCCGATTAATGTCTGGAGACTTCACTTACGTTATGATTTTCAATTAAACGCTTTTTAATTTAATATGACTCACTTTTTGTCGATGTTGACTGGACGTTTTCCTTGGATATGGTTGGGGCGACAACAGCATTCTTTTTTCCCTGATAATGCTCCAATACCTTCCCCTTCCCAAATCACAGCCAACTTTATAAAAAGACCAATCATAAATGAACTTATAAATAAAAAACAGTGTCTAACACTCGTGCCCCTTGGTTACTAATAAATCTTCATGTCTAAGACCTCCTTTAATGAGATCCCTTTGTTAATGCTGACAGTGCATTATACAAGATAGCTTACCCCCCCACCCACCATTAATACTGACACTACATTTTACAAGATAGTTCAACACCCTCCTTTGTTAATGCTGACACAGATTTCTTTAGATTTTCACAGGTAACACCAAGGGTCTCCCTCTCTCTGTCTCTCTCCAGCACACACTGAAGTGACTAATAGCTGAGTTAATAGTACAATCACCCAAGCACTTAGTTCAAACAAATTACTTTTAGAAGCAGAACACTTACACGTCTACAGCAAATGCATTGACTTGGGCGTCTATTTGTTTCTATAGTCAATGCTTCAACTTAAAAAAATTTTTCATGAGCAAAAATTATATTTCTAACTAGAGTTATTTCTATTCATTCTTGAAAATGAATACAAGAGATACTTACATTGCTGACATCTTCCAAAAGTTGCTCTTTGGCTTCATGGTTCACAGGGAAACCTGCCGTTGTACTAAGGGAAGGAGGAGGGGGAGGTGGCACCTCAGGGTTCACTTTACGAGGAGCTCTTGGTGCCATCTTTTCAAAGTCCTCCTGAGTTATTACATTTACAGTCTTATAACTTCCTGATGATGGCTGCATCTATTTAACATAATTTTTGTTGATATAAAAACTTTTTAAATTTGTAATTACAATAGTTGTATTCCCCCCCTAAATATTGTTATAGTGCTACAAAAATTATATATTCTAAGTAAAAATGTATTGTACTTTTGATTGTAAATTTAGTAGTTAACTAGAAAAAAAATAGTATGCTTTAATAGCCTTCAAATAAATTACAAAACAGCAATCAAACATTTAAATATTTATGACGTAGAGTTTATGTTATATGACTCTACAGCATAGGACCTAATATAAAAGGAGAGAGGGTATCAGCAAACTTACTTTGAAGGATAAATCAAATATGCAGGTCAACATATAAAGACACTCCATAAATGTTTGGTTCCACTGGTACTTTAGTCAGATGAGTAGTTTCATTTGAGAGCTGTCAGTAGACTTGTCTTTCAAAGTAAGTTTGCTGATTCTCCCCCCCCCCCCCTATTACATTTAACTATTAAGGTGAATGATTTTCAGAGAGTATACAAATGAATGTTGATAAATATTTTACAGATAATAATTATAAAAATATACATTTTATTAATGACAGAGTCTCATTCTGTTCTGTCCTGCCAGTTCCTGAATATATCTCATATCCAGCAAACATGTAGAAGCCTAGCAATGTTATCTTAATAACATTAACATTACTATTACATTTTAAAGAAAACCGTTTGCTTAACAAGAACAACATAATAACTTTGTCTTACTAAACTGTGAACGAATTGAAGTTTTTATGAACAACTGACTTATATCACAAAGTTTGAAATAGTCACTTCTCACTTTTATGTAAAAAATAGCACAAAATTTACGTTGATACTTAAAAAGAATTCTCAGCCTTAGACAAGGACTAAAATATGAAGTTTTTAAATGTCTAAGATCTTGATAAAAATTTCGGAATCGATTTTGATAAATTGCATAGTGTTGCAGAATGCAAAATTCATGTCTATGCTGAAAAAGAGGTTTGTATATTTTCTTACCCAGTCTTCCTCAGTCCAGAGATTTTCTTCATAGTACTGCAAGCCAATGTTGATTTGCTGCTCTAGATCCTGTGTCATTTTTGTCCGAGATATTTTGTCAGCTGTCCTATCATAGCCCTCATGCTTGGGCCGCCGGGATGGCTGAGACGTCTGAGTTACGATCAGCAACTTGTTGATGTCATGATCACTAACCTCAAAGTCATCACTCTCATCCTCTGACCTGTATTTTATCACATGTAAATAATAGTTGAGTTGTCTATACTTTCTTAATATTAGATTTAAAATAAAAATAAAATAAATTCAAAACAATAATGTTATGGGTCAAAATCGGTTTTATACCTGCAGTTTTTTTTTTTTTTTTTTTTTGAACAGGGCTGTTATTGTTAACTTTGAGAATTTCTGGGTGTTTTATAATGACAAATACAATATGTTGAGATATAATTTTTAATAAACATTTGTTATACTGAAGTAAAAAACAATACCTTGACAAATGTAAAAGTGAAAATGTTACTGGTTATTGACGATGTGGCCAATACTCTTTCAATATGGCTTCAAATAGGGTTGTTTGCTGAAGTTTTATGCCACATAAATTCACACAAATAGCTGTCCAACATCTGCAAATGGTTTCCATTGTGCAGCCTAGTTAACTTGCGAGCCGGTGGCCGAGTAGTCTAAGGCGTCAGGACTTTGAGCTTGGGTTAGAGATAGCGCTGGTTCGAATCCGGCCTAGACTGGAAGATATATCAGTAATATTCACCTTCTACTGTACTGGTTCGCCCCCTTACTCTGTCTGATTAAGTTCCTCGCACAGATCAATAGTCTATGAGGAATGGGCAGAGTAAGGTTAAGAAGGAGGTTGGCCTCTCCTTTAAAAAAAAAAATTAAATAGATTAAAAAAAAACTTTGCAGGCTAGTAGCGCCGCCTCTGCTGATAAGATAACTACGGTACTTACACCGGCCAGATTGGCACTAAATCATTGTTGGTTACACCTCATACTGTCTTCTTACAAAATATCATCATTTTAGAACACCCCAAGTTTATAGAAAAAGTTTAGATTTTGCGGGCATACAACCAATTTTGACCATGTTATGTAGTTATGAAGAAGTGTGGATTATTTTACATAATAAACAGGCAAATTAATGACAAGTTTAGTTTGCACAATAAATCAATACAAACAGTTGATATTGAGGTTTATAATAAATTCTGTTGGTTTAGGACTAAAAACATTTAAAATCTTAAGATTAACCAAATGCAAAATCTTTTCAAATTCTTCTCTTTTCATTCTTATTATTTTATGTTCCACCAATTTTTCAGTGATACAGTCGGCTTGACCTGAATTCATTTATCATGAAAATCTGCTTTCATGTTTTTAAGACAACCTAACACATTTTATTTATTGCACAATCTAGTTTATTATACACGTAACGATTTTAGAAAATTGTTACGTGTATATTGGTGTAATGCCGTTGGTATAATAAATAAATAAATAGAACTATTTACTCTTTCCAGAAAAATGTGTTCAGTAGTTCCTTATTAAATCTAACAAATGCATTCTTTTTTAAACAGCAAAATACTAATATTATTTCTCACTCTTAATTGTATTACTATACAAATATTACTGTGGTATTGCTTATTCAAATTCCAGACTATTATGCTTGAAATTATTTGTTATATGTCAGAGAAAATAAAATCAACAACTTGCCAAATAATATGGGCTTACCTGCACAAAAATCAGACACATAAAATATTTAGATAATTTTAGCATAACGTAAAAGATATCTTTGTTGGTAAGTCTGCCTATTTATTAGTACAACTATAATTTATGTAACATATTTGCAGAGAAAAAAACCACAATCTTCAATAATCAGGCTTACAAATCAGTTACATGTCAGCCTGTACAACTCGACTACAAATGCCTTGCACAACTTGTTATTGTTATTAACTTTAACAACAAGTTAATTACCATTACTAAGAATTGATATCAAACAAGAATCTAAATAACCGCACGATATTGAATCACATGTCTTCTCGATCTAGCTCATCAATAGATAGATTGTTTGTACTTTTGTTGACTGTAAGCCAGAAATGACAAAATAAAAAACTAACATTGATTCATCAAACTAGATAGAAACAGTACTAGGTCTTATTGCCTAACTTTTGCTGATAATCTTAAATTATAAATAGAGGTATCTCCACTGCTAAAAAATTGCAATCCTGCACGAAATAGCAGAAAAAGTAGGGCTACAAATTTCATTTAACCCAAAATAACTCCTAATCAATCAAAAACAAAATTAAATTGGCATGGTATGTACAGGACTCTAACTGACAATGATTTCTCTCAAAATAGAACTCAAATGGCAAACAATTAGTAAAAAGTTAAATAGAGACTGACCAGTCAGTGAAAGTATTGTGACGACCTGAAGGAACGTCAAGTTCCTCATCAAACTGGAAGTCAAGTTCTTCCCTTTCTTCCCCCTCATGCCGATGTGGCGGTGGGGGAGCAATCCGTTCTTGCCTCTGGCCTGAGGGCTTCACTCTTTTCTTCACCTACAAGTTCAATGAATGATAATTTAAACACATT
This sequence comes from Stictocephala bisonia, assembly GCA_035578905.1. NCBI lineage: Eukaryota > Metazoa > Arthropoda > Insecta > Hemiptera > Membracidae > Stictocephala > Stictocephala bisonia. Next base: position 502,765 of record JAQJVL010000397.1, on the reverse strand, counting down.
TTCCATCCAAGATCTCTTTTTCAAAGTTACTCCTTGATTTTTATGTTTTATCATGATCTACTTAAATGCAGTTTTGTCTGTACATTTCTTAGAATAGTATAAACAAATCCACACATTTGTTTCACTAAAGAACTCAAAACAAGGCTGATGTAAATTTCTGTCTATCAGTAATGTTTTTTTTTTTTTTTTTATTTTCACAGAAGAATGAGGTTACCTTTGTCAAAATTCTATACAGGTTTTAAGCTACAGCTGAGCCCTCATCCCTGCAACTCGCACACACTTAGTGCTACTGACCATAGTGCCGTAAAAACACGTATTGTGATTTAGATAGGCAATAACATAATACTTTTGTGTAGAGCAGTTTGTAAAACAAAATTGTATATACTGTACATGTTTAATATACTAAGTGGGAGTAATATAATGTACTGTTGAATTTGACTTCTTTTATTGTTTAAGGTCTTGTGTTTTATATTGAAAAGGCAACGTCAAGTAAGCATAAGTCATACACAGTAAGAGAAAAATTTTCAATTATTGATAGAGTAAAACAGGGAATTTCTAAAGCTCAAATTAAAAGGGAACTTGGGATTCCAGAGGGAACTATATGTGGGCGGATGTCCGAGGAAGCTAAACTTCATAGGTTTTTAGATAAACATGATGAGTCCCCTGGTCTGGAAAAAAAAAACTAGATTATGTAAAAATAATGAAATTGATGAATGCCAATCAAATCTAGTTTAATCTTTAAAAAAATTGTTTAAAGACATGAATATGGAAGGGGATTTCAAAGCAACAGATGGTGGCTGGTTGTGGCGGTGGTAAAAGACATGGTATTAGGCAAATAACAATACAGGGTGAATTAAAATCAAACAACAGTAAAAGTGCCCTTTAATTTCCAAAAGAAATAAAATCTATTGTAACTAAAGAAGGTTACTGTGATGAGCAAATATATAATTTCAACGAGACCACACTTTATTATAGAATGCTACCCATCAAATACTTGAACTCGAAATCTGCTCCACAAAAAGCCGGGTTGAAGCTGAGTAAAAACCAGGTGACATTATTATTTTGTGTAAACAAAACTGGTTATCATAAGCTGCCTCCTCTGTATATAGGGAAAAGTAAAAATCCAGTGTTTTAAGAATGTCAACTTTGAACATCTTGCGTTTCAATATAGAAACAGTTCCAACACCTGGATGACGGCTAACTTGTTCCTGGAATGGTTCCATGAAAGGTTTACTGTTCGTGCTCACTTGATTGGAGAGAAATGGGAACCCAAAGCATTACTTTTGTTGAACAATTTATTCAGCCCACCCACCAGCAGACTCATTAATGTCTAAAGACGGTAAAATTAAAGTTATGTATCTTCCAAAAAATACAACAGTTATACTTCAACCACTAGGCCAGGAAATAATTTATGCCTTGAAGGTTAACTTCAGGCTTGAACTTCTTTTATCTTTGGTTACATCTAACTTTGAAGTGTCGATTTTCTCAAAAATATAACACTAAAAGATGTGTTATATAGAGTCGACCTAGCACGGAATGCTATAAAACCAAACACTATGAATAACTGTTGGAAGAAATGTGTGGCTGTTTCAGAAGGAGTGATTCAGGAAAACGAAAACACAATAGATGATGTCCATAGTAGACGATCCTCTCCTTTTTGGTGCAGAAACGGAGGTTCAAGTTGCAGGAATTGCTTGGAGAACCGGAACAACAGTCAAGTCATCAATCAGTAAACAGATTTCGACAACGCAGAGCTGATTTGCCTAGAGTTAAATGATGAGGCCACTGTCAAACAAGTTACGGGCAATACTGATAAGTTGACAGGTCTTGATCAGAGGACGGGGGGGGGGGGGGGGTCAGGTGGGTTGTTGTTGGATGTCAGAATTGAGGTGGAAATGGAAAAACTGACTGAGTGAACTACATTACTAATAAAGTTTATGATTACACTTTTTATAACACAATAACACTTTTCCCTTTGTATTATTTTCAAAAAATTTACATATTCACACCTTTTCTTTTTTTTTATCTTTGTATAAATTATATTAATATATTATTTTGTGCTCATTTTAACTGTAGTAGGCATTGGTTATAGCGTATTTTACTAGTTAGCCTAGCAGAATTTCAATAGAACAAACAAACTTATTACCAAAATCAAATATTCTTGTTATAATTTATAGTTATTATTTTTTTTGTCCTCTTTTCTTTAGTATAGCTTAAACATTTTTTAATATTTTTTTAGGATTATTTGTAGATAACCCTAGTGGCCCTAAATTTGCCCTATTGTAAGTATTATTACTTGCAAATAAAGACATTTATTATTATTAGCCTTTACACAAATCTTTTAACTGAATATCTTCTTCACGTAATTTATTTTATTTTGAATACTGTGTGTTTGGCAATCATTATTCATTGAACAGTAATATGATTAAAAATTATAATCTTTGCTAAGGTACAACAAACAGTTCATGTATATTGTCAGGCATATTAAAGATTTTTTACTAAATTTTATTTCTAACCTGAATTGATGCCTGAGTATTTAATTTAAATCAAATTCATGCTAAAACATGCTAGTAGCTTTGAAAAGCATACCAAAGCTTAATATAATGCTGAAATGTACTACAAATGCTTACACATATATCTATATAAAATAAATATTATACTTAAAAAATCAGTTTTTTGAACAGCTCAACTTTAAAAGTCAATTATTGTAATAGCTTGTGCTGGGTCCTCTACATGATTTAAAAAAGATTTCATTCCAAAAAAATCTTAATCTAATGAATTATTTGTAAACCTACAGAAATGGCAACTCTTTACAAAAGTTCCTTAATCAACAAAGCACTATTCCAAACAATGTTGTCAGCATTCAGACTTAAGTACAACACGGCCGGCTAATGTCAGTTATCTGTTGGTTACGATGTGTGACATTTTTTACAGCAATTTTATCACTTAAAAATGATCTGTCTTAAAAATGAACAGTCTAGATAACACCCAGCGGTGTTGGTTCATGTAAACACCTAAGGAACGTCGACAGTAAAATAAGCCAAACAGTGCTGACTGCTGAATCAAGAATCCTGTTTAGGTCCTTCTACTGCTTGTAAGTAGTTTCTCAATCAGCATATTATGTGTTAATAGAAATATAATGAAAGTGAACATCACATAACACAAATTTACGTATATTATGGTGGTCTATTTAATTAAACGTGGTAACCATGACAAAAACAGCAGAAGGTGACGATGACAGCAACATTTTTGTATACCATGAACTGGAGCATGCTCTATACCTTAAACAGTACATTATTTTCTGTTTATGAAGTTTTAGCATCTTTAGTTTCCATGACAACTCTTGTTAAATATACAAAATTAAGTCCTATAGGATTATATAAGATAATAATAATAATAATTAACTTCCTTTCAAGGTGGTAATGAGTCATCGCGTGAGTAAGAACCTGAGCCGCGAAACAATAAAATTTAAAAAGTAAAGATATATTTATATTTTTAAGATATGTTTATATTTTTTGTAATTCCTTACATGAAATCTAAAATTCGTTGTTTTCAGCTAAAGCATGTTCCATGTTTCTTGAATTTTAGCCGTAGGCTCTAAGCAAAAAGATCCGGGGGTCCAGGGGGCTTGCCCCCTGGCGAGGCCCGCAGGGCCGAGTTTTTTTAAGTGTAACCAACTATTATTTGATAAATGACGCCTGTACGAATTTTGAGTTGAAATTAGTACAAGTACGAGTATCTTTGACCAAAAAAGTAGATTAATAATATATACAATCTTTTTTTTTATTTCTATTGTGTATTAAGGATAATTTTACTACTTAACCTTTGTAATACCATTTTTATAACCTTTAATGCCTTGTTTTGTATTTAATCTGTATATTACAAATTGTATTATTTCACTTATGAACTGAAAATTTTTATAATCCTGCAAAAAATGAACTTTACAGAAAATTAGAAGTAACTTGGAAAATATCTGTGGTGACAAAAATCAGTAAGCAGAAACCTGTAATTTAATTCAAAGAGTGATGCCAGCAACTAAAGCAGTTTTGGCATAAATCTGTACTTTTATTGTGGTATCATTTGATTGCCTTTCTTACAATGCATAGAACAATTCTGTCTGTTTTATCTTCATACTTCATTAATTAGTGTAAAATCAATTAATGATATTGGAGCTAACAAACATTTGTTCAACAAAATGTTACTTATGCACCTTTGTAATTTGGAATTAAGCTCTTCCATGTATATATGATTGTTTGTAAAAACAATTACCACCAGAACCACCAATAAAGTTTAAACTTTATAAACTTTATGCTTATAGACATTTTGAAGTGTACGAAGTAGAAACTTACTTCTTTCCATAAATCTTCTTCCTCAGGAAGAGAAACGCCATTTACTACAAGGTCTGGAACTGATGAAGCCTTAGCTGAAATTAGAAAAACAATTTAAATATTTTAATTTTGTTTTATTTACTACTATATGGTTATTATAAAGTTGGAAAGTTTTAAAAAATACAAAAAACGGTTGTTATATGTCAATTATGCATAAGTTAATGAACAGGACATTTCAATTATTGAAATTTCCAAGTGCATTTAGTTTAAAACTATAAATATTTCCAATAAGTGTTTTTGTAAATGACATTAAGTTGTTCAAAGCTGTTGAGAACTGTCAAAGGTGGTCAAGTTTTTCTATTGGATCTCAACAAACCTAGTATATTAAATAGCTAGAACAAAATATTTACAAGGCCTCTTTTTTTAACTCTTATCATTGCAGTTGGTTTTAATCTTTAAACACGTAGAGTGTGGGTCACTTAAATATAATGGGCGTAGCTCCAGCACACCGGGTGGCCCGCTCTCATCCCAGTGGTCTATAGGCTGTCCGCCCATTACCCTTGCATCTAAGAGTTCCGCACTTGTGTTAAAACTAAACATGACACAATCATTCACTCTAGTAACAGGCACATATACACACATTTCTACAGCTAGATATTTATATTGATAAAAATACATATATGGGCAGGATTATAAATTAACATTTAACCATTTAAAATTAGAAAATTTGCCTTTTCATTAGTTTAGTTATTTCAAAGAGTTGTTTAATTTAATTGTAAGTTAATAATTGCCTTTTCATTGCCAATAGCTGTTTTACTTTTACAAGATAGTATAAGAAATCCTCCAAACAGGCTAGCCTGGGAGGTTAACCCTTTATTTCTCATTATAATTTATATTCATGTTTAAACATAAAATAACAAAATTCAACAAGTATATATTACAAAATGTGTAAATAGTAATAAGGTGTGCATATAATTAATTATTGTTAGTGGTTTATAACGTTGCACGGTGATTACCTGAACAAAGTGAAGTTTGAATGCCGAAGATATGTAATGTTTACTGTAATGTAAAATAATTATGTCATCATGTATTCATTGTAAATTATGAGAAATAAAGTTTATTATTATAAAAAAAAAAAAAAAAAAATCATTTTTTATGAACACATTTATTTTCTTTATTCAGGCATTATTATTGAATACAATATTGAAAAATAATCAAAAAAGTGATTATTTGGAGAAAAACTTTACTATCTATACATAACGATAACACGAATTAACAAAGCACAACACAATAACATTACTAACATCATTAATTCTTCGAAATAAAACAATAAACAAATAACCACTCGGTAAATAATTGTAATTTATCAAACAAGATATTGTGCAATAATTTGTTAAATGTAAACGTGAAGTAAAGATGGTAAGAACCTTCAAGTATCACCGATCACAATATCTGAGCCTATATATGTGTAATGTGCTAACCAGTTTGATTTACTTTGATTATCAATACTGTACACTTTATTAATACAAAACTTTGTAATAATGGTAGAGCTTTCAGAAGTTAAGCAACACATGATATGGCTCCCAATAATGAACACTGGTCATATTTGAGCAGTGGGAGGGTCATCACAACTGGACGAAAATGGGAAAGTGGAAGTGTCATTGTCATCACTACTAGACGTGAATGGGTAAGTGGGAGGGTGATTACACATCACCACTGGACGTGAATGGATAGGTGTGAGGGTCATCACCACTGGAAGTGAATGGGCAGGCGGGAGGATCATCACCACTGGACATGAATGGGCAGGTGGGAAGGCCTTCACTACTGGACGTGAATGGGCAGGTGAGAGGGTCTTCACTACTGAACGTGAATGGGCAGACAGGAGGGCCTTCACCAATGGATGTGAATGGGCAGGCGGGAGGTTCTTCATTACTGGATGTGAATGGGCAGGCGGGAGGTTCATCACTACTGGACGTGAATAGGCAGGCGTGAGGATCATCACAACTGGACGAGAATGGAGAGGCGGGAGGGTCATCAACCACTGGACGTGAAAAGGCAGGCGGGAGGGTCATCACTACTTTATTTTATTGGCATGGGAAAGATCTTTTCCTTCCCATGCCAATAGTTTCCAATCATGAAGGATGGAATTAGCACACCAATGGATAACAAAATCCCGTGACCCTCCTAATCCAAACATAAGATAGACCACTTCCCCTCAACCCCTTCCCCATCAGCAAACTTTATATATATATATATATATATATATATATATATATATATATATATATATATATATACTAACTGATAAAAACTGCATCAATACCTGAGTGTTGCTCTATGGATGTACAACCCCACCAATAAACACCCCCACCACAGCCACCTACCCAGAAATAGTGGAAGCCATGTCAGTTTCTCTCTCTCTCTACTTACCTGAAGAAAGTGCCAGTGGCATTGAAAATTTGTGTAATTATGAGTTTATTTTTTGTATGTTACTACTACTCTGGTGTTGGTGAACTTGTCTTCTAAGGTAAGTTTGTTGATGTCCTATCTCTCCAATATTTGAAATGACATTAAAACCCAAAATATCCTATTTACACTAAAACGTCTTAATACTGAACCTATTGATTTCGAAGATGAATTTTTGTCTTCTGTCAAATTCCTTGGGGTGCTGGTTGATTCTGAATTGTATAGTGCACCTCATATACTACAACTGACTGTAAGGCTTTCCAGGATTGATTCAATCTTTTGAGATATGCCTAATCTGTAATACTTCAAAACGGTATGTACACTCAACTTATTTTGCTTACTTCCAATATTTACCTAGATATGGCCTCATTTTTGAGGGGATTGTGGTAAGTTCAGAGATCTTAATCTTATAAAAAAAACCTTAAGAATCATTACAGAATCTAAACACTTTAGATCACCGAAAGCCGCTCTTTAATAGTCAACGAATTCTGACCATTATCAACCTTTACATCTACGACCTAGCTCTATATATTTTGAAAAATTCTCATTTATTGAATTTTAATTCTGAAGTTCAGAGTTATAAACTTGCAGTAAAAAACTAGCTTCAATAGCCTATTCTAGGCTAAGTAAAACCATTAATAGTCACAGTACGACAGGGACATAGCCAGAATTTACAAAAGCGCAAATGGGGGTTCACATAAAAAATTGAATTTGAACATAAAAGGTTTTAATAGTATGAAAATAAATAATCCAAATGACTGTACTTCTAATCCATCTTATAATTTACAGTTTAATTTTTGTAATGTTAGACTCAGGCTCAGGAAGCAGTGGTAGATGAGGGGTAAGGAAATGTACCATTGCAAATAATGTCTTACAAACATTCGCTCAAATTAGCTAACTCCATGCAGGAATGACTCATCGGACTGCATCCATCAATCGTTCAGTTAGTTATTCTGTGTGTGTTAAACCGTTGTTAACACACACAGCAGCTACACACTACACACAGAGCATGTAGACTCCCGATTATCCACAAGTGGATTAACCACATTGCAGATCAACCACGATCGTGATAACAAAAAAAATTTAAGCACATAATAGTACATAGTTTATGCAACAATGTTATTATGATAGAAATAATGATAATAATTTGATTTGTATTCAAAATTTAACTTATAATTACAGATTGATAATGATTACTAGATGATCGAAATGTCTCTTGATATGTAATATATATAAAATTTGAAATTATTATCAATCAAATTATTATCATTATTTCCGCTCTTCAACATTATTTTCAAAACATGTAGGGTAGTTGTTTACAATGTACTTCGCCTGCCAATGTGAGTCAGTTGTGTACAGTAGTCAGTGCAGTGTAGAAGTGCTTATCGACTGATTTACAAGATGGATAAACGGAAAATCCATAGAGGGGCAAAAAGACACAGTAGCGTGTGATATTATGGTGTTACGAAAAATTTGTGCAAGTATTGTAAGAAAAGAGTCTAGCGCTAAGAATAAAAAATCTATATAAGACTTCTTTCCAACCCAACAATAAAAGTGTTTGTTTTACTTTCATTAAAATGTTGTTATGTGATTCAAGGGATATTTAACTAAATATCAGTATGTACTGTGATACTGTATTTTAATTGTTTTATTTTTAAACCTAAACTCATAGTAAGGCCTAATTTAAGGCTCAGTTTTGTTTCAGAGTTGATTTTAGTCATTGGCAGGCAATTTTAGGCTAGTTTTGGATTATCCACGAAGTGTCAGCCACTCATTATCGTGGATAATCGGGAGTCTACTGTATATCCATTACTTATTTTCCATAAATAAGTCATCTAATTAACTTGTTGCACAGTTACCGATTATTCAGTTTATATTTTGTTATTCTTGTACAAAATAGTTTTGTGAATTGTGATTGTTTATAATTTAGTCTAGTTTGTTCATTTATTAGTTTAGTGTGAATTCGTTATGTTAGTAGTTTATTGATGTACATGAAAATGGAAACATTTCTGTCAAAAGTGACACATGGGCGAAACTACACAGCCAGACTCATGAGATAATTTGGTGAGTGATTGACTAATGCCCAATACCAATAACTACATGTCTAGAACGAATAACAGCGGCATGTGGAGTTTCCATTGGCGTGGTAGAAAAATATGGGGAAAAAAATGAAACTTATGCCTGAAGCAGAATTTACTGTCCAATCCAAAAAGGACAACCGGTGTAAAGCTATCAAAGAAATTGAAGACTTCAATAAAGGTGTTATAAGAAGGATGGAAACATTTTTAGAAAACTGAAAAATCACTTTCTATGTCAATATAAATATCATATTCCGAAATGCTGATTTTATCATTTTCGCTATAGTTCAGTTTAATGAATATAGATTTAAAGTTTCATATTTTTTAGTCCATGGAATGCAGATTACTCAAATTACAAGTTCTAAAACATAAAACTTGGTGTTTACTAATACAACTAATACAGAAAAATAAATATAAAAACTTATAATTGTAATTGATTTATTTATTTAACTATAACATTCTGAACAATATCACTAATAAAACAAATTATACAAATTATTCAGTTTAAATTAACAGGAAATAAATGATCATTTATTTGTTTAGTTTTAATATCCTACATTTTTAAGATATTAAAACATATCATTTAGAGTTAAATTTTGAGAAAAATTTACTAATTATTAAGGAGATATAGAATTATCTAAAACACAAAAATACGTATATTAAAGCTAACTATAAAAAATGATTCAATATTTAAATAGCTTGGTTAGTAATAATTAATACTTGGGCTACTGATTACAATAACGAGTTCAAGCAATTGGCACATTAGATTACTACTGTAAGAGTTTACTGTTGACGATGGAGAATTTGAAATATTGTGAAAGATGCAAAGTCAAGCTGAAAGTGAATTCACATAATAAACTTGAATCAAGGAAATTTCCATTTTCTTTGCTGTCAAAAACATCGAAGCTATGACCGAAACAGACATTTTAGATCTGATATTTAAGCTTAAAAACAAGAAGGTTGCAGTCACCAACTGACTAACGAGTCATGAGATTTTACTAACACTGACTGGGACTGGATGTGGTAAAGGAAAGTATTAGCCAAAAACAGTCTATTACAAGTATAGTTGTTCTAGAAATCTGGTGCTGCAAAACATTACCATGGTTCGGTTTTTCTTGTATGTTAACATGAACAGTGACTGACACTGTGACTATTTAGTCACACTGATGATTTATTATATTATTTATTATCTCTGCATAACAATCTTTCATTTTATTAGAAACATGAATATTACGTACAATTGGATGTGTGGGTACATACGAATGTATACTTATAATATCTAAAATTAATTTGTGATACAAATACAAACCTACTCTTGCGCATCACACATTAGATAGAAGTATCGTGCTAATTGGTGTTTGTGTCTAATGATAACAGTAACTGCGAATAAAGCTAGTTTCTCATCAACAAACATTAACAATATTGAACAAATGTAATTAAATTATATGTTCCTATATTAATAAAGTAATTTGATTATGACACAAACAGCAAATTATTCATTTTCTCAATAAGTATTTAGTAGGCTACTACAGTAGGCCTAGAAACAATTTTTAAAGCTTAGCACCTGAAGGGAAGATCCAAACTACTTGGACCATCCCCTGGCTACGTCCCTGTCTACAGCATCTCTTCAGCTATATAATATGCTTCAGTCCAAAATTAAAAACTATCCTGAAAATAAATTTAAAAAAACAGTTATATTCCTGGCTTTTAAACAACCCTTTTTAGTGTCGTCATGAGTTTTACTCAATCCTCCAAGCAGATAGTTTTTAAATTAGACACATTTTCAGTATATAATTAAATAGTAACACAATTTTGCAAAGTCTAATTTATTGAAAATTTAAATTTGATAAACCAATCAGTCTACTTGAATGATTTATTATCTATGTTTAACAAATTACTATTAAATCCGTATCTATTTATTACGTTGTTTCTGTGTTTGTTAATTGATTGTTCTTTTGCAGTAGTCTCTTATATGCTTAGCTTGTTTTCTTCTGGTTTTAATGCATCCTCATTTTTGCAAATATCATTTCACTTTTGAAAGCCCAATATGACAATTTCATGACTCACTTCTATAATTCTAATTTCGTTAAGCCTAAGTTAAGTTAATGACTTAGTTGCTATTGCTAAATTTTGACTTTTTCTGTATTTTTTCACTAGAATTATTATTATTATGCCCTTTTTCTATTGGTCACTAATAGACTAAGAGAAGTAACGCTCATATCAGCAACCATGTCCGTTCTCAGAGGTGCCAAATTCCTATAAAATACGTTTGGTCAACTCATAGCTTGTTTACTCAGAACAAAAAACTATTTTCGTATACAGATTTTGTTTTATATTTATTCCTACAAATGAACTGATGGTCCTACAACAATATTATGGTTTTCCTGGCTACACCAAGAAATTCAAGGCTTATTCTAGTTTTTTTACGGTAGCCCGAATTCCAGGCTTATTTCCAGTTGAATTTAATTGGAAATTAATTGGTAATCCAGTAAACCAATATTAATTTTCCTTAATATTTAGGCCAAACATTATTCAAATGTGAATTCCATGAATTAATATGCATTCAGAAGCATATTTCTAGTTTGGATAGTCCCAAGAAAATGTTATTTTGTTAAATTAACAAAAAACTTTACTAAAATATCGGCTTAGTGGTTTTTTTTATATAAAGCTCCAAACTCAGGCGGTAGGAATTTTTTTGTCAATTTATGCAATAAATAAAAAGGAATAAACTCAATCATAAAATATTTTGTCTACACCAAGGACTGCATGATGAAACAAGGAAAAAAAAATGTAATTAAGATTTTCTTAAATATTTTGGTTTATTTTCAGGTAACTTCTCAGCTCATAGGACTTTTGAGGTCTACAGTAGGCTACGGGTAGGTTAGAAAGGGACGCATTTCACTACACTTTGGGTGGATGCTATCCTGTCTACCTAAGCCAATACTTCAAGCAACATCTAACTAGGCTTGATAAATGCAAGGAAGTAATTGCTGAACTTTACTAACATCATTCATAGCCTCCATGAGAAGCTGCCTCAGGTTAGATTGTTAAAACTCATAAATATCAGCCATCAAGTGTCAATAGATTTCTACTGAATAACATTTGGAACAACAAGGTTTTAAGGTGATAATACAGGATATTAATGTGTTTGAGATGTCACAATGGAGATATGATGAACAATGCATTCAAGACCTCATGTTTTTATAAGGTCTGTAAACACCACAAGCCAATGTAATTTTATACAATGCCCTCCAGAAATAATAAATTCTATTAAACAATCCATTTTTACAATGTGGATAAAAAAAATAAATTTATCTGGTTTTGTTGGCTGTATTTCTACTATTTTTGTAAAAAGTGGAACGAAACTCACTGTATATGTGGTAAACTGGAGACAAAATTATACATTAACAGAAAATAATTATTTTAGGAGCCACTCTTCTTAATGAGTCGCCTGGTGTATAAACAACCGCAGAAGAACTGATTTTAGGAGCCACTCTTCTTCAGTCAGTGGAAAACTGAACATTGCTAACTACTGTTCAATTAACCCTTAATGAGTCGCCTGGTGTATAAACAACCGCAGAAGAACTGATTTTAGGAGCCACTCTTCTTCAGTCAATGGAAAACTGAACATTGCTAACTACTGTTCAATTAACCCTTAATGAGTCGCCTGGTGTATAAACAACCGCAGCAGAACTGATTTTAGGAGCCACTCTTCTTCAGTAAATGGAAAACTGAACATTGCTAACTACTTTTCAATTAACCCTTAATGAGTCGCCTGGTGTATAAACAACCGCAGCAGAACTGATTTTAGGAGCCACTCTTCTTAAGTCAATGGAAAACTGAACATTGCTAACTACTGTTCAATTAACCCTTAATGAGTCGCCTGGTGTATAAACAACCGCAGCAGAACTGATTTTAGGAGCCACTCTTCTTCAGTCAATGGAAAACTGAACATTGCTAACTACTGTTCAATTAACCCTTAATGAGTCGCCTGGTGTACAAACAAATGCAGCAGAACTGATTTTAGGAGCCACTCTTCTTCAGTCAGTGGAAAACTGAACATTGCTAACTACTTTTCAATTAACCCTTAATGAGTCGCCTGGAGTACAAACAACCGCAGCAGAAAAGATTTTAGAAGCCACTCTTCTTCAGTCAGCGGAAAACTGAACATTGCTAACTACTTTTCAATTAACCCTTAATGAGTCACCTGGTGTACAAACAACCGCAGCAGAACTGATTTTAGGAGCCACTCTTCTTCAGTCAGCGGAAAACTGAACATTGCTAACTACTGTTCAATTAACCCTTAATGAGTCGCCTGGTGTACAAACAAATGCAGCAGAACTGATTTTAGGAGCCACTCTTCTTCAGTCAGCGGAAAACTGAACATTGCTAACTACTGTTCAATTAACCCTTAATGAGTCGCCTGGTGTACAAACAACCGCCGCAGAACTGATTTTAGGAGTCACTCTTCTTCAGTCAGCGGAAAACTGAACATTGCTAACTACTGTTCATTTAACCCTTAATGAGTCGCCTGGTGTACAAACAAATGCAGCAGAACTGATTTTAGGAGCCACTCTTCTTCAGTCAGCGGAAAACTGAACATTGCTAACTACTGTTCATTTAACACTTAATGAGTCGCCTGGTGTACAAACAACCGCAGCAGAACTGATTCTAAGAGCCACTCTTCTTCAGTCAGTGGAAAACTGAACATTGCTAACTACTGTTCAATTAACCCTTAATGAGTCGCCTGGTGTATAAACAACCGCAGCAGAACTGATTTTAGGAATTAAGAAAAAAGTCTGTACCCTTTTTCTGCCCATCCTCCTCTATCTACTTGTATACAAACCACACGCTAATTGACAGCCAATTTACTTTTAAGTACTGGCAGGGAAATAGGTTATTGTTTTTGTGTGGTCATTTGTTTACCATGCAATCTTAAGAATTAATGGAAATAATGTAATTTTTTAATTTTTATAATATTACAATATTATTTGCTAAATTCTATGCATATTATGGGTATTTTTTACTCTTTCATTACGACAGCCTTAATCATAAATTGCTTTGAAATTTATAGACAAAGTTTTAAAGAAATAAAATAAATTCAGTTATTTATACTTCACGTGATTAAATAAGCAGCACGCTCTATAAAGTTACAATAATACAGTTGGTTTTTATTAAATGTCATATGGAATCTACATAATTTATTACATTCATGTAGTATATAAAGTGCAGTATTTAATTAATATTCATAGTAACCAGTACATTAATAATTTGTGGTCTTTTATACACTATGCAACCTAATTTGTGCAAATACTTGATGCGACTATTAAAGGTTAATACTGACATGTTTATATAAATTCAGATCCAATTATATAAGAGAGCGCTCTTCAATATAGATTATTATTTTTCCGTTTGTATGGAAATAGGAGATGTGGATCTTATGTTGGATTTTAGTGCTTCTGGAATAACTTACTTGGGGGGAGGATCCATTTCTAGGCTGGGAGCTATTAAAATATTGAGGAAATATTTTCTAGCATTGAAATATATTTCAAAATCCTGTTTATGGCTCATACTATAAGTTGGTACACGTTCCTCACGGTTATCGACTTTGCATTCATGTCTTTTTCCATTCAATTCATGTGCGCATGTTTCAGTGGTTAGGTCTTTATACTGAGCAGATTCCTATAGCAAGACTTTATGGAAGTTTAGAGTTCGGTGTTGTTAGAATTGCTAGAGCAGAGCTTATCTGTCAGAAGTAAACATGTCTCAGGTAATTCTGACACCAAGAACAATAATTTTAATTTGTGAAATACTACATAAAAACAAGGGGCAGAAAACCATATCAACTTACTTTCAATGTAGCCTCAGTCTCTAGTAACTTAAGAAGTCAAAGAATCAGAAATATTTGACAATTCTTATCTATGCATTATTTTTTGTTGTTTCCAGTTAACCAAAGAATAATACTTTCCTTTTACATTTTACTGATATATAATCTGCAAAACTGAAAATCAAAATGAACCCACCCCTTAGCCTATTGAATGCAAAAGCCTAAAAAAATGAAAGAAAATGGAACCAGTTTCAATATTCAATAACTATTTATTTTAATTGGAAGCTTTCAGTGTGTTGTTAATACAATAATAATACAGTAAAACATCACTATAATGCGTGGTTGATCACTATAGTGGTTGACTTTGTTTATAATAGACAGCACACCGCATACATCCTGTTGGCTCCAGTGTACTGGCATCTTCATTGACCCGGTGTTGACGGTTTGTTAGTAAGATGATTCATTGTCTATGAATTTTCATTTGACGATTATTTTAGTTTAGAAGATCAGAAGGTAGTTCTAAGCACTAATTTATGCTAATCTCTATTTTATTTTACCCAAACACCCCTGGCCATTTATATCCACGTTACCACCAAAGCCCCTCCAACTTTATCGGTCCTCCATATCTCGTTTTCTGCGGCTCCCACCTTCTCCATATTACCTTTCACTTCATTCATTACTTTTTATCCTCCTGAATTACGCCACTGTAAAAATTATTTTATATGAAACAGACCTTCAACCTAAATGACAACCTTCAGCCCCTATCGGATAGTTATAAAGAGGTACTACTGTAAATCTTATAACAATAATTACCTTCAATAGATTGGTTATCTTTAACTTCTTTGTATTGTTCTATCCTTTCATTTTCATCATTCTTGTTTTCTTCTCCATGCTGAATTTTCGGAGTAGAGGACTCGTGTTTTGTTTCCTCAGAATCTGGTAATCTGTTATTTGATTCTTCTGATACTGGTAACCTGTCATTTAACGATAGTGATTCCAACTGTTCTTCACAAGCTTCTTCAGCACATTCATCAATGTCTGCATCTCCAGTCCCATTCGCCATGGGCTGGATAACCGGCACAAACTCAGGAACATCGGGATTAAGGTTGTCATTAAGTGGGCCAGCAGTATAGGGCAGTGGGGGTTGAACTATGGGGTGGGGAGGAAAGGGTCTATGCATGGGAGGGGGAGGTAAAGGATTTAGAGGAGCCATCTGTAGAATTGGTGGTCCTAGTGGGTGAAGAGCTAGTGGATGTTGAGGTGAGATCACCAGCGGATTGCCCACAGTGTCTGGAATTGGCCACTTCAGGGGGTCATGAACTGTTCTAACCTGAAAAAATAAAACTTTTAATAAAATACTATATCTAAATATCTTACATGCTTTAACAATTATGTAATTAATATTTATTAGTGTAATTTCTTTTATTTATTTTATGATATTTAAAGTGAACTTAAACACAATTCAAAAGCAGTTTGCTTTATTGTATTTATTTTTTTATGTAGTTAAAAAAAGTAACCTGGAATTATGCTATCATTATATTACTGTAATTACTCCTAATTTCTTTTTCTTAGAAACAAAATATAATCTTTACATAACTCTAACGATTTTTGTGGAATCTCTTGTTAAGCTTGTAAACTTCACCTTAATAGTTTATTTCAGGGGAATTTTAACCTTCAAGCCAATTTCTTTATAACTCCCTAATAATTTCTCCATACAAATATTTCAATTGGAACTAATGATAATCTACTACATTAAATGTACACACATGAAAAAGAAGTATATACAACAATGTAAAATTTACCAAAGCATACCAAATTAAGGAAAATAATTGAAAGACAATACCAACTGCATCCAGTTTGAGTAAGGCAGCACTTGTGTATGATGCAGGGCGTTGTCTGTGTTTTGTCTGTTTTACGGTATCATTAATGGTTTTGAGTAGATTGTTTGTTGATTTTGTAGTTGTTTTATAATGTATTTTGATTAGTACAAGTGTACTTATGGTTTTACTTGAAGTGTATATAATGTATATACATACAGATCCTCAGCACTTTGCAGTCAAACCATGTAAAGACCGCCGAGCTATGATAGGCAGGGGACGGGTGGAGGGCCCGATATGCCTGCAGTCCTGGAAACATTTGCTACTGCCAGACTTTCCTACGCAAGGATTCTTTTCTATACTTGTTTCTAAAATAAGATGCGATCATTTTTACTTGCGGATGCACCTTAGTACGTTTCCCGACTGCATGCGAAATATTTGCTTGTGGTATAGGAGTGTTTGGAATTTTTACTTGAAGTGTACGGTAAATAATTATTTAAATGATTGTCTTTATTTAATTACTCTAGTGTAATAATTTAGTTTGTGGTGTTTTAGTGTGACTTAAAGATTTTAGTAGTGTATTAATTAAGTGAATTTAATAATAGTTATTGCATACATTTAGCAATCAAAACTTGTTTTAAATAAACATGTCGAACACAAAATGATTATTTTTTTAAAACCAATTTACACGAGAATTTAAATAAAATTTAAATGTATTTTAACATAATTGGAAATCACAGTAATATTTTTTTAGTAACAGTAAGAAGTATATATTTCTTTGTTACTTTATTTAAATTTAAGTTGTTAACTGATTTATAATTTTTATGACATTATTTTATTGTTGTTATTGATGACGTTTTAATATTTGACCCTTCAAAATACAAAATACAAGTCGATGTTTTTATATGACTAATAGGCCAGCCAGGAGGCTGGATCTTCAGTGTGCGTACTGTACAACAGTGCAGAACATAATGGTCCTCGATTGACACTTGCCAATGTTCTGTATATACTCTATTGCCTACAATTTCCATATCACTTTGTCCCCAAGTAGCTGGGTTACGGGCACTGCGCCAGTAGTGCCGATCTAAGAATTCCAGAATATACCTTTTGCTCATTAGATCCATTTGCTTGCTCAAACTTCAGAGTGTAACATCTAGTGGTTTGATATGCAAGCATTTTAAACATACTTCACAACCTAGATTTTTTGACAACCATTTTGGCATATTTCTAAGGATGCCGTAATCAGCATTAATTATTGAACGTGTGCATTAAACACACACTCAGCCGATTCAAGTCCATTTCTCAAATGATACGTGTTTGGGCTTCATGGCTGTTCTGGGTACATGAGAGTTCAACTGGTCGATGTATTTTAAGTGAACTGGCCAATGGGTGAAATTAAAAAAAACAACAACAAAATCGTTACTAAACGTGAAGGATTTCATTCTGTACCTAACATTCATGATATAAGGGTTTTACTAACTGAAAGTCTGACCATTATTTTAAATCATATCAAAGTCTCGTAATAATATAGAAGTAAAATTAATATCGTTCACATCATTTGATTTATAAAATACTCAAAATAACACACAAAACAATCACTTTCATGCAACATCTCTTGAGAGTGAACTAATACGGTATATCTCGTTTGTGATAAAGACACCCACTCATCCTTGTATTTGAGCATTATACAGGGTGAGTCTCTACTGACACCATTAAATTTACCTGTTTGTTGTACTCACAAAAAGGAACAAAAAAGTCCATATTAACCCGTGTCCGATTCTCAACCGTTTGGCTGTAAGGGCTCATATTGTGTGTTTTTAAAATTACTTGACATTAACTCACCGATTGAGCTATAAAAAGAAAACCAAAACACCTACCAGATTCTTATTAATACCATTGAAAAGATCGTTAAATTCTCTATAAAAGTAAATTATTTTGCAAGAAAACGTAAATAAAAACTAGATTTCCTAGAGGAAGTTTATTAAACAAATATACAACATGTATTTTTCTCCAATTGTTCAAGACGCCATATCAGCACATAAATGTTGTCTAATTTAATGTAAAGTTAAGTAGAAAACTTTTCTCACTAATAAGCTTGTAATAGATGTATAATTTAATTAGGTCGAATATCATGAAACCATAAATAACACCTAAAATATTTCATAAAACATGCTTTAATCGGTTGCACTTAACTACCAAATTCAATGTGCCTGTTTTTTGTTTTGTATGTAACTTCCATAATCAGCTGATTGGACTATTATTTGAAATCCACTGTTTCACTTTTATTATTATTCTCTACCTGAAATCAGCTGTTGTAAATATTACCCTATTTTGAACAATTGAACAAACTCATATTAGTCTATGAAAACACAAATCATCTTCTTTGGACAGTTTGAAAATATTTATTCTTACTTTTATTTTTATACTTAAGCATAATTAGTTTAGAATTAGTGAGGGTATTAGCATTTGTTCTATTGTGGCATTGCGTCAAACGTTTGTTGTGAACTATGAATCCGTTTACTAATGTAGAATATGGTGATATACATTTTGTGTACGGATTGTGTTCTGGCAACGCAGCTGAAAGTCGTAGAGAATACATTCGTTGATTTCCAGAGAGAAGAATTCCTGATGTAAGAACATTTGTAAGGGTTCATAATTGTTTGCGTGAAACTGGTAGATTTCCAGTCAATGACCACTCCGTTGGTAACATCATACAAGATGTTGGGTTAGAGGAAGCTGTACTTGCCCAAGTCGAAAGGGATCCAAGAACAAGTACAAGAAGAATTGCTATTGAAGTAAGCCAATCGTTTGTGTCGAGACTCTTGCGTTAAAATTAAATACACCCATACCACTTTACTCGTGTCCAGACAATTGAACCAAGAGACCCTCCTCTGAGACGTCAATTTTGTCAATGGGTTTTACAGCACGATAATGCAGATTTTCTTAAAACAATCTTGTGGACAGACGAATCTACATTTATACACGGGACGGTGTTTTTAACTACCACAATGAACATTTCTATGACACTGAAAACCCACATCTTTGTCGTGAATCACGGAGCCAAACTAAGTTGGATTGATAGGGGACAGCAGATAGGTCCTTGATCTCCCTACATCATTAACTGGAGTTCAATACCTTCAATTTCTAAATAATATCCTACCAGACCATCTCGAAGACTTGCTGTTGGAATTGCGTCGGTGCATTATTTACCAGGTAGATGGAGCACCACCACACTTCAACATCAACGTGCATGAAAATATTAACAACATCTATATGTGGATTGGGAGAGGCGGAACTGTTGCTTGGCCATCACGGTCCTCTTGGCCTCAACCCTATCGATTACTACCTGGGGTTCTTTGAAGCAAGAAGTGTACAGAAGTCCAGTACAAACAGCCGAAGAATTGAGATATAGAATCGTGAGGGCTGCTAGACGCCTTAGAAATGAAATAAATCTAAAGGCAAGTGTAAGGGAGTTGAGGAACCGAGTCCGTACCTGCATAAGAGAAAATGGTGGACATATTGAACATTTATTAAATTAGTTTTTGTTATAATAAAGCATTATTATCTAAATATTACATTTATTATGTTTTTTATTTCGTAAAAACTGACAGCTTGTTTGTTAAGTGCAACCGAGTAAACCATGTTTTATGAAATATTTTAGGTGTTATTTATGGTTTCATGATATTCAACCTAATTAAATTATACATCTATTACAAGCTTATTAGTGAGAAAAGTTTTCTACTTAACTTTACATTAAATTAGACAACATTTATGTGCTGATATGGCGTCTTGAACAATTGGAGAAAAATACATGTTGTATATTTGTTTAATAAACTTCCTCTAGGAAATCTAGTTTTTATTTACGTTTGCTTGCAAAATAATTTACATTTATAGAGAATTTAACGATCTTTTCAATGGTATTAGTAAGAATCTGGTAGGTGTTTTGGTTTTCTTTTTATAGCTCAATCGGTGAGTTAATGTCAAGTAATTTTAAAAACACACAATATGAGCCCTTACAGCCAAACGGTTGAGAATCGGACATGGGTTAATATGGACTGTTTTGTTCCTTTTTTTGAGTACAACAAACAGGTAAATTTAATGGTGTCAGTAGAGACTCACCCTGTATAATGTAAGTATAAAAAGTATGTAAGTAAAAAGTATAAGTATGTAAGTTAAAAAAGGTTACGTTAGTATTTAACTACAGTGTTCTACGTTGCATTTCTTTAAACATCTAAACATTAAATCGTGTAGGACGGACCAAGTTTTTTATTGCGATTAATAAGGATCAAAAAAGAATCAGACAAAAGTTTGCTAAAGTTAAGTTTAAATCAAAAACGTGAATTTTTTAGAAAATTTCCTCACATTTAGACAAAATTAAAGCAAGCAAACTTTGATTGAAGATAATAACAAATTTAAAGCAAAACTTGAAGTCTACTCGCTTATTTGCCTTTGGATTCTTTATATGAATTTGAAGAAATATTAGATGTTTAGGTAATTTTTAAACTTGGGTTGGTTTGTGAAAATAACACATTCACTGCGGCTGACACACTGGTGTGTCAGCTATTTTCTACTGGGATGCACACAACGCACCAGTGTGTCCACTTTGAACGGCTGCTTGTATTTATCATCGTGCTCTCAACACTCAGTGTAGAAGGGTACTATATTGTGTGTAATGTCTGGCAATGCTACAAAATATTACAGTGTAGTTCGTTTCTTGAATTTGTTGTTAGTTTTTGCAGTGAATTGAGTTTGTCTGTATACTTTGAATATATAATAAATGGTGTACATAATGTAACCTTTATAGTGTAAATATTTAGGTTATTTACAGTGTTTATAACCTTCACGAGGTGTTCCTTTTGAACAGAATATGAGTGATAGTGAGTCAGAAGTCAGTGAGTTTACAGTTTGAAGAGATAACGGGAGTTTCAGATTTGTTTATTATGGCTTCTGATGATGAATAAATGGACTGGAATATAAGGAACCGGTGGGTTGAAGGGAATTAAATATTGTAAATACCTAACTAATGAACTAAAAATACTGTATGAATTGCACATGAATCGATTTTACTTCTGAATTTGTTGAAATATTTAAGTGTGCGGCCATGGTGCTGCCGGGCAAGGCAGCTCTGCACCCCCCGTTACACAACTCCATGTGTTGCCGCAGCGAATGTGTTCGGAGTGATGTTATTTATTGTTTCTAAGGGTTACAGTACACCATTCATGCATATAAAAGTTCAATAAAGATATTTATGATTCTAATTATCATTACCTTAAAATTATCAGGAGTAAGCTGTAGTTCTTTGCTGGCTTGTATAGCTTGCAACACCTTGTTTATATCTATGGTAAGAGCCCTAACACGGTGAAAGGAGGCTATAAGAGTCACTGGTAAGTAGCCTTCTGCATCCATTTTGCGTCTCAGAAACAGATCTTTCATTAGGTTTTCTTGGCTAAAGTAGTATTCACTGAAATAAGAGAGAAGATACATATTATAATACTAAACTTCATTTATTATCTGTATAAACTAAACTATATACAGGTTAAGTAAGTCTCGTAGAATAAGCAATAAGTGCTAAGTATATTTCAATAACAAATAAATCATTAACAGAAAATCTCTTGTTAATCAAGACCAATTTCTCAAATCTGGAATGTATTTTCTATTGTGTTATGTTAGTGTCTTTCATCCTGAAAACATGCATGCCTGTATGGTTCATAATAAAGAAAAACAAGTACTTTTTTCTTTTTCTCAAAATGCTAAGAATGTTGAGAAGTCAACAGGCATAAACAGCTCTATAGTAGAAATGCAATTTTAGTGTCAGTGGGCCAAAACTTGCTTTTCTATTTTAACTGCATGGTTTATGCTTATAATTATAATAAATTATAGCGAATACTTCATGATTATTAAAGGTAAATTCTAGTGGAACATAAGTTGATATTATGAGTTTATTAATCCTAAATTGTCAAGAGTGAGAATTAATGTTTCACATATTTAACCATGAAAAAAGTATAAAAATGCATAACTTTTTACAAAACCCAACTTAAGACCACCACTAAGAAAGGTCTTCAACTTTCAAATGACACTTCATGTGTTACGATACGATTATTATTACGAATCGAATCGTTGATATCAAAACCTGAACATGAAAGCAATACGTAGAGGTGGGTTTGGAGATTTTAAGCGACCGTTCTGATGTGGGAATACTTTACACACGTACGGTGACATTAACCAACCAGCCCATCCATACACGTACGGTGGCATTAACCCACCCGCCCACCCATACACGTACAGTGGCATTAACCCATCCGCCCACCCATACATGTACAGTGGCCATACCACTGTACGTGTATGAGCGGGCGGGTGGGTCAATGCCACTGTACATGTATGGGTGAGTGGGTGGGTCAATGCCACTGTACGTGTATGAGTGGGCGGGTGGGTCAATACCACTGTATGTGTATGGGTGGGCGGGTGAATCAATACTACTGTATGTGTATGTGTGGACGGGTGGGTCAATACTACTGTACGTGTATGGGAGGGCGGGTGAATCAATACTACTGTACGTGTATGGGTGGAAGGGTGGGTCAATACCACTGTATGTGTATGGGTGGGCAGGTGGGTTATTACCACTGTACGTGTATGGGTGTGCGGGTGGGTCAATACCATTGTACTTGTATGGGTGGGCGGGTGGGTCAATACCAATGTACGTGTATGGGTGGGCGGGTGGGTACATACATGGACAGTGGTATTGACCCACTCGCCCACCCATACATGGACGGTGGTATTGACCCACCTGCCCACCCATACAAGTACAATGGTATTGACCCACCCGCCCACCCATACATGGACGGTGGTATTGACCCACCCGCCCACCCATACACATACAGTGGTATTGACCCACCCGCCCACCCATACACATACAGTGGTATTGACCCACCCGCCCGCCCATACACGTACAGTGGTATTAACCAACCTGCCCGCCCATACACATACAGTGCTATTGATGTGTATCAAAACATGTAACCCGCCCACCCATACACGCACATTGGTATTGATTTTATCTTACATGTAACCCACCCACCCGCCCATATACGTACCGTAATATCGACCCATCCGCCAGCCCATACACGTACAGTGGTATTGATCCACCCGTCCACCCATACACGTACAGTGGTATTGAATCATTATATTCCATCCCCCCTTACGAACATACGAACCGAATTTTCAGTTACTTACGACATTGAATGTCAATGACATAAACATAATTCAGTTTCTGCTTATTTCTTTAGTAAATATTTACTTTTTCATTCTAGGCCAAAAGAAAATTGTCTCTCTGTACAATGACTAGAAAATTTTGATCTGCGAAACCATCGATTTTAGAAAATCTCTAGATCACTTTAGTTTCAATGTGCATGAACTAACCTAATATCTCATTCCAGTACCCAGGGTTTAGTTCACCTCCTAGTGCTCTGTTCAATGTGGTGCCAACGTTTGTAAAAGGTATCAAGTGGAATACACACAGAGTGGGACACCATACACGGTACACCATACACGGATAGTAGTATTGACCAACCCGTGGTCCACTGTACGTGTATGGGTGGGCGGGTGAGTCAATACCACTGTACGTGTATGGGGGTGTGTGTGTGTGTGTGTGTGCCCACCCATACACGTGCAGTGGTACTTATAACCCACCCACCCACCCATACACGTACAGTGGTAATGACCCACCTACCCACCCATACACGTA
Source organism: Stictocephala bisonia (assembly GCA_035578905.1). Taxonomy (NCBI): domain Eukaryota; kingdom Metazoa; phylum Arthropoda; class Insecta; order Hemiptera; family Membracidae; genus Stictocephala; species Stictocephala bisonia. The sequence continues at coordinate 478,511 of JAQJVL010000397.1, read as the reverse complement.
CAGTGGTATTGACCCACCCGCCCACCCATACAGGTACGGTGGTATTGACCCACCCGCCCACTCATACAGGTATGGTGGTATTGACCCACCCGCCCACCCGTACACGTACAGTGATAGTGACCCACCCGCCCACCCGTACAGGTACGTTGGTATTGACCCACCCGCCCACCCATACAGGTATGGTTGTATTGACCCACCCGCCCACCCATACAGGTACGGTGGTATTGACCCACCCGCCCACCCATACAGGTACAGTGGTATTGGGGAGGTACTGGGCATTCAAGATCTTATTGATTTCTTTAAGCAGTACCTCCTGATGTCTTATGTTGTTTTTTGAAAATGGCTTTTAAATGTCAGAGATCAATCTAAAATTACTCCCATGTACTGTGTGGATGATCATTATGATGGAGTTTTACACCATTTAGCAAGATGATTAGTTTTTAATTAGCCAGTCTGCTTCTCGGGTGGAATCAGGATACTTCGGTTTTTCATGGCTTAGGATTTAGCTTCCAGGTCCTAAAATATTCTTCAAGGGCTGCAAGTCACTCGTGAGTGTTTCTTCAGTAGTTGAGAAGTCCTTGTGTTGATAAGATAAAGCAATATCTGCATCTATAAATTTTCTAGACTTCGTGATTGGAATATCAGCGGTATGCATGTTGAACAAAATTGGAGCAAGTACCGACCCCTGTGGAGACCATACTTCAGCTGTCTTTAAGCGCTTTCTTCACAACCGAGATACACTTTTATTTATTATTATTAACTTATTTTTATTTGATCTTTCTACATTGATTGAATTACAACATTTATAAGATACTATATTTATAAGTCTGTTTACCCGTGTCTTGTTATGGTATTAACATATAAACAGTAATGTAGTTTTATTTAAATGTTTAATTTCAATGAGCATGACCTAAAATATTTATAAAATATAAATTTGTAACTTTATAAGCACTTTTCAAACTGAATCACAAAAATTATCTTCAAAAGTCTAATAAGTCCTTGTTAGTATTAGTTTTAATATGTAAACTTCAAATTTATATGCTTCATTTCCTTCATGTAAGTGCAATTTTTAGAAGTATTAAAGCAAACGCGATAAATTAATTAATTTCATTTTCACTAAGTTAAAAGTCGGTCAGACTAAAGACAATTTTAGGTTGAGAGTTTAGGAAACTTACATTTGCTTTCGGATGTATTCCATGAGTGTGGGATCATCCAAGTTGCGATAGCTGGTGCTATCAAAGTAGAATGTGCCCATGAACGGCATCATGAAACCATCTGGGTTACCAAATTTGTTGAGCTGTAACAGAAAATACTGTAAATATTCATTCAAATTTCAAAAACAGAAGTGAAGAGAATAGTTTTAACCCTTAAAGTGCTGAGAAATTGTTTGTAATTTTTCAATTAATGCTCGATTTTTTGTAATTATATCATTTTTGTTTTCTCTAAAGTTATATTTTTCTATTTTAACCAGTTTATTACAAGGTTGAAAAAATAAATATAACTATGACATACAATTTTACATTTTTATTCATCAAAATCTAAATCGTCTGGGTTAGTCATTGTGAAAATATTTACAATCCTAAAGAATATAACTATAAAAAGTAATAATAAAATAAAATTATTTATAACTTAAACTCATTTAAGTTTAGTAATTAATTACGTTTTAAAAACACAATAAACAACAAGCGACTGAGCTCTGAGCAGCATGTTCTCTGTCTTCACGTTCTGCATATATACGCATTGAGCGCTAGCAGTAACTTTGAAAATGACAGTGATTAGTAAAAACGTCATATTTATTATAGTCGTTGCTTAAGTAAGCAGTTCATATGATTCATAACCGAATAACAACCTAAAAATAGTGTTGACTTAGAACCGTAGAGCTTGCTGCTGCGTATTTAATTTAATGTAAGTTCATAAATATCGACTAGCGTAAATATACGGATACCGCGTTAATGGACAGTTGTACACATGCGCATACATTCGTATTCCGCGTTTTAAGGGTTAAAATCTTAGTAACAAAATAATTAAATGAGACAATAAGAACAAAAAGAAACAAATGAACAATTTTTTAATATAACAAAAAGTTAAATCCTGATCCAAAAATGTAAGTTTTATTTAGCAGATAATGTACAAGGTGGTACATTAAAATTAGAACATTTAATCCAATAAGGAGATATTTTAAAGAATATAATACCATAAATTACGATGATAAATACAAAACACATAGCTCAAAAATATACAAATTTTCATTAACGAAGTATTTAAAAGAAGATAATTAACTGAGAATGGAGCTAAAAACAGTTAACTGGCATGAGTAGTGGAGTGGGCTTGTGATCTATATAAATACTATCTTATGTTGTACACTTCTGTAATCTGTTAGTAATTTTTATGTTGCAAATATATTGTATTTTGTTATTGTAAATATATAACTTCTCAAATATTTATTTTGGTTTGACTGGTGTAGGTAACAATCTCTGTCCGCCCAGCAATAAATTGGTTTACTATAATGGTTAGGTGGTAAAATGTGAATTATTGTGTAAAAATTGGTTCCACTGTGAATGTCTAAGCATTGGTGACGAAAAATATTAATATATGAAAATCCTGGCTGACAAATCTAAATGAGACTGCAGACCATGTGAGCTTAGGTTGTTGACAAGATTAATGGCATTGATCATTTTATCAATTTGAATGCAACTGTTGGCAAGCTTCTTCATTTAATGATAGGATTTATTGATGACAATATAACCATTAATAATTAAATTGTAAAACTACATCCTAAGCAAGGTGGTGCTACAAGATATATGAACCAGAAGTAGTTACTATTGCTAACACAAACACATATGGCGGCAATGTTATACCAGATGATATCGCCCTGAATAATAATTGATCATTTGATTGTTGTAACTATTCTAGTCCAGTCGGCCAATCAAGGGAATCAATGTGCTTCTGCAACAATCGACTCTTAAACTATCATGATATCAGCAACCTTGATGGGTCTGTAATAAAGCAACTACAACAACTACTTTCCTGCATTGTGTAATGTTGATAAAAGTGTGTAAATTAAAAAAAAAAAACAAACAAAATTTGAATACTGTAACGGTAAGGAAGAGAAAAAATTCTACCAAATCTACTAAGCATGAACCTGTCATCGGCTCCAAAATCTTTGCAAAAGAATAGAACAGTAGAGAAACATAAATAGATGTTCATTTCCCCGTTAGCTCCAGATGTGACCACAGACGACCTGCAGAATTATTAAACTGATTCAAACCAAATTTAATTCATACAAGTCATTTAAGGTAGGTAGATATCACTTTTGGCTTTACCTCTGAAATTTTAAATGCTAGTTTTTGGCCTAACGGGACCTCATTTTGAAGGTTTGCTCACAAGAGTAATTATATTTAGTCCCATAATTTTGTAGGGAAGAGAATAATCAATGAAGAAGTATCTTAATTTAATCTTATGTATACAAGTTAAATCTCTGCAGGATAAATATCCAATGCCTCAGAAATAACATTTGTTTAACTTGAGTTATTGTGTTTGTTAAAAGAATATAGATGTTTTGTCTGTTTGTGAGCATTGGTTGATGTACAATGAAAAAGATTATTATGGTAATATTGCGGACTTGAAACTTGTTGCTCATTTCAGCAGAAATACTGCCACAGGTGAAATGACTGTTTAAAGGAAAGGCCTGGATTCACTGTTGAGCCTATGAACTTAAGCAGTTATTGTGAGGAATTTAATGGTGAGTTTTCAGGGTTAGTTATGAGAGAAGCGTCACTCGTAGTAGTCGCCATGTATCATCTACCAAATGGAGATGTTGATAGATTCTTTGTAATTCTCAAGCCGTGACTCACTTAATTTGCTATCTTTAAATTTGTCTATTGTAGTTGGTACAGATCACAATATCAACCTTGTAAAGACTTCTAAGGATGCCCCTGAGTTTTTAAATATTCTCATAATTTTTAAGGTACACAGTTCTGTAGCTGAACTTAAAGAGGAAATGCTTCTCTTGATTTTTTTTTTTTTTCAATTACTACATTTGCTCATCTACATTCATCTAAAATCAATATTCACCCACTCTTATGAAGTACGAATTAGTAATGATCAAATTGTTGATCATAAACACATTTTTTTACTGTGAAATGTCTGTTATTTAATTCGCTACATAGAATTTCTAAGACTGTTCTTACAGATCATGAAATTCAAACCTTTTTTGAAATTCTGTTGAATGAAGTACCTATATGGCTCAGACTATTAATACCACAGAAGCATTTTCAATAGTTTTAAGGATTTATTCATATATGGTTACGTTACCTAAATCGCATACTTGTTATGGCCCTATCAGCCACCGCCACTACAGGTGCAGCCTTCATTGAAAAGAATTTGTTACAACTTTGCTTGGATTTAGTATATTTAGTTTGTATTTACTTTATGTTTTAGATCAACTATTTGTGTAGTTTTTAGGCCTAACATGTAAACTACCCAAAGTCATTATAATACATATTTGTCTGGCTTATGAAATATGTAGTAAGTGAGCTTGAGAAAGACCATGAAGATATGAATTCAAATCAATTTGTTCAAAGTTGTTATGTGATAAGTGCTTTGATTCTGTTATGAATCAAGGCCAATTCTGTAAGCTGTAATGAATTCTCCTTGCAGCAAACCAAATTCATCAATTACCAGTAAGACTGGAAGTTTTACCTTTTTCAGATAAAAAAATATTTATAACTTTGTGAAAAAGTTGTAAACAAATACTTTAAATTTAACCCTTTCCGGGAGGTTTGACGAAATAATCCGCCAAGATTATTAAGCTCTGCAGGCGGAATGACTAGATTATCCGCATACTGTTTTTAGCGGTCCTGGCGAATGACGGGCCTTTCCGTCAATGCCACTCGCGTCATCGCCTGGCGCTGGCTGACATGAGCAAAGTTGTTTACTTGTTTGGCTAATCTCTATTCCTTCTCCCCACAGTAACATTCTCTATCTCCCACTCTCATGCCTGCTCGCTGCCACACTTCCTGCCTTTGTCATCATTACTGCGATTTTTCATTAAATTACGTTCGTTTATGATGTCAATATGAGCTGGACGTTTTGTTATGTTGGTTTATGATGTGTGTCTGGTGCATCTACTAGTGGAAAATGTCTGCATGTGATATTCCTAACTTTTCAGACATTATAACTGAATCGCTAAATATATCTTTTTCAAAGAAAGATACCAATAATGTTACAATAACACCTTTAGTTAGTAAAATGATGTATATAAGATGTTCCTTTACATGACTCGCCAAGCCAACAGTATTTTAATAAATAAAATACTCAAAAAAATTATTAGAATAAAAAATATATTGTTTTAGGGTTATTAGACGGGTTTCCAACAAATTAGAATGAACAATTTTTAAAAACGTTGTTTACCCCAACCATTACTTAATTCCGCCTAGAATATAAACTGGGTACAGTCAGGGAAGGGTTAAAAACACAAGTGGAATATAATTGGTGAAATGTATACTGATGTTTTGAACTGGTGTATTGGATGAATGCAATACTTTTTCAGATGAATGTGGCACATGCGCCACCAACAACCTATCACGTTGCACGCGCATATACAGGAGGTACAACGAAAGGGCAGGGTGGGTGTCGACAGACGGGCACACAGGACACGGCACCAGCCCAGGGCATCTTCATCAGATAAGTTTTAGAATTAGTTATTAATACACACCTTTTGAATCATTCGCCAGGTTAAATAGTTTACCAGCAGGGGGAGTTGCTTTAAAATGTAGATCCACTATTAATTATCTAGTTTAAATAAAATGTAGTATCAATCAATATGGACGCACGAGGGACTCATAGCCAGTCTAGTCATTTTGCATAGTTTCACTAGTTTTAATATTTAATTTAGAATCATAAAACCTGGCTGCGATTTGGTTGGTTATCGATGTATAGCACTCACGCAGCCTAAATCAACAAACAGAAATCCCACTTGTTTCCTTTAGTTGTGCAGATCACGGCTAGGGGTGTGCTATGCATTACAAAATCGATGGGATTTGATGCATCAAATTGACAATTCGATTCAGGACTAGTCAAAATGTCCATCCATCTAAAGTAACGTGAAGCATTGATAGTGCCACGATGCATAAGCAATATCAATGTCTCAGAATTAATTTGGTCTACCAGAATGACAAATTACTAAGAAAACATGCCTTTGTAATCAATAATATTTATCGGTGTGTCTTATAGAACTATTACTTTGATGTTATGAATAAAGTATTTTACAATAAAATAGTTGTAAAACGATTATTACTCGAGTTTGTTTTCGTTCCAAGTGGACAGGGATGAGCGTAATCGGGCACAAACCTAATTATATCGCGATAACGAATATGGAGTTTAACCGGAGATATAACTTGTGCTGATATAAGTCCAGCAAGCAATCTGTATATGTGTATCATAATTTACGTCCGTGCAGCGTACCATGAATCAGTAGAACATTCCATCTATTTTAGTTAGTCGGCAACTATGTTGGGATCCGTATTTGATAAAAAAATTATTAATTTTTGAGTATTTAATTGTAATAGTGAATATTTATCTAATACAAATAATTATCTTTTCTGACATATTCGAAATAATGTAGGTATTATACTGTTATCAAGCAAAAATAATTCATCTAATTAAATTGAATTAGAGCAATAAATTAATATCATATCTAAATTAATATAATTTTTTTAAATCTTAATAAAGTATTGTTTTATCACTATTAATTAAAATACTCATAAATAATCAAGTTAGATGATCAATGCAATTGTTAACCTAATAGACAAAAGTCTGTACTTGGTGTATGTGGCTTGGCTAAACTTTAATTGCCATGACATATCAACAATGAATGCTTTGTATACTATTGATTTTTGTGGGCCATTTAATCTTTTACAACTTTAAACACAATTATCTGCATACACCGACATTCTTCAATGGCTCCTGGGCAATCCAAACAAACCAGGCAATAGAAATAACAATTAATATATTTAATATTATTACCAACTAGTATTTGAATACAGACGTCAGAGTTAAGTTTATATCAATAACAACATTACCAAATACACTCTTTATAATACATATGCTTTGCCCATTTTGGTGCTATGCAACTGCACTCCTATGTATCAGATTTGTTGTTAAAAATACTTGTTTAGTGTAGAAAACTTGCATAAAAAAGGAATTTTTAAATTTTATATTTGTGTATTTGTATGCAGCGTGTTTATTGTAACAATCTTTTTTTATACAGTGTGTTTACTTTAACAATCTTATCATGGATTACTGATGTCATCTCCCATTGTAAATTCTACTTTAGTACTGTACATCTATCTAACAAACTCACATTTTTGTCATAAGTTTGTTACTATTTCAGTTTTGCTATGGATAATCTATACAAAATGAATGAATGCCCTAGGTAATGAATTAAATAAAATTCACCTTTGTGTGTATGTGTGTGTGTGTGCACGCGCACCCACGCACGTGCATGAGTTTGATCTTTGATATCTCACAAAAACACGTCTTTTACCCTTTGGCCATTCTGCCAAATCATTGTTAAACAGTTTTTCCTGAAAAATTTCAACAATGATATATTGTTCTTCATGTTTAGACCAAACATTTTTTAGCAAGGATACAACGTTGTTACGTAATAATTTTGCCATAATGATATGTTTTCATCGAATAAACAAAGCTACATACACAATTGAATTCCCTTCATGTAAAAAAATAACAATTAAAAATATTCTTTTATGTTTTCAAGTCGTTCTAGTTCTATAAACAGCGTCGTGCGCACTCTTGCTGGCATGACAAATTCAACAGTTCAGATGTTTTGGCACGCTATTAGTTGTTTACACAGTGCTTGATTTGACGTTATTGTTAGTGTTATTACTGATTATAAAGTTCCTTACCATTACGAGTGCAAAACAACCACATTCTCTAATTTGAGAGAGTCTGTGTTCATGCCGAATGCTTAGAGAAGCATACACAAGTAGTTAACATATATATATATATATATATATATATACAGGGTGTCCCAAAAGTCAACGTCCAAACTTCACAGGCTTGTTATATGGATCATTTCCAACAACAAATGTCCATTATGTATTTATCGTATTGTTAGTAGTTACCGAGCTATTGACTTTTTTAATATTTTTAAAAATATGTGTATTGCAACAGAAAAGAATCATTTTTATGCAAGAAATAATGCATGCAGGGCCTTAAAACTTTTACAATATAATTTTAATAAGTATATTTGCATAATTATACTGTTTTAAGGCATTTCGGGATGTTAAAAACATAAATTAATAGTGTAAAAACTTTATTTTTTTAACTTTACATAAAGTTACTACACTACATTCAAACGGTGACTGCAAATGTATTTTTACCCTAAGCTAATGCCCAAATATCTTAAAACTTCCCTAATTAATGCAGAATTCAAAAGTACTAACACATTAAAGAATTCGTTAGCTTCTTTTGAGAATTGGTGTATTTTTCTAAATAAGTAAACGTTTTTGCGGGCTGGCCACTTGTCCACCCTCGCGTTGCGGCGCTTCTTCGCGGAAGTTTTACGCATGGCCAAAGCTAACAAGTAATTTCAAAAAGGCTAGAGCAATAATGTAACTGCTATTTAAACACACATTTTGTGCTGACGTTATAATTTTATTAAGAAAATAATTTTATAAATATTTAGTGTAATACAGTAACATTAAAGTTGATGAAACAAATTCGACTGTGTGGACCATGCAATTCTGCTGGAAAAGTTAGAAAGATGTGGAATTCGAGGAACTCCCCTGCTGTGGATAAGATCATTCTTATCAGATAGACACCAGGCTGTCAAGGTCTCAAATCAAATCTCATCCTCTCAAAAACTGGCTTATGGCGTCCCTCAAGGATCCATTCTAAGCCCCTTGTTATTCTTGTTGTACGTAAATGACACAGGCTCATCTCTACTGCAGGGGAAACTCGTGCAGTATGCAGATGACACGACTCTACTATTTAGATCATCCACTAAAGAAGCACTGGAGATGCAAACCTATATTGAACTGAATAATTGTATTCAGCATTTCAATCAAAACAACCTAAAAATTAATGCATCCAAATCAAATTACATTAATTTCCGTTTAAGATCAAACAATGCTGAATGTGGACCTACAGTCATGGTAGACGATATCCCCTTGGACGAAGCTGACTCAGTTAAGTTCCTTGGGATATACCTCGACACAGGCCTCACCTGGAGAAATCACATTGATAACACTTGTGCTAAAATATCCTCAGGCATCTTCGTTTTGAGGAGACTCTCAAAGATATGCCCAACTCAAGTTCTCCTCATGGCCTACTATGGGCTCATTTACTCCCATCTCTCTTACGGGATAGCCATTTGGGGAGGCTGTGCAAATGTTGATTTTTCCAGGCTATTTCGGCTCCAGAAGAGAGCAGTGTGAGCAATTGCTAATCTAAATCAGAGAGAGTCTTGTATACCTGCATTTATCGATTTGGGATTGTTGACATTACCCTGCCTCTATATACTCGAGACAACAGCTTACTGCCTGTCAAAATGTACTCCTACTAGGGGACGAGACATACACACTTACAATACTAGAGGCAGGAACAATTATCGAACTGGCCAACATCGAACGTCAGTATTTGAGCACTTGCCCTCACAAGCTGGTGTTACTTTTGTCAACAGTCTCCCGGACACGCTCAAAAATGTTGAAGACCTGGTTAAATTTAAATTTAAACTGAAGCGCTACTTAGTCTCTAAGGCTTTCTACTCAGTGGGAGAGTTCACTGCAACAGGCCACTGGGAGAGTAGTTAAAAACCTATGTCGGCCTGAGCTGGCTGTATAGCTGGATGTATGAAAGTTACCTTTGTGTATATATCAATGCTTATTTTATTTTATTTTTAGTCATATTTTAAACACAATGAACCATGTTGACGCATTGTATGCAACAATTGTTGTAGTCCACAATAAAGATCTTGAATTGAATTGAAAAAAGTAAAATTAATTGTTACAAGCAAACAAAGCAATAAGGAAATAGATTAGATAAATTACAGTACCATTTTTTTAAAATATACCTATTACAATGAAAGTTCAAAATTCTGACCTTCTTTCCTGATACAAAGCTGACAACGACGACAATTTCTCCTTAGAGAATGAAAGGATTGTTCATTATTCTTAATTGTGTTGGGAACTGTTATTCATTTTCATAGTTCATCTTGTGTATGGGAATCAGAAGAAATCACCAATACCTTGTAGTATCCCCACAAAAATAAATCCTTGGAGTTTAGATCAGGTGATCTGGGCGGCCATTCTATGGTTCCTCGACTTCCAATCCAGCAATTTTGGAATTCGGCATTTAGATAGAGCCTAACCTCATGACAATAATGGGCTGGAGTGCCATCATATTGAAACCAAATATTTTCACATATGCCAAATGTAACATCTTCAAGGATTTCTCTAAGGTTGTTTTGCAGAAAGTTAAAATAATTCGCTCGTACCAGAAAGTTAAAATAAATTCAGTCTACCTGGCAACTTAAATGGCCCAACTAATTTGACTTTAACGATACCAGCCCACATGTTTATTCCAAACTAGTGCTGAAAGTGATCATTTTTATTACTTTAGGATTTTAATATGACCAATAATATGTGTTGTGATCATTGTAAATTTTTATTCTTTTGACAAAACTTTCGTCAGTCCACAAAATGTTAATGAAAACCCCAGTATGAACTTAATTTCTTCTAAGCATCTCTCTACAAAAGCGCGCTCTTCTAGCATGATCTGTGGGTAGAAGAGATTGAACTCGCTGCATATGATAAGGATATAACTGGTAACTTTTAAGGCTCCGGTGAACTGATAAAATTGGTATGGCAGTCTGTCTGGATAAACGGTGGACACTTGTAGTTGGATCTTCTATCTTCTTCTATCATATTTACAATTATTTCATCATAATTATTATTAATACGGGTAACCTCTCAGAATGTCCGGAAATCTTACCCTCCTGATAAGACCTATGCATATACACAAATACTATATGATCAGGGAATCGTTCTCTGTTAAGATAACTAACTTTATATTCCCTTGCAACAGCACGGGCATTTCCGTTACAAAGAACAAACAAAAATGCACGTCTTTGAAAAATATTCCTCATAGGGAATACCTTAACTGTGTAAGATATGTCATAATACAAACTGAAACACTTAAAAAACAAACATGAAATAAAAAAATAGATCATTTCAGCAAACAACACACAAAAGACTGTTAATGACAATTTTCAAAATTGCACTGATATCAAATATTCAATGTTTATTAACACCCATCTGGTCAACAATAAAACATCTACTCCAACAACTTTGTTGTTGGTACAGCTGATTTGTTTTGTGTGTTATTAACAGCTGATTTTGTTTGTAGGGCCCTGATATTAGTGGGATTGTTTGTGAAAATTACTGTAAAGGGTTTAAACATAATTAACCTAATAAAATTATAAAGTCAGCACAAAATGTGTGTTTAAATAGCAGTTACATTATTGCTCTAGCCTTTTTTAAATGACTTGTTAGCTTAGGCCATGCGTAAAATTTCCGCGAAGAAGCGCCGCAACGCGAGGGTGGACAGGTGGCCAGCCCGCAAAAACGTGTACTTATTTAGAAAAATACACCAATTCTCAAAGGAAGCTAACGAATTTGTTAATGTGTTAGTACTTTTGAATTCTGCATTAATTAGGGAAGTTTTTAAGATATTTGGGCATTAGCTTAGGGTAAAAATATATTTGAAGTCACCGTTTGAATGTAGTAGTAACTTTATGTAAAGTTAAAAAAATAAAGTTTTAACACTATTAATTTATGTTTTTAACGTCTCGAAATGCCTTAAAACAGTATAATTATGCAAATATACTTATTAAAATTATATTGTAAAAGTTTTAAGGCCCTGCGTACATTATTTCTTGCATAAAAATGATTCTTTTCTGTTGCAATACACATATTTTTAAAAATATTAAAAAAGTCAATAGCTCGGTAACTATTAACAATACGATAAATACATATAGGACATTTGTTGTTGGAAATGATCCATATAACAAGCCTGTGAAGTTTGGACGTCGACTTTTGGGACACCCTGTGTATATATATATATATATATATATATATATATATACATAAAACAAAATTTACATATTGTAAATATTTTATTAATTTATTAGCATGTTATTATCTTTAAAATTAAAAGTGAGTGTTTTACAAATAAAAGTTGTTTTATTCATTTTAAATGAACTTTACACTGGATTGTGACAAATCCTCCTCAATAAAGACATTGTTTATTTATTTTTCTTATAAGTTAGGGAAATTTTATCAAAATTAGTTGAAATGTCCTGGATCAGTTAATAATTACATGTCCTTTTAAAAAAACATACTCTCAATACAAGAGGAAAGTAAATAAAGTATGTTTTATAAATTCAAAAAAAAAATAAAATAAAATAAAATAAAAATTACAAATTTAAACAGTTTTTTAAATGTATTTTTTGGGCTATTAAACCCAATCAAAAACTAATACTAACTTGAAGAACATAGTAAGATTTTTAATAAAAATACAAATTTGGAAGAAAACACTGCAAAAACGCCAATTTCAGGTGAACATTCTTGGGTAACACACATGATGTAAAGAACCTGAACATTTTTAGGAACTTCTTCTATTTATATATATATTTTTTTCTGAACAGCCAAAGAGTTAATGTTCTTTATTAAATCTTGCAATGAGGAATAAACCTCTAGCAGATAATATTGCTACCAGTGAGCCTTGAGTATGTACTTCAGGAGTGAGTAGAAATTGAGGGCTACCGAGTAGGTAATGAAAATTATCTTTTCGAATGTGGTTTTTTAATGGCAAATAGATAAAATTTCATTTTTATTGATTGATACTATTTAAAGCAGGAGATCACGATTCTACAAAGTGCTACAGCCCAAACCCCACTAGTTGTCACGTACCGCTACCTGAGTATACTCGGTGGGATAGTCTGGATACTCTGTGTCTATGTGCCTGCCTCGGCCATAGCCTCCACGCACACTCCTCGTAGCTCCTCTAGCCCCCCTCACTCCTCGCCCATGTCGGGGACCTCCTCGACCTCTCAATCCCCAGTCCCGATATCCCGGGCCGTTTGTCACCAAGTCTAAATCTCTCACATCACCTAAAACAGAGTTTAAGAGTAATTAACGTAAATAAAAAACAATTAGCAAAGAAATATTCTGCTATAAATTAAATTAACTTCTCAAAATGAAGTAGTCATATGAAACTGAAATATTGAGAACATTCAGAAACAACAACTATCTTGAGAAAAGTTGGATTAAATAAAATTCAATTAATACATAAAAAAAAAAATAAATAAATAAATAAAATGGTGCATTTTTTACGTGTGATTTAAAGATTTTGAAGGATAACTATTTAAACTAATATAGGATACTTCCCTTATCTTAAATATTTGCGTATGCGTATAGACACAAGCACAATTGACTTTGAAAAGCCAAAACATCACAAATAGTAATCTGACTTGTTCGAGGCTCTCGCCACCTCATTTATTTACTGAAGAAGAGCATTTACAGTATTCATCTTTTTTTCAAAATTGAAATTGCTGGTTATATATAAGACAATTGATATAAAAATAATAGACTAATCTAAAATTAATAATTTTTTCAAAGATTTAAGAGACAGACTGAAAGTCGATGACACAGCAGGTTAACACTTTAGCTGCCGTGTCAGTCCAGTACGCCCGACATTGTTGTCCAGTAACCTTTTGGTTATGTTATTGTTACTCCACTGGTCCTGCTTTCTTAAAGGAACCGATCATACTTTATTGTACTGCAAGCATCATACTATTTACAGAGCGAATTTCTAAGTTTTTGGTTGTATACAAAGTTGTTCATATAACTTTAAATTTTGGCATGTTCTACGGGCAAGTTGTCAGGAGTATAGGCTCGACAGACTTATTTGGTGAATGTTGGTGTTCAAATATGAAAACAAATTTACCTCAAAATGTGTTAGGCTGATATGCCCGACAGAGCTTTTTATGTGCCGTATACGCTACTAAAAAAACTGTGTCGGGCCAATTGTCCCGACATATTTATATACATATATTGCCTATTTATGTACTATTTCTATACTCAGAAATGGTGGCATAGTAAATATAATGCATCATTGTTTTAAATATTTGCATAAAAGTTTTTGGCAATTTAGAGCAAAAATACTCATTTTAAGGATGGCAGCTAACGTGTTCAATAAGAAACTGAGCCGCAGTAGAAGCTGGACGAGATTGATGTGTTGAGGTATGAACTGAGTGGTAGAATAACCAACTAATCAGTTACTTTTGCCTTTAGTTGATTATTTTCCTCAAAGTTATAACTAATCAACCTTCAACAAATATAAATCATTTTGCTGCTTTACTAATGTTAGTCTACTTTGAGACTGATGATAATTATTAGGTAGGTGCAAGCGTGAATGCTTAGTAGATTACAATCTTTTATGATATCCAATACAAAAATAATTTTATTAAGCTCATAGCCATGTTATATAAAGTTTAAAATATTATAAAATACAAAAAGTATGATTGCACGTAAAATAATTATTTGTTTTTTATAAATCTTATACATAAATGATTTTCCATCCAATGTTGAATTTTGAGTCTCAATATATCAGCTGTTTTTGTGATCCATTGTGGAGTGCTAGTGTAGTTACATGTAAATGTTATGCAGTTTAAACCAGCTGTGGTTGCGGGCCTCACTAACAATATATCAGGCACAAATATTCATATTAAATGGTATATTTATTTTAGCTGTATAAATACAACACCTACGCATAATTGTTCATTACATCACTAAATGACAGATGATACACAGTCTTCTAAGCGCCCTATCTCACTTGCACCCACTTGAACAGTTCGCCCCTTCAGCGGACTTTCAATGTGTCTGGCCAGATGTAAAAACTATTAAAACTATCTGACTATTGAGGCAACATTTTTTATAGGTCCCCAAGTAACATATATAAAATTTAGCTTTTATACTATAACAAAAGTATAATTATGATTTATTAAAGTTTAGGGGTATCTGGCAAGGGGTAGCAACTGTCATAAGTGTCCAGTAATGGATAATGAGATTTCTATAGTTACAAGAAGAAAATATGAAAAAATTGAGCTTTATACTTCAACGAATTTTAGGTACTATGTTATACACCTTTACTACCTGTTACCTGCCCAAGTAACCACAACTCAAACTCTATAGTTGCTGGTTGTTCTTACCTGAATAGGAGACATTCATAGGAAAACTTTCAGCTTTTATAAAATGTCATGGGCTATAAGTCAATCCAAAAGTACAGGAAGTTAGAAACCGTTTCATCCAAAGAACTACGATTTATCTCGACTTGTCCGTTACATTCACTACCCACATAGTTTGGCAAAGGATGGCTTCTTCCCAAATTAAGACTTATTGGCCGTAAATCTTAGTGGATATTTCTCAACGAATTAACATTATTTAGTAGAAAATAATAGAAAAATCTATGTTTTAAAAACATTGCAATCATATACACGGTGTTTCTAAAGATTTAGTATTTTTCACTTGTTGATGGGGGAAATTAAAAGAAGCAAAAACGAAACGGCACCCATGTTTAATGTTATGACTGTATATATGTTTTTTACAAATTTTTTATTTGTTCAACATACAGTTCTAAAACATTGCATGATTATGGACTTATTTAGTCCTCATAACAGCCTAAAAAAATATTGTTTGGCTTATTTAACACATTTAAAAATTGCAGCAGTTAAAATCTTTTGAAGCCAAGTTTCACAGAAACCACTAACTTGACTAAAAACCTGTGTCGACAGTAAAAAGCCTTTTTATGCCTCATAAAGCATTATTATGTAGTAAAACTAATGATACTAATTATGATGATTTTGCAAATTAGTTGTAGAGTAACATTACAACGGCGGTTTTCATGTGACAATGTTCAACAAAATATACTTTATTGTATTGCTGAATAGGCTTGATATCCATCAATTAAACAGAAGCAATCACAACAACGATGTATTAAATGTCTTATGCTTTTAACAAAAGAAGTGCATCTTAACAATTAAAGCAAATTTTCAAAAACTCCACCTTTAAACTCAATACTCTTTTTCTAAAGTCATTGACTGTTTTGCTCAGTGAGTTTGAAAGCCTCTTATCATACTTGCTGCATCAAAAATATGTTCAATTAGTTTCCCCACCTTCCGGAGTATTTGACTTAGGTTTCTTAAAGTCTGATTTCATCCCAAACCAAAACACCA
This sequence comes from Stictocephala bisonia, assembly GCA_035578905.1. NCBI lineage: Eukaryota > Metazoa > Arthropoda > Insecta > Hemiptera > Membracidae > Stictocephala > Stictocephala bisonia. The sequence goes on along the minus strand of JAQJVL010000397.1, from coordinate 462,196 downwards.
TAATCAAGAGGCCTCACCTTGGAGGCAAGAAATAGGTCCTGACCAACCAAACCATTTGCCAGGAAAACTTTCAACCAAATACGTTTTAATTCCACTCCAATTATGAATAGGGGCACCATCATGTTGAAAGAACCATAATTTAAGTGTATAAACTAGACTGCCCTTTTTTATGTCTTATTGTGTAATTTTTAATTTACTGAGAAAGAAAAATAAAGTTTTATATTTTACCTGATTCTGATATAGTAACACCGAAACAAGTAGTGAACAAATAAACAGAAACATCTTGTTTTAACTGGCGACAGGTTAGTCTATTATTCTTATCTTCTCAGTTCATGAATTCATGACACTAATAGCATGCATTTATAATATGAACATCATTTGGCATGTAGTAGAAGAGTATCTTCAAGAAGTTTGGATTAATCATGTTGTAGAAAATTTAAATAATGTTTGCTTAAGAACCATTTTTTAATTATTAGTGGGTGTAGTTTCCATATGCCGTATTGAGTACAAAATTATCAAGTAAGTAGACATGTCGCTTAAAGAAATCAATTGTTACGTTATATTTTTAGGTTCAATTTTCACTAAATAAACAAGTTGTTAATTGACTGAGTTCATAAATGAAACATACATGTTAATTAATGAAATGTCAAATAAGTTATTCCTAGAGATGACATCACTTACTGTGTTCACCGTTTCTGTCCCGCAGATGTTTTGGAGATCTGTCTCTTTTACTACGTCCTTTTGGCAGATCTATGTCTAGAGACACTGGTACCCACTTGTGTTTGGCAGCTGAAACATTAAGACTTCAATTAACATTCTGCTAAGGTTAAATAAAAATACCTAACAGTGTTAACATTCTTAACCCCTAAACCAGAACTCTTTTGTTTTACCCCCGGTTAGCACCTGTCAGCTTAATCACTTATTAAAATACACCTATTAGCGATAGCAGCAACATTCAAACATCATTCAAATCAAGAGAAGTTTCTGTTTACAGACATATGTTTGTTTTTTTCTAAGACAAAAGTGACAGTGGAAAATAATAATAAGAAACTTTTGTTGGCAAAGTTGCTACACATCTGAATTACACCCGTGGTCCACTGTCAGTTATCATCACTTATTATAACGCACCATTAACGACAACATCAAGATTCGAATATGTTTGTTTGCAGGAAGAGTTATTGTATGCAAAAATATGCTTATTTGGTTTCTGAGTCAAAAGGAACAATGTAAAAGAATAAGAACATCGAGTTGGCAAAGTAAAAGGTTCTTCCATTGGAATACATATATAATGCATGTAAATTAATATTTATATTATTATTATTTTAGCAATCGACACCAAAGCAGACATTTCAAAAATGTATCTATTTTATAGAGTGTCTTTCTCAAAATTTTAGTACTAGTAACTAATCTTTAGTGATTGTCACATTTATTTTTGAAAAAACTGTACATAAATTGTACTACATATATTAAAATTTGTATAACATGGAATTTATTGTTATAATTCCATGTTTTTTTTTTTTTTTTTTTTTTTATCCGTATCAGTACTCAATCACTTTATACATCTGGGTGGGTTTGACATATATTTCCATAAAACTGAAAACTTTGGACAAATAATGCCATTGCTTTGTTAGTGTCCAATTTTAGGCTTGCTTCAGTATTCAATTAATTTTTAAACAACATATGGACATTCTAACCTCTACTGCAGCTGTGGCAGCAGGCAATCAGCTGTTTGTACTGTGGCAGCCAGCAGTCTTTAGGTGGCTGTGCACAGTTGGTTTTATTCATAAATCCCATAATTTATACATATATGAATTATTTATTACATTGCAATAATAGATATGTAACATTTGCTTTGTTTTGTTCCCAGATGTATTACGGATATATCAGTCTTTGATAAGTTATTTTACAGATTAAAGAAGACAAATATGTTTGTCTCATATTATTTCGATATAAAACAAAGGAAAAAATTATTTTCATTAAAAACTCAGTGTTTTTCTTACTTACTATTTATACTGGTGCTAAAAACATACAAAATAAAAAATTATTTTTTTATCCCAATACCAAAATAACTGTGTATTATACATAATACAAGGGTTGTCCGGAAAGTAACCTCTGTTTGCTCACTGTGGGGGAAGAAGAGGAGGTAGGGCCGCCATCTTGCGACTGGAAGGTCAGTGGGCGTTCAGCCGTATTAGAGTGAAGTTTGTCCTAGCGCTAGTTTGTTTTCAATCGCTTGTCGAAATAAGTACTGCAATAAAAATTCCCGCGAAGTGTAAGGTGCGTTGTACCAGGTCTTTTGACAGGTACATTTTGTTACTCTTCTCTTTCGATTGCGAAGCTGCCCGAGATTCGTGATTGCACTGTTGATTTGTTTACTTTTGTGGCCGTTCGGTCCGATTTGTTCGGACTGTCTGTTCGGTTGTTCGTTTGTTTTTAGTCACTTTTCGAAATGAGTGCTGGAATAAAAATTCCCGTGAAGCATGAAGTTTGTTCTGTCATTCAATTTTTCGTAGCTAAACAGTATTTGGCAGCAGCAATTCATAGAGAACTTTGTGCTGTGTATGGATAAAATGTAATGAGTGCAGGAGTTTTTCGGGAATAGGTTTGCACGTTTAAAAGTGGCAGAACAAATGTCAACAGGCTGTCTGTGGTCACTGATGATCTGGTTGAGAAAATCAACGCAAAAATTCGTGACAACCGACGCTTCACCATCTCAGAACTTTCGGAAGAATTTCTATAAATTTCCAGGACTGTTTTGTACAAGGTAGTGACTGACAGGTTAGGCTACCAAAAGTTATGTGCTCGGTTGGTACGAAACATTCTTTCAGAAAACCACAAAACTCGAATGACAGAATGCTAAGACCCATCCCCACCAAAACTGGAAGTCGTGCCGTACTGGGAGATGGCTCAAAACCAGACAAGCGAGAGTATCACGGGCGGCAATATAGCAGGGGACCTGTTTATCATGAAAAATTTAACAAGAAACACTACACCAAAAAATAGATACACAAACAAACTTAATAACTAAGCCTAAAATAACAGAGATAAATAAAAAGTTTTAAAGTAACAAAAATAAAAAATTTAAAAACAGACGATAAATATTTAGGAATGACACAATAAGAAATTAAATAATATTTAACAGTAATAACAAATTTCTCAAAAAAAAAATATATATATACGTAAAAAAATCTTTAACCCTTATCACGCCGTAAGCGCATATGTTGACTTTGTTCCAAACGCTGTAAGTGCATATACACGTAATAATTACAAAAATAATATTTTCGTAATAATGTTTCTAATTTAATCCTGTACTCCGTTTGGGTTATGGGCAGTGACTTATGAGAAGACACATTGTGCGACTTACAACCTTTTGTTGGCCTGTCAATTACTACGAGACTGGTTTTTGTCTGGCAGTGTACATTTCCGCTACGCCGCCCAACGCCACAAGCACATATACACGCAGCTACTGTCGAGCCGAGCGGTTGTTATTGTCCGCCACCTCACCTTTTGAAACTGTGTATTTAGTTGTTTTTATCATTACTTTAGTTTAATATATGTTAGTAATTTATTAGTTTTAAGTGTCATTATGAATAATCAGGCCGATTTAGATTTTGTGGAAGATACTAAATATTTCTACTAAGTATTCAAGTGCTATATGTATTTACTTATATTTTATTATATGTGTTATTTGCAGGCCTTGTCTTTATCAGTAAATACGAGGTACGTCCAGAAAGTAAGTTCCGTTTGGTAATAAAAATAATTTGTCTACAGATACAGAAAAAATATTTATTGCACTAAAATCTACAACTCTTAAACTACTTTTCTACATAACTGCCGAAATTTTGCAGGCATTTGTCATAGCGTGGCACAAGTTTTTCTATGCCTTCTTCATAGAAGGTTGCCGCCTGTGTCTTCAACCATTTGGAAACATTTTCTTTCAGCTCTTCGTCATCGTTGAAGCTTTGACCGCCAAGGAAAGACTTCAGATGTAAGAACAGATGAAAGTCGCTAGGAGCGAGGTCAGGGCTGTACGGAGGATGGTCAAACACGTCCCAGCCAAATCCCTGTATGAGGTTTTTCGTCACATTTGCAGTGTGTGGTCGTGCATTGTCGTGAAGAAAAACAACACCTTTGGACAGAAAGTTTTCGAAATTTCAGTTTTTCGGTAACAATTTCATGAATTAACTATCGTGAGATTTGGAGGAATTCCATAGCGAGAGCACTCATTGTAAACTTACGGTTTTCCTTGATCTTCTCATCAATCGTGTGAACCAGTTCTTCTGTAATCAAAGATGGACGCCCACTTTGTTCTTCATCATGCACTTCATTACGTCCTTCATTAAACTGTCGGACCCATCTTCTCACCATTGAATCACTCATCGCATTTTGTCCGTAAACCTCGCAAATTTGCCGATAAATGTCAATCGGTTTCACTTTCTTAGCATTCAGAAAACGAATCACAGATCTGATTTCACAAGCGGCGGGATTTTCGATCAACACCGACATTTTAAACAAGCACAACAAAGTGTACGAGACTGACAGCGATCTCAAAATGGCGCACGTTTCTTCTCCTTGATACAGAGCGTCTGCCGCGCATGAGCGGAACTGCGATCGCAGCGCTGCAGCGGATATAAATGGAAATGGAACTTACTTTCTGGACGCACCTCGTATACTCAATTATACATATTTTATTAATAGTAATAATATGTTGTATTGATTCATACTGAACAAGTGATCTATGCCTGAGGCTTACTTTTAAGCAAAAGTTTACTTATTTACATATTCATATATAAGAAAAAAGGTAAAGTAAGCTAATGAAAGTTTCAAAATGTTATCATATATTTTATTTTCCCGTACAAAAAAAAAAAAAAAAGCAACTAAAAAATATTATTTTGATTTTTTTACAATGAATTAGCGCTTAACCTCTTAACGACCACGCTCGCGTATATGCGAGCGACGCAATGTCCCGCCCGTGGGCCACGCTCGCATATACGCGAGCGCGTGTATAGGGATCGTATTTCCTGGCGCTGCGGTGTCATAGACGATCGTATTACTTCGTGTTTGGTACGGAACTATTCGGGAAACTACGGCCTTTCTCGTACTCCATTTTGTTTCTGACTCAGGGTGGCTACATCACTACGTGCATTTAATTTCTGAGTCCCACCAGCTGAGATGACTTCTGTTGTGCTGTTTGCCGCCAATGCATTGTAGCTGAATGTAAACTAAGTGAAATGGCGGAACGTAAACTATTTGTTGATGGAATCCACGAGTATTTCAGTCGTGATGACTAAGGTGAACTATCTGATAACGGTGAAAGTGATTTCATTTCGGACAGTTCTTCTTCAACAGTGAACAGTTCCATAAATGAAGTAAATGAAAACGTTATTCCAAGCCAGTGTGGAGATGGACTTACATCTGTTACAGGGGGCATGCCCAATATATTTGATGAAGGAGTATAAATAACAGAAATGTAACTTTTAGGCCTATTGGAAGGTTTGACCGAATCAATGACATACTTAGGCCTTCCAGTGACATCCAAAAGGTGGTCGTCCTTCGAATAGGGAAACACCCCTTAGACTCACCCAGAGACATTTCTTACTGCCCATACCACCCACTCCAAAAAATTATAAACTTCGAAGATATTGCAATGTGTGTGGTAATTCGAACTGAAGCCAAAATGGAGGAAGGACACACAATTCATGTGTAGGTAATGTGACGCCCTTCTTTGCGTCCTTCCTTGTACGGTTGAATACCATACCCACCCTCAATTTTAGAGTAAATTTATCAAATAAAATTAGATTTTTAGTGAATATAATGTTTCGTAACATTATAAACAACCATTTTATAAGTACTCTTACTGTATGTTCATTTTAAAAATAAATATGTTTTTATTGTTTTATTGCTTTATTACCTAAATAATAAGTACCTAAAAAGTAAAGTTTATTTTTATAAAATATTGTAACTTTCACTCTTCAAAACATAAAAAATTAAAAGATTTAAATAAAATACTTTATTTATTTATTCAAGGTTTGTTTAAATATAAACGTTTGTTTAAAAACCTATTTTTGCTTTAAAAAACCTGGTCTGGGGGGTATACAGCTGATCAAGAACTCAGCTGTTAAAGGGTTAATGGAAAATAGGCTATATATGGCGCTTTAAGGGTTAAAAAATAAATAGGACTTATTAAATTATTTGGCTGTGGTGAAATATAGAGTTTAAGTTCATAGGCATTTCGTAGGGCTAGGCTTATTATTAAACTGTTCCGCACAACTTGGATGATTTTCAATTTACCATCCCCAGCTCAGCCGCCGAGAATAAAATGGAATGCACTGACCTGAGAACAGAAGAATCCCACTCAAAGATGTAGGGAGGGCAGCGGAGGCGCAACTTGGCTCTATAAAATGGTCCCCAAGCAAGGCTAGCACAGTCGAGATGGCAAAAATTCAGCTGGGTGGCAGGCTGAAGGTTAGACGTCCAACTCAAGGACCCTGGAGTTTAGAGAAATTAGCCAGACATTGCTGCTGGTTCCGGTAGCTGCAGGAGTCAAGTATATAGACCGGACAACCAGACAGAGCTGGAATCACGGAAAGACCAGAGTCCAAGCCAACAGCCACGAAAGTAAACAAATCGACAGTGCAAGCACGAATCTCGGGCAGCTTCGCAACCGAAAGAGAAGAATAACAAAATGTACTTGTCAAAAGACCCGGTACAACGCACTTCACACTTCGCAGGAATTTTTATTGCAGCACTTATTTCAACAAGCGATTAAATATAATTGTCCTAAGAAGACAAACTAGCGCTAGGACAAACTTCACTCTGATACGGCTAGATGCCCACTGACCTGCCGTGCGTGCCAGCGCAAGATGGGGGACCTAGCCCTTCTACTTCTCCCACAGTGAGCAAACGGAGGTTACTTTCCAGACAACCCTCGATAGGGATAAGGGTTAAAATTGCATTCCAAAACCAGTAGGTTAGGACTAATTTCGCTAAAGATATTATGACCATCAGAAGATAGCCTTTCGATACAGGCACTGGGAGAGTAAACCCAGTAACTTAGACCTAAAAACAAAAATTGAGTATAAAGCATATCTTATAAGCTATGATTTCTCAAGGCTAACAACATCATATTAATGAAACCACTAGAAAGACCTGCAAGTCCAAAATAAGTCACTAATTTCTTAGACAAAGAATATGGTATAAAATATTCTTTATATGCTAATAAAATATACCATTATAAAATATCATAATTTAAAATGTTTGTAAAAATGTTATAATATTATAAGAATGTACATTAAGATGGATGACATTGATTTATCTCTTTCTTCATAAGTTAACTTTTTGAATTTTTTAAGTTGCAAAAGATTTGCTTCTGAAGAAAGGATTACTCACTTTTTTTCCGCCTATCTGCAGAATCCGCTTCATGATCAGCGGAATCTGCATGTGTAGTATGGCCGTTCTGGCGGCCCGTGGTGATTGTGACTGTCACTTGACGCACTTCTCTCTCCTTTTCCACAGCCGTAGCAGGGGTGGGCTCGGAGACAGAGATGGTGGCACTTGTAGCTTGACTACTGCTGTTGGTGGTAAGAACAGCTTTCTTCTACAACAATCCATTTAGGACTGAAAGAGTTTGTTTCAGAATACAATCATTACAATTTTAATTAGGTTAGGTTAAGAGCACTAGGCCAGGAATAAGAATATTAGGAGAGATAGGACATCAGCAAACTTTCCTAAGAAGACAAGTCCACTAAAAACACAATGCAGAAGAAAACAAATTTATTTTAACACATGTTGCACAAATTTTCTGTGCCACTGGCTCTTTACTCATGTGAGTAGGAAGAGGAGAGAACTGAACAACATTTGTTATCGCTGTATTTGATAACTAGTACAAACTAAAACAGATTATTTTAAGAAAGTCATATTTATTAATTGCCTGATGTCATATTTCCTACTTCTTTTTAAATATTGTTTCACTTTAATTTTTATAGGTTGATAAAGTTTGATGATTCTTAGGTCATATCTCTCCTAATAAACTACAACTTCAAGTAATACCAGTTTAAAATAGAATAAGAATCATTTCATAAATTAAAACATTTGGTACAGAATAATGAGCAATTAATATCATTAAAAATTGCATGACTATCACAAAACTTAAACTTATATCCAACTATTAAAGAGCCAGTTGCATCTAGTGAGTTAAGAGTCTGCAGAATCTGTCGGCCATGTTGGTTGTAATCCCATACGAACAATGCTATTAGCGAATCCATATTTTTTCGTTATTTATTGACCAAAAATGGTGTATGAGGTGTCATTTTAAACGTTATCTTGTTGCGCATTGGGTTTGCTTTTGATATTTTTAAAATATACGCCTAGTTTAAGAAAATTAGTGAAAATAAAACTTCAAACTAAATATTTTTTCTATAAAACTAATGAGGAATGCGCAAAGCAATTCTAACATGCAATTTTATTCTTGATCAAATGCAATTTGTTTGGAAAAATATGTTTAAAAATAACTGTTTAGTTTGGATATGTCTGATCGTACGGGATTAAAACCAACATGGCCGTCAGCCTCCGATAGAATCTGCAGACTCTTAACGTAGCATGTGTTGTTTTATTGAACATCCTGTGTGCTGTAATATGCATACAATAACATTATTTTCATGACTATTTTTTATAAGTGCTTCAAATACTTCCAAGCTACTTTCTTATTCTTTTTAAAATCCAGAAAAGATTTATAAAAGATGATATTTTTAGCAATTAAATGTATTATATATAATAGAATTCAGATTATTTTCTGTAAATATACAGCATATCTCATTAATTCTAGTTTAACCCTTTTAGTGCCAATGTCCTGTTTTTTATTGGTTTAGGATTATCTTCTCATTTCTTAAGATATATTTTTAGATGAAAACCATGATAGTGCTGTTAGTATAATATTTAGATATATTTTGATACAACAGGTGGAGGACCTAGAACAGAGCCCTGTGAAACGCCCTGGTTGCCCAATCGATACACCCCCTGATCAGTTGCTATTGACATACAAACTATCTACAATTACCCAGATAAAAATCAAAGAAATTTAGATTAGGCCTTGGAAAACCATAGTATTTTAACTTGGTGATAAGAATATTTCTATAAATAAAATCAAAGACCCCACCAGGACACATAAAGTATTCGATTGGAGTAGGAAATATTTGTTTGGATACAAACCGTATTTATACATACGTAAAAAGTAATACATACGAGTTGGACCTTTAACTGTCTACAAAAATGGTTACATATGTTCTTCCTGTTTACTTTATAGCTACCATAACAAACATTTCTTAACTTTTACTTTTGTTTTAAAATGTGTACTTTACGAACATTTTAAAACAAACATCCAACTTATTAACCTGTCAAACAAATGTGTTAAATAATCTCCTACAACTAATTGACAGTGTGTAGGCTTATATAAGTGGATAAACATCTATAAATCAGCATTTATCTATTTTCTCCTTTTTATAATCATGATGGCAGATATGGATATTATGAACGCCAATAGATTTAAACTATTGGGTATGAATTTATTTATTTATGTTTTTTACATGAAAGCTACAAAATAAAAATTCCAATACTGTATTGGTATTGGATTATTAGTATTACAAATATTTTGACCATATTTATAATACTAAATTATGACAATACACAAAGCAACATAACATAAACTAGCTGGCAGATTTCAAAAGAAATAAATTCTTTTCATTAACGACCTGCCACAACATCTAAAAGCCTATTGTGAAACGGTTATGTATGCTGATGACATCACACTTTTACTCAGCAGCCCTTCAGCAGATGATCTAGCTATCAATACATACATTGCACTAAACATGGCCTATCAGTACTGCGACAGGAATGACCTTGTAGCTAACCCATTGAAGACCAGCCAAATTATATTTGGAAGGCGGGCGGATCAGACTCCACACATACCAGAACTAGACGTGACTAGCGAAACCACCTTTTTAGGCATAAAACTTGACAGCCAATTAACATGGACCCCTCATCTGGACTATCTTTGTAGCAAGTTGAACACCAGCCTCTATGCTATTAAACGAATAAAATCTATTAGCAACACAGAAGTAGCTCGTACAGCCTATTTTGCAGTCTTTGATTCTCACTTGAGGTATGGGTTGGTGATTTGGGGTGGCACATCCACTACAAACTTAACAAGAATATTAACACTTCAAAAAAAAAAAGCTATCAGGACTCTAGCTGGACTCCAACTACTTGACAGTTGCAGAGAAGTTTACAAAATCCTTAAAATCCTAACAGTTGTAGCTCTTTACATCCAGGAGTTGGTTTTATACATTGACAAAGAGAACCCAGAAAGACTGCAAGACATTCATAATCACAATACAAGAAATTCAGCAATGTACCCCCTTCCACGACATCATCTCACCTTATAAGAGAAAAAACCGACATATATGGGAAGAAAATTTTACAACTGCCTACCTCCAAATTTAAAATCAAAAACTGGAAACGCATTGAAGACAGCACTGAATACCTGGCTCATGGACCATCCCTTTTACAGCATTTATGAATTTCTACAGAACACATTTTGAAGTATCATAAAATTTAAGCTTTTATCACATTTTACCTTTTTATTAATGACAATTTTGAGTCTTGCTTGTATTCATTGTTATTAATGGGTTTAACTTATTAGTCTTATTGTTGACAAATTTGAATCTTGCTTGTATTCATTGTTTTTGATTTAACAGTTTTAATTTATTAGTTTATTTAGTTTTATCATTGACGCTATAACTATTCTTAAGGAATGAGTTAATAAAGATGAAAAAAAACAACCTAATCTTCTTTTAAGTAAACAAAGGTCCGTTGTAAATGGCTTTGACAGTTGGAACAATAAATGAATAAATAACAGATAAAAAATTAATAAAATTAAAAAGGATAAAATATCTTTTCTTGACAAAAACAAAAATAAAAATTAAACTGTACAGATTATTATGAAGTAACATTGAATACATGAAAATTACACGATATGGTTACATTTCTGTAGAAACAAAAAGATGCTATCATTAAAAATATCAGATACGGATTGATAATAGCTAATTAGCTTCAATAGTATGAACAATGGAAAATTATAACGTGATTTTGTTTTACAGCTCTGAAAAAGAAAGATGATCTAATGTTACAATAAGGTAAATAAAAATCAATATTACTAAGGAAAAAATGAACTAACAATGGCATTATTCACAATTTCATCAGTAAATCAAGAATAACTTTCTACACATTGATTTTAGGAATGGAAAAATATTTTACAATTTAGTTGTTGTCCATAATCCTACATTTTACATTCTTACATATGAGACGCCGACACAACTTTGTTGGTATTTTAAGGCGAATATGAATGATTATACGAGTGTAGGATGAGTGTGGATGAGTGTAGTATGGTTACTAACTGAGTTCAACTGTTCCTCAGTAAGGGCAATTTATTAATAGCCCAACAGCCAGGGCAACTAAGGGACCTACAGCTTTACGTGGAATCCGAACCACGTAGTGCTGGTCTGATTTTCAGGTAATTGACAAGCCTGATACTCAGTTATCTCCCGCAAACAACATCCGCACAATGATTACCACACCCCAGACTTCTCTAGTAGTGTCCACGCCGATAGCAACCATTGAGCGGATGCCATGTCGGTATTAAGAGGACCGAGCATCCAACCTATCGCCTACAATCTCCCACACACTTTGTCCCCAAGTAGCTGGGTTACAGCACTGTGCCACCAATGGACAAGTATGATTAAACTTTTCAAATATAGAAAAAGTTTGATTATGAATTATTTCTAACTTGTCACTCTCGTAATTGAGTATAGAATTCCAGATTACGAAGCAGTGTTCCAAATCATGTCTAACTATCGAGAAATATGTTTTAAAAATGGCATCACAATTTCTAAATGGTTTGATAATTTTTTTTCATAAACCCCATAGCCTATGCAAGGGTTCTCAAACTTTTCAGGCTGAGCCCCCCTCTCCATCTTGACATACCATAGACTAGCGCCCCCCTTATAATTTAATTATTATAGTGAATAGTGTTTTGAATACAAAGTACAAAGGTTTTTTTTATAATGTGTTTGTATTTACTTCAACGTTGTCACTAAAGTGATGATTTAAGCAATTAAATAATTTTGTTTAGGATTCTGTGTATGTAATATCATTTGTAACAACAATAATGTTACAAGCCTTAAATCGTATGCTGTAGTGACAATCCATTTTTATTTTTAACGCAACAACAGTCTGTACTATTCAATGTATAATCCCTAATTAGTTGTGTTTTTCATGGTCTCGTTTTATTTTTCCCGCCTAACTAATTCAATATTAATTTTCCCAAGTTTCTCGCGCCCACCCCTTACACATTCTTTACGCCTTCCTGGGGGTCACGCCCCACAGTTTGAGAACCCCTGGCCTATAGGAATAAGTCACTATATAATTTACATGATGACAAAAGCTAAGACTTCAATGGAAAATCACGCCCAGATCATTGATTTTATTTACAAAATCAATTAAATATTATTAATATTGAAAGATATTGGTTCAAGTTATTCTTCAGGAATGAGTCATAGAAAAATCTTCATTAACATTAAGATACAGTCTGTTGGAACATGTGCAAAGCTGGTTAGCCAATCTATTCTAAAGTTGAGTATCAGAATGGATTTTAATTGGGCTATAAATCTTATGTTATCGGTAAGCAACTAACATTTACAGACCATTAAGCAGTGCAAAAAGTCATAAATAAAATTCATGAATAGAAGAGTGCCTAAAGTACTGCCTTGTGGTACACTAGAAAGGATTATATAATTGTATCAATTATAATTACAAACTGAAAAAAATTTAGAACAAATATGATGATATTAAACTACAAGATTTAACTAAAATACCTATACGGTTTTTGAACAAAATTACATGGTTAACCTCATCAAATGCTTTGGAAAGGTCTGTGTATACAACATCCATTCTTCTACCAATGTCCAGCCAGCACATAGGATATATGAAGTGACATACTCAAGAAACGGACCGATAATTTCCTACCTTAGATTTACTTTTCTGTTGAAGTTATCTTAGATTTCTTCGATTTCTTTGGAAATTAACTCAAGGCTAATGAAAAATTAAACAAACAACATAATGGTTCTGCCAGGACTTCACCACAACCCTTTACAATGTATGCCGGAGGATGGTCCAGACCTGATCATCTTTTAGTTATCAATTTCTTCTTTCACATCCACTATGGTAAAAGCAGTTATAGTAAAGGTTATCGTAACACAAAATAGTGTTAGAAATCCTATACCTCAATAAATTCTAAATATAAAAATGAGGATACAGTAGAAACCCTATTTTCCGTCAGGGGTCGGGACCGCGGCTGTGACGGATTGGAGAATAGACGGATTATAGAGAATTCACCCAAACACACTTATATCGCTGGAAAATTATTATTAGTGCTTATGCACGTTAAATTTAAATGCTGTATAGTACATATTGATTAAAAAAATGAGAATGAAAAGGTTAGAAAAAAGATATGTTACAGTGTATATACTGCAGGTCATAACTACCCTTTTATTACAGTAGGTCTAGTTTTAATGTAAAACATAAGCTTGTACATTATGTAATAAGCAGACAAATTAATTATCAACATTATTAAAATCAAACGGCGGCCCGATGTCGGTACAGGACTGTTCCAACGGCCCGTGACCTGTGTAGGCGTCGCGGCTTAAAACTTCATCTCCAACCACAGGCTTTTGTAGTGCTGCCTCTTTCTCCATGTTGTACAAAACCTGTTCAGGCAGCCCCGGACGGCCTGTCCGTACGTCAGACGTACTCATGTGAGCTGTTCCAACGAACTGTTATCTGTTAGACGGCAGATGAGGCCTTACGGATGGCAGGCCGTTAGAACTAGGCTTATGTGGGCTAGACGGCTGGAGGGGGAATAGTCGTCTTCCAGACGGATAAGTCATACGACAACTGTCATATTGTGGCGCGACGAACTCAGACACTGATGGATAACAGAACCTGGCGGAAAATAGGGTGAGGGACAATCAGGTTTTTACTGTAAATAATTGGCAAAAGATTCAGGGTGTCTTTATCAATAAAAATCTGATTTGACCAAGTTACCCTTCTATGTGAATTAATATTCGTAACTTGAGCATTACTTTTAGACTTCACAGAGCTTTGATAAGTATCAATGTTGGATTTAATATCATGTTGAATACGGAATATGTAATCTATATGTACAATTAAGATATTTTCCTTGATTCACCTTTTTAACAGCCTGCTTTGTAAAAAAACTTTGAATATTACTTTTTTTTTATTTGAGCATCTATTTTGAATTTTTTTAAAAACTGATATAATTTGGGAAGTAAACCACATTGGATATTTGTTCTTGAAGATAATATTCTTTTGAGGGACAAGAAGAGTAAGACAAGAGGAAAACAGTTTTTAGAAATATTCCACAATCTCATTCATGATGGTTAAATTGTATACCTATTCATATAATACAAACCATAGAAATTGCAATCTTTAAATTAAAAATAAGTCATCCATACTTGCAAGAACCAAATTATGGTAAGAGACAATCATTAAAATATAAGAACATTATTAAAAGAAGAACAATTTTATTCACACAATAAATAATTAATAGTTACAAAAGCTGAAGATCTAGAGGTAATATAATACAAATATATTCCATCAGCTAGAACCAGAGTGTGTTTATGGTGTATTTAGAATTGATTCAAAAACAAGGGAACTTATGTAATCTTAAGAAATCAAATTTACAACTATTCATAATAGGAAATACAAAATGGGAGTTGAGAGAGAAGAACCTACAGTGAATCAAGTATACCATTATTAAGTGCAATGAAGGCTTTGGAAAAATGGTAATAAATTAGCAAGACTGATGAATTTTACTAAACCTTTCTTGAATAAAATATGGACCTACAAAGTGTTAACTGAATATTTTCAAAATTTAGGAAAACAGAATTCTATTTGCAGGTGAAAAGTGAAACGGTTTGCAACCTAAAAACAAATTGATTGCCAAGTTTATAGGCACATGAAAAGGCTCAAGTCATTTTATTTATATGTAACAAAGTAGATATGGCAATAGTTTTGTATTATTAAGTATTCCTCATTTTTTTGTTTGGATAAAGATGGATTTTCTTCAAGCTGTTGATAATTAGTTGTACTTTGAAAAAATATAGACAAAAGCCTTAAATATTTTTCAAATATTTTTGTATTATTCATTTTCTATGCTTTACTACTATTTAAAATTCACATCTATAGTACACTCAATTAAAGTAAAAAAAAAGGTATCTCAAATTTAATTTAATTTTTTAACTGTTCTTTTCTAAATCCCTGCATTGTTAACTAAATTTGGATAACTTTAGCTAATGTCAGTAGATGAGAGGCTATAGCACTAAAAGGGTTGATAAATAAAAGCAAAACTATTAAATTGAATTACTAACCAAAATATGTTTAAGAAAAATATTTATGTTATGTAAGAGTAAATGAGCAAGACAGATGAGAGTGGCAACCCAAGGGGCCAGACCTATGTTTGAATAACGAAACATTTGTAACAGTTGTTTGTTAGAGGCACCTGCCTTACCAAGCCTAGCACACATTCGTTACACTAACAACTGTGTAACATATATATTGTGGTTCAAGTTTACCACAGAGTATATATTTTAAATTTAGTAAATAAATTGCAACAAATTAAAGGTGGCTAACATATGTATATAAGTAATCTAAACATTTTAATTTTTAAGATAGTAGTACAGTTGATAAAATTTAACTTAAGTTTAAATTATATATATAATGCACTTGAATGGATTCTAATCCAATACAAAAATTATCAAACAGGATTAGCTGGTCTATTCTATCCATTTTCATTGGACTATAAATAAACAAATTCAGCATATATGTCAGGCAAATATACAGGCTAAAGACAACTCACAAGGCATAATGTCAGCATGTATGTCAGGCAAATATACAGGCTAAAGACAACTCACAAGGCATAATGTCAGCATGTATGTCAGGCAAATATACAGGCTAAAGACAACTCACAAAGCATAATGTCAGCATGTATGTCGGGCAAATATACAGGCTAAAGACAACTCACAAGGCATTATGTCAGCATGTATGCCAGGCAAATATACAGGCTAAAGACAACTCACAAGGCATTATGTCAACATGTATGCGAGGCAAATATACAGGCTAAAGACAACTCACAAGGCATAATGTCAGCATGTATGTCAGACCAATATACAGGCTAAATACAACTCACAAGGCATAATGTCAGCATGTATATTGGGCAAATATACAGGCTAAATACAACTCACAAGGCATAATGTCAGCATGTATAACTTATATTACATCCACAAGGCATAATGAGGTCCATTGAGAATGATTTTCCTTCCTTTATTTAGTTGATATAAAATATCTTACAACTGACCAAGAATACAATCTCACAGCATAATCATTAAAAATCTATATTTTGAACTGAAAAAATGTCTTACAATTCTTTAGGACAGATTCTTCAATAACCAGTTACAAATTTACTTTAAAACACGGAAAGGAATAAAAGCTTTATTAAGTCCTAAGATACTACAAAATGACCGGTAGTGGTTTTGCTTATACGAAAATAACTTATTTCAGTATTTATTCTATTACAGGTATTGTGGCTATGAATTATGCGTCTAACTAAAGATTGGATTTTCATTTATGTAAGTAACTAAATCATAAGTTCCTATAGGTATAAAAATATAATATTTTGTCCCTATTTAGTAAAAAAAACAATTGCTTGAAACCAGTTTGAAGCACTTCTCCAAGTAACACCAGCCATCAATTTAATCTTATGTATATGTATGATCAATAAGCCATCAATGTCGGCACTAGTGGCGCACTGCTGTAGCCCAGCTACTTGGGGACAAAGTGTTTGGGAGATTGTAGGCGATAGGTTCCATGCTCAGTTCTCTTAATACCGACACAGCGTCCGCTCAATGGTTCTCATCAACGTAGACACTACTAGAGAAGTCTGGAGTGTCTATGTTGAATGGTAGTCAAGGTTCGGATGTTGTGTAGGGAAGAGAACAGAGTGTCAGACTTGTCAGTTAGGTAAAAATCAGATCAACACTACATGGTTCGGATTCCACGTAAAGCTGTAGGTCCCATAGTTGCCATGGTTATTGGGCTATTAATAAATAGTCCTGACTGAGCTAAGTCGAACTCAGATAGTAAAAAAGACTACACTTGTTCATGTACACTCATTCATTCCTCATATTCGCCTATATCTCTACGATCGGTGTCTTAGAGATGAATAATAATGAATAAGGTCATTGATGTTTTGACTGATGTTGAAAAATTTTGGCGTATGCATGTAAGGTTTTGGAATTAATAGACATGGTAGGCCATTTATATAAATTAAAAAGATTGGGGGTCCATGGCAGAGCCCTGTGAAACGCCCCACTTGCATTGTAACCTGATCAAGTCTCCTGCCATAAAAAGATGAGTAGATTTTTCTCACCAGTTCAACAAAGGCATTGAATGTTGGTTTATCTTTTCTTAAACCAAATTCGAAAGGTTGTTGCTTTCACAGCAATACATTATACTATTATTTGCTTAAAAACTAATTTCTAACTAATTTACCTAATTCCGGCAACACAAGAGATTGGAAAGCAACTTGAAATTGGTCCTTAGGACCAATAAAATGAGAAATAATCGCGATTTTATTTTAAATGGTTCGAGCAAACACCATCATGAACAAGATAATTTATGGACTGCCAGAGGTTCAGTCCCACTAATAATAATAGATTTTTTTCAATATAAGACAAAGCATATGTATAGGCTGCTCAAGTAGAATCACAGTCTACAATGACGTTACTTTCAAAGTTATGATATTAGAAGTGAGTAATCTGAAAGGCAGTTATCAATGTATGTACAAATGATAATATCCATGATACTGATGTATATTTAAATACTTCACTGATATAATGTAAATTAAAATAAATTAAATGCAATTTCAATATCAGAGAGAACATGAAACAATTCTCTTCTCTTAAAGCAGTAGCATTTAAATATTAATAAAATAGAGCTTATTTTGAATTCTATTCTTTATCTGCAAAGGTGAGAAATTTTTGCCCAATCTCAATACCAACATGGGTGTGTCATGAGCTTCCGTGGGCGAGTGGTAGAACCCATAGTCCTAAGGTGGTGGTGATACAGTGGGTTGTCGCCACCTTCAGCCTTTGTACCCTGATTATATATAGTTATTGCATAAAATCAAAAGTGTATCGTATCTTAACCCTTTGGAGATCAACTACTGATATATCGGAAGTTTGTAGTTGTAGATATGACGACGATCTTCCGATAATTCACAATTTACACAGTAATTATTTTTTGTTTTCTAATAACATATTTTTGTTCAATTTTTACAAAATAACGTAGATAAATAACCAAGGTAATGAATATAACTGATTTCATGGCACTAGTTTAAATGCTTAAATATAAACTAAGAGATTATAGTTTCTATAGCATAACAAAAATCAAGACGTTATGTTTCTGATGACAAAGATGCCCGAGGATGAGTACAGTATTCAACACCGACATTTTCTCCAAATGAATGACAAGTAATAGGTACAAACACTCAGTATACTTGAACATTTATGAGGAATTAGATGAGTGACATTATGCATACGATAGTCATTACTGATTTTTCATATGTAAAAATATCTTTAGGTTGTATACAATATTCTTACACTTCGGCAAAAATATCTTCAAAACCATTCAGGTATCACAATAAATTTGATTACCATAAATATGCTGGGGTTTAGAGGCACAGAAATGATAAAGTCACAATGAATCAGAGTATCGTAAATAAAGAAGAGGTTATGGAATAAAAGAGTTGATATAATTTAGTTAAAACTGAAAGTGGTTATTATTTTTTTAATTAAATATCACTTACATACATATCCGTAGTAAATTTTAACATTGTATGAACTAAGTACATGACATTCAGTATTCTGAATATGGAACCCAACTTGAAAAATAATAATACAAGAGAAATTAATTAAATATTTACCACGTCCAGATTATTTTAGATATCACAATTAACTTGATTTAAGTATTAACTTGACAATAAATATATTAAACTATTTTTAATACGTTTTACACAACTTTCATCAGGCAAGTAGACTTTTAAGTGATTTTTTGCTGAAATTAGCCAATATGCTTAAGAGAGTTTTAAGGAGAAGCAAAATTAAACTATTAGGTCTATTGTTAAATTAAAAGTAAAATTATAATTTTGAACTTGATTTGTCATTGACTGATAGTTTATTATTGACTTTTAATAGTTTTAAATTCTTGTAAGGCAATTTTTGTACAGTAATAAGGTTACATTTTGTAGCTCTTAGATGACATATAACCATGAATAATAAACAACATTAACGACACGTTGAATTATTTATATATACTGAATTAACATACGTGATACTAGAATCGAGTGGTGTCAGTAAACAGCAGAGAGTGGGCCACAAGACTCACACACAACACAGCTTAATTTAGACAGACAATCAGTCCGATGAGGCGGGGCTTGTAAAAATAGCATGTTTACCGAGCCTAGCCAGCCTGCATTGCCTCCCAGGTGACACGAGTGCCAATAGCAGACTCAGGTTAATGAGTCCAAGAAATAAAAATAAAAATAATACGTATCAGATTGAACATCTGACAGTTGGGTCAGTAAGAAGTTCATAACCTCAGAAAGAAATGAGGTGATGAAACTGATCTGAAGTTAAAAAAGGAAAGCATAATGGTTCTCAATATTGATAAATATGAACTATGGGTGGACTATCAAAAGTGTGTATGGATAAAAACAATCACAAGTTGATTAAATATAAAAATGGTATAACTGTCTTGTAAATTATGTTATGATTTGGTTCTTGAAAAAAACCTCAAAATTTAATTTAAAAAATGTTAAATATTGCATGTCAAATATACTAAATGTGTAAAACTCACTATGATTCGGTTGGTCTACAAGACCCATGTAATAAAATTATATTTATTCCAATATCATTATAAAGACAACTTTGT
Organism: Stictocephala bisonia; assembly: GCA_035578905.1. NCBI lineage: Eukaryota > Metazoa > Arthropoda > Insecta > Hemiptera > Membracidae > Stictocephala > Stictocephala bisonia. The sequence continues at coordinate 442,078 of JAQJVL010000397.1, read as the reverse complement.
AAATATGATCTGAACATTATTTATATTTGAGGCTTTTTAACTAAAAAACGTATTTTAAAAATACTTGTTTGGATAACAATTTGAATATCACACTAATTTCTTTATAAGTTATTATTATTGTTTTACAATCTTGATATGCATGCCAAAATTGTGTAAGAGCTGAAGTAGTCCATTTATTTATAAGTTGGACTGCTTCAACTTGTAAACAGATGGAGTAAGTTGGAACTTTCAAGATTGAAATACCAATACACATGGCAAGGATAATTTAAATGTACTACAGTTATAAAAATTCAAAATCTTCAGACGCACAAAGTTTTTCTCTTTTTTGATGATGTCAGTTAATTTTTAATTTTATAAAATAGTCATTTCACTAAATGGCTATAAATTAATTAAAAGAGACATTTAAAATGTGCTACTTAGAACAAAAAACTATTCTTCATGCACTTTGAATGTTGACAAATATAAAACTACACCAATTAATTCACTTCTGTTGAACAATTAGACATTGCTATTACTGTACCTCCACATATACAGTACGACACTTTAAGTGAGGACAGATCTCTTTTGACTTGATATTTTAATCAAAATATTAACTTAAACAGGTGAGGCAAGTTTTACAATATACAAAACATTTCTTCAGCTTTACTGATTTAGCAATGTCATGATTGTTTACAACTATTTATTTGCTTTTAGCATCATTAATGTGAGCAAACATTACATGCAAACAACAGTATATTACTTGAACAATGGCAGATGTTTGCAATAGTTATGCAAATCCTCCATTACCAACTATGAATTTCAACCAAACAAATACAAATTTTAAATTTAGTTTTTCCCAAGCATACAGATTTACAAAACTGTTAATCTGGACAAGATTTGATTAACTTAAATTTAAAAATACTGTAAGAGTAAATTATTAATATGAAATGAACTAGTTGCAATTGGCAATACTGAACTAGAGAATTTCACTTTCATTAGACTTACGTCGTTGGAGTGTAGCGCTTTGCCCAAAGTAGGCCAGTCGTCCGTGTCTGTAAAGTCGCTTGCCTGAAAAAAAGTGGCACGATTAGTAACAGCTGATAGAAGTGGCAGTGGTGCCACCTTGCAGGCTATTGCATCACATAACTGACCTGGCTGAGCCTACTCACACCTATACTTACGTTCCAGCCTCAGCACTAAGTGTACTTTACCAGTGTATTATTGGTATTAGCCTTACAAAACTGCTATAGATAATATTGGATGGAAGCTTAATGGGTTTAATCTGAAAATAGCTATCTAAGTTGTTCCTGAGTTCAAAATAAATGTTGAAATAAATCAGCTGGCCCACCAACTATTATAAATTTATACACATTAAACAATTTAAGTAGTCTATAATAGAATTTAATTTGCTAATCTAAAACTATTTACCCATTTGTAAACAATATTCATCCACATTTTATTAATCATATTCTTAAAAATAAATAAATTAAAGCATATGTTTTATATGTATTAATCATAATAACATTTTATATTCTTCTTTCATTTTAATCATCTCCAGAACAAATTGTATTTGATGTATGTTATGCTTTAACCAGGCTTTGATATAGTTTTGCTTTGTGTGTTATGAGCCATTTTAATTTTTATAACACAAAAGACAAATAAAATTTGTTTTTGCCGGCAAAGGAATAAAAAAATATTTATTAATTTGTTTTCTATTTCTTCTTTGAGTTCTTTATTGGAAGATTTAAAGTTGATGTTGATGTCTGAAGATGCCTACATTGTAGGCGAAAGGCCTCACAAAATAAATCATTGTATTGGAATATATGAGTATTTTAAAATTATTTTCAAATGTTTATTATTTTGTCTTTTAAAGAATCAAAAGAAATTGATTGATTAATACTGGTGTTTCCCTGCTATGAATACCAGAATTTGTATTCCTTTTATAAACTTCTCTAAAAACTACATGAATATCTCAAGGATACTGATAAATAGGTGGTCATAATACAAACCACTGCGTGAATTTCCTTTGGGACACTATTATAAGGCACAAGCTATATATGGAAGGGAGGAGAGGTTTTATGTATGGGATAGCTATGAGAACCTTACAAACCATGGTTCTGTGGTATTAAAGTCAATAAGTATATGGTAAACCTACTAAAAGCTATATGAATGTTTAATAATTGGGCATAAGTGAAACTCAAAATACAATTTATTGACATGGCTTTTTATTAATTCATAACTGCTGATTGGAACACAAAGAAACACTGTCCAGTAACATTTAAAATGCAGCAACAATTTGAAAAGATGAGAAGAAACTAAATGAGAGTAAATTAATTATTTACAAGAATCGTTTTTCATCCCAAATATACATTGTATTAACATAGTCAGTTCTTATAGACTCCTCATACAGACTATAGTTAATACCAAATAGACGACAAATGAAAACTAATTTAAAATCATTTGGACATTTATTATAATTAAAACATATAATTTAAACCATTACACCAGTGTTTTAAGGTTAGATAAAACCCAAATTTAAAGTAGTTTCTACTTCACGGCAGAATACAAATATAGGGAGTCTCTAAACTCTCTGATAACATCTTGATTATTGTATATGGTTCATTTAGAATCATAAATATTAAATTTAAAGTGTCCAAAACACCTCGGTTATTCTTACAACTGCCATTTTGTTTGTTTTTTTTTATTTTATTTTCTCTCATATGTGTTAGCATAGAGTAAGTATTGTGATTGCCCATAAAACTTTTTTTTAAGTTGGTCTAAAAATCCATTTTAGGGTCCCATGTAACAAAAAAAGTGGTTTTTCGAAAAAAAAAAACAAACAAAAACAATGTTCATGTCTGTCCGATTGTGTGTATGTGCAGTTTGCTGGAGACCAATCGGATGGATCTATTTTTATATTCGGTATGTAGGTGTATTTAGCCAATATCTCCAGAACACTTCAATTTTTGGAAATTTTAGTTTTTTTATTTTTATGGGTAAAAAACGTACAAAAATGGAATTTTCTCAAAAAAGGCTCTAACGATTTTGATTAAATTTTCAGGAAAGATGTGAATTACAATTTAAAATAGTTTAGTAAAAACTGCTTGTCTCTCTCTAACTTGACTAGTTTTTGAGTTATGGAAAAAACCTATTTGGGAATCAAACTTGTATTTTTCAAGTTTAGATTTTTTTAGTGTTTAATAAGGAGGAAAGTTTGTGCCAATTCTTTGGAACCATTTATTTTATCTCATGACAAAAAGGTATATTAAGCTAGAATTTTATATGATCCTTTATAACATAAACATCCATTTTTAGACAAATTATTTGTTTTCTTCTATAAATAGTTTCAAAATGTTGGCAATTTAAAGTTTTCAATCCTATATACTCAAAAACCAAATACAATAATTAGTATTAAGCAGAATATTTGTTAACTAATGTAATAACAAATCCAATGCTATAGTTGTAAAAAATCGGGTGAAAGTAACAAATAAAAGATAATTTATGTGACTGTATCTATAATGCAACTTATCAGAACAATATGCATGCAACACACAAGGACAGCTCATATTAATTAATTATTTTTTATAGTCATAAATCAACTGACAACAGTTAGGTTTATGTAAACATCTGATTTAAGACTATCAAAAATAACTTTATTATTATGAGCTGTTACATGTATTGTACTGGCAAATAGATACAATCACATAAATTATCATGTCTTTATTATTTTTTCATCTGATTTTTAAAAACATTATATCACTATATTTGTAATTAAATTTGGTAAAAATATTATACTGTTTTTAATTTTTATTATAATAATCGGTTTTTGAGTTATTTATGATTTAAAACTTTATATGGCTACCATTTCAAAACTATTTATAAAAGATAACAAAAGATTTTTCAAAAAAAGGACGTTTGTATGATATAAAGTATCATACACAATTCCAGCTTAATAAACCTTTTTATTCTTGAGATATAAATTTAAAAGTAAAAATGAAAAACAAAATTTTGACTGTAAAGATAATCAAGGTGTTTTGAACACTTTACATATAATATTTGTATTTACATATAATAACCAAGAGAGGTTATCAGAGAGTTCAAGGACAAATCTTGTAACTTCAGAATATACTCCCCAGTTGTTTAGTCCTGACCCAACTGATGTGGAAATACTTATTTAACTAAATGATCAAACAATGTGAATAGATTTGGTGTTTGTCGGTTTCATTAATCACTGACAAATTATTTCTTTACCATTTTGGTCTCTCTGTATTTTTTCTGGTAATTTAATCTTTAGACATAATATAAATACAAATCTACTGTCAAAATATAAAATATTTTTCCAACTTTCACTGTTGCTGAAACTCGTTGATTGAGTTATTTATTTTCTATAAATTAACAATGAATTTTGTTATTGAACCTTCAACTCACCAAGTAGGGTGAAATTATTCTTACTAGCCTTTATTTAGATTTTATTTATAAAATTGTTCAGTTGAAATATTTATAATTAAAAAAAAAAAATAATTATTTTTAAGGTAATTTTAACCAAGAGTTGATAGAAACTTACTTTTTGATTGAAGCGCCGCTTATCTTTTGGTGCTCGAACTATTGTTGGCTGAGATGGTATATTTGTTGCTGTCTGTGGTCCATTTTCTAAAAAAAAGTTAAATAATTGTTAGTTAAAAGAAATATGTATATAGGCACTGTAATATAAATTTACAGTAATTAATTAAACTAGTTAAAATAAAACTATAATATTAAAATTAGACATTTTAGCCCCGGACAGACAATCCATAATAATTACTTAACTGATTAATACACGTAAGTAAAAACTATAATAACTATTCATTTGAATATCTAAAAAAACAGAAATCACTATTTGATCATTAGCAAATCAAACGTGCTTGACAATAACCTAAATAAAAAAAGAATACTTAAAAATTGTGTTTTCTTTCATGTTTTAAATTTGCAGATAGAGAAAAAAGTTAGTAAAAACTTATTAGAAATTCAAGATCAAAAATTGTATTACTGAACTATCTGCTATTTTAGTTGTTTTCCACACTTTGATGATCATTTTTGTTTTATAAACAGACTTAAAACAAACTTGAAATATAAACCCACCACTGGTCAAAACTAACAAAAAAAACTTAATCATGTAGTATTTCATCTTGCACTACTTTAACAGTACCTACAATTTTAATGTTAAATGCAATTGATGACATTATTCCGCACATTACTATCTATTTCATAGAGCGTTTTTTAATTGTGTTTTACCTAAAATAGTTAATTTCTTTCTTATCTGATATAATTAGTTTTCTTAATGTAATTTTTTCTGCAATCCTGAAAAAAAAATAGTGAGAATTACGCATGTTAGCAATAAAACACAATATAAACGAAAGATTAAATAGATTTTATTTGTTTGTATGTGGAAACTAAATCAATGCTTTAAGTATTTTTAATAAGATTTATTTTTACATGATTTTGTTTAAAACAAATATTTTCTTTAACTTCTAAATAGTGTCAACCATAAAAAGGTAGTAGGTAGTTGTTGAGCTTCATAACACATAAAGTGTTGATTTTTGTTGTTGTAGAAGTGATGGAACTAATGGAATATAACAAAATGATTATGACAATATTTTTCTTAAATATACAGTTGTATTAAAATAACAGTAACTAACAGTTTCATCTGAGAAATTTGTGCTGCTATCTGGAAAAGTGCCTAGGGGCAAAAGGATTAAATGATAACTCCTCTGATGTTATTATAAAAATTGATAACATTACAAGTAATGTGAATATATGGCGTTAGAGAACTCAAGCTCTTCAGGTTAATAAAGATGGCTTAATCAGCACATACCTTGATCAGTCAGTTTTTGTTTCAACTTTGAACCAGCGAACACAGAATAACAAAAAGGGGCAATAGGCCTGCCACGAGTGAAGCCGGCCTGTCTAGCTAAGATGGCGGCAGGGAGGAACAAGTCACCCTAGTACTGTGGACTTCTGTCCTACATTCTTAAAACGACAGAAGATATAATTCATTGCTGACCTTACGCTGATGCTCTTGTCATATTCCATTTATTAATAATCATTGTTTTTTTAATTCATAAGTTTGTTTAGATTAAAACTTTAACACTTGTCAGGAAATTAAGCACAATATGTTTAATATTTTATTTATTTAGCCTAAAAAATTAAATCGGCAGCAAATTTGCAATATTTTATTTATTTATTATCTACAACTTTCTCCCTAACGAAACATCTTTGACCAAAAAATTTAAAAAATTTATGCATGTTGAAAATTTCAAGTCATGATTTAAGAAAAACAAAAATAGGTTTACTTTAAAATTAATAATGACTGTGATTAAAAATTATTTTTGTTTTTTTTTTTAGCTCATTATCATAAAAAACTTATCAAGAATAAGTGTGTTACATTTCAAAATTTTTACTCTTGTGTAAGTGAAAGGGCGGGTGGGTTATTTGAATCCGCGACACTGTGCTAAACGGAGTCAGCGGGACGTGATTCGTCCTTTCTATGTCTATCTGAAGTGGCGGACTTGGCTTTACTGCACTAACACACTGTTAAAGAGGATTGCCTCTCTATGTTATTCTGTGCTCGTTGGTTTTAACATGATGGGATTTATGTCAATACCAGCTTAGAGCCTACATAATGTGAATTGAATCACATCAAATGCTGCAGAATATTATTTTTTTTACAAAGAAAGTGTTGAATTTATGAAGAATTTTTGTAGAAGAACTTGGAACCTCCTAGGGGTGAATTAGGTAAATGGTTAGAAACGCAAGTTTTCGTTTGTTAATGAATAATCTTGGGTTTCATAAAGTCTTCTTATTGTACTGCAAATCACCATACACCGTTCTACAGCTAACATGTATAATGTTATGGTGTTCACTTTATAGAAGACATTTTATTAATGAAATTTCAATCTACTGATAAGAAGTCCAAACAGAATGAAAAATTGTTTGAGTATTATTTTTTTCTGTTATCAGCATCATTAAATTTTCACATATATACCAACTGTGAGTATTTATTTCACGTTACTGATTATGTTTACATAACAATATATGCAGTATAAGAGAAAGAATCATGAAATGCGAAAGTGGAGTTCACCAGTTCTGACGTTTCATCCAAGTACACATGGGAATTTGGATATATATCATAAATAAAGAGTAGAACACGGCTTGTGCTTTATTCATGGGGACTCTCAGTAAGTATGGTGAGAAGTATTAGTAGGTACCCACCTCAAATAATTCAGTATCATGTGATTTATTGTTAAAAAAGGCCTAGCACAACCCATCAAAACGAAATTTAGACAGACTAGTCTCAATTTTAAATGTGGCATTTAAATAAATGTGGCACAGGTTCCTCTCAACAATCCCAAACTCAACTATGGTGGTCTACACAACTTTAATTTACTTGTTCACACTTTTTTAAAGTACCTCATCTCATTTACAGAAAGCCTTACCATTTACAGAGAGCCTTACAAAGACAGTTATCCAAACCACCTGTACACCTATGGAATGTACAATAGTTTCCAATTTCACATCACTAAGCCAAAAAACTAATATATTGATCACCTTGTTAGGCCGCTGAGCTTGTTGCAGTCATGCATGCTGTAAAATACAGCAAATACCAATAGATTTAATTCTTCTGTTGACGAAACAATATTACAAAGCCTGGACCCAATAGACCAAGCCTGTGGACTACATCTATCTGACGTAACGTTACTTGTGATATGAAGTGAATTAACTTTATTCGTACTTCATTATATATCATTAAGACACCGATCGTAGAGATATGAGCGAATATGAGAAGTGAATGAGTGTGATGAGTGTAGATGAACAAGTGTAGTTATTGTTACTAGCCTAACAGCCAGAGCAACTAAGGGAATTAAGGGAACTAAGGGAACAGCTTTATGTGCAATCTGAATCATGTAGTATTGGTCTGATTTTCAGCTATTGACAAGCCTGAAACTCTTCCCTACATAACATCCAGTCCCTGACTATCACCCTACATGGACACCCAGACTTCTCTAGTAGAGTCCAACCATTGAGTGGACGCCAAAACAGTATCAAGGACTACAGATAGAATTCTATCTGTAGTCATTGTCAATATTAAGAGGACCGAGCATAAAACCTATCACCTACAATCTCCACAACACTTTGTCCCCAAGTATTTGGGTTACAGCACTACACCACTTTTGCTGACATTATAAATATGTAATACTATGGCAAATGTTTAGTTTAGTTCAGTCATGAACTTACAAAAAATATTAAATGTGTTGTCATTTAAAAATTACAATTTTATAGGTTCTGTTAAATAAAATAATCAGTTAATTAAAAACTAATTAGGGGTTATTGTTTGGGATAAAGTATAAATTCAAAAATTCCTAAATTACATCTCCATGAACAGAGTAGTTGAAGAGGACTACTCCAGACAGTCCATTAGCCATGGCATCTGTGTTATGGACTGGATCTGTACAACCCCACTATTAGGAAAGGTGTGATAGTGCTCCGACCTTGAAGGCAACAAATATGTGTCCTTCCACTGTCTTTCCCTGTGAATGTATTATTACATCATCTTCTGACATGTATTTTCTCATTACTTAATATTACTATATTATAAGATACAAATATATTGCTGAACAAATGCTACATAATTTAGTAGATTCGTTTTCTACCAAATCCAGTTATCATACTCTAGACTTGTAAATGATAATACAGTACAATGTAAATTTAAGTAAGTTGTATTGTGAGCCCCACACTGGAATGGATCACCTTTTAGAGCTTAAGTCAATGATACTGTAATGGCACCAATGCAATATTTTTTTAAATGTATACTATTTTATTACAGTTCAGTAAATAAAATCCCAATAAATCACTTTTGTAGAGCCAAAAAGACAATAGACATTGTTAATAAAATATATCACATGGTTTGTTCATGAGTTATGCACTAAAAAGGCCAAATTAGCCACTTTGGGCAGCCATATCTCCATAAAGAAATTGTTTACAATTATTTCCCATAAGACATTTATTACTTACATGAATACTAACAATTTTACTAAACAAAATTTCAAAAATAATTTTTGATCGAACACCCTTAAGCTAACGGGTGTATTTTTGAGTGGTTATTACAAGCAATTAAACTGCTTATTGGGAACTACTGGATAATTAATTACACTAAGTGAATTGATATAAATGATAAATATAGAATACTTACTGAAAATCTCCTTAAAACTTCTTTGCATTTTCAATTATCTATTTTGTCAATAAACATTAAGTCATCTATTTTCACCAACTGAAAGTAATGTTGCTAGAGTCATTGTTTTTAGATATTTCTTTTAAAACATGTCAATGAATAACAAAATATATTTTTTTGTGAAATCACACTGACTTTGTTTTATTTATCCAACAAAGATGACTTTATTTATGTTAATAGCAATCCTGTTATTATAAATTTTACACAATTAACACGATCTTACCATATTTTTTATTTGCTCATTTCTCCAGGGTGATAGTGTATTCTCAATGGGTATTTACTATTCTTATATAATCATTCCTGCTGTGAGTTGTTTGCACCTTAATTATTTACATTTATTGTTAAATGTTGTTAATTTATTCAGATGTTTATTCGTATTGTTATTACTGCTTTGGTAGTTTACTTGTTTTTACTAGGTTATTATCTAATTCAGTGTTAATTATTTATTAATTTAGATTCATGTTGTTTTTGTGCTTTTGTAACTATTTCTAACACACTTTTATATATATATATATATATATATATATATATATATATATATATATATATATATATAGTTTTTCTGAAATAATTTATATTAAATGGTTGTTTTATTGATAAGAAAATGGACAATAATTGCTGCATGGATTAACTCAGTTGTATTAATATTTAAAAGCTATTCAAACGGTTTATTTTATTTTAATCCTGTATTGTAATTGGTTTTGAATGTTTTACAGCATTGTAAAAATAAACAAATAAATAAAATTTTATACACAATTAATTGAGTGAGATTTAAAAAAACTCTACATTTACATAAAGCAATTGTGATTATATGGGACGATGTGATTATTTTTGGGATGTTAAACAAATAAGGTAAAATAACACCCCTCAGTCTCAATCCCAGAGAAAGCACTGAAGATGCCACATCGCAGTATGGGCGAAACGTCTGGTTATCTTGTAAATATTGTAGATTGTAAATATTGATGCGGTTGTCACCGGAAACTGTAGATTCTAGTTATAACATCCCTTCTTTATATGTTCGACGAATTAGATCGTCTGTACGCTGTGTAAAATAACAGACTTTCACTTGTCGAAAGTGAACGGCTGGCGATTCTTGATGCACAAACACTGTGAATGATTGGTTTATTACAGACAGTTGCGATCTATAAACAGGCGCAAGTGAGAATTGGGAGCTAATCAAAATAATGCATTTCGTAATCATGGCCTGCACAACGGGAAAACAGGAAGCATATTTACCACGGGATAAATGAAACAAGAGGAGAATTGATATATTTTGCAGCTTGGAAGTAATCCGATTAGAGGAAGGTCGACAACAACCGGCAGTGTCCTTTGACCCGACGGATGGGGCAATCAACCTCCTCGCTGCAGGCCTCTCTGAGGTCCGAACTTCCTGGTATAGGCAAGGATAATAGTTCATGAAAAAAAGACCAACTATTATTTGGAGAAAACTAATTACATACAAAATTAGTATTCATTATGTAAATAATGAAATAAATACAAAAAAGTACTTACAAAGAAAGAGGTAAATAAATAATTGATACGTGTAAGATTCGACAAAAACTTCATTGGGGTCAACGTAAAGAACTGAAAGTAAGGGACATTATTACCACATTTATTATGTTCGACAGGGCGTCCACAACGATCCACTATCACACATTGCTTGACGACACACAACTTCCCTGGGGACAACGTAAAGAAAGGAAGGTGAGTGCTATTATTGGCACATTTATTATGTTCAACAGGGCGGCCACAACGATCCACTATCACACATTGCTTGACGACACACAACTTCCCTGAGGTCAACGTAAAGAAAGGAAGGTGAGTGCTATTATTGCCACATTTATTATGTTCAACAGGGCGTCCACAACGATCCACTATCACACATTGCTTGACGACACACAACTTCCCTGAGGTCAACGTAAAGAAAGGAAGGTGAGTGCTATTATTGCCACATTTATTATGTTCAACAGGGCGGCCACAACGATCCACTATCACACATTGCTTGACGACACACAACTTCCCTGGGGACAACGTAAAAAAAATTAAGGTGAGTGCTATTATTGCAACATTTATTATGTTCAACAGGGCGTCCACAACTATCCACTATCACATATTGCTATACAACACACTACTTCCCTGGGGACAACGTAAAAAAATTAAGGTGAGTGCTATTATTGCCACATTTATTATGTTCAACAGGGCGTCCACAACTATCCACTATCACATATTGCTATACAACACACTACTTCCCTTGGGACAACGTAAAAAAATTAAGGTGAGTGCTATTATTGCCACATTTATTATGTTCAACAGGGCGTCCACAACTATCCACTATCACATATTGCTATACAACACACTACTTCCCTGGGGACAACGTAAAAAAATTAAGGTGAGTGCTATTATTGCCACATTTATTATGTTCAACAGGGCGTCCACAACTATTCACTATCACATATTGCTATACAACACACTACTTCCCTGGGGACAACGTAAAAAAAGTAAGGTGAGTGCTATTATTGCCACATTTATTATGTTCAACAGGGCGTCCACAACGATCCACTATCACACATTGCTTGACGACACACAACTTCCCTGAGGTCAACGTAAAGAAAGGAAGGTGAGTGCTATTATTGCCACATTTATTATGTTCAACAGGGCGGCCACAACGATCCACTATCACACATTGCTTGACGACACACAACTTCCCTGAGGTCAACGTAAAGAAAGGAAGGTGAGTGCTATTATTGCCACATTTATTATGTTCAACAGGGCGGCCACAACGATCCACTATCACACATTGCTTGACGACACACAACTTCCCTGAGGTCAACGTAAAGAAAGGAAGGTGAGTGCTATTATTGCCACATTTATTATGTTCAACAGGGCGGCCACAACGATCCACTATCACACATTGCTTGACGACACACAACTTCCCTGAGGTCAACGTAAAGAAAGGAAGGTGAGTGCTATTATTGCCACATTTATTATGTTCAACAGGGCGGCCACAACGATCCACTATCACATATTGCTAGACAACACACTACTTCCCTGAGGACAACGTAAAAAAATTAAGGTGAGTGCTATTATTGCCACATTTATTATGTTCAACAGGGCGTCCACAACTATCCACTATCACATATTGCTAGACAACACACTACTTCCCTGGGGACAACGTAAAAAAATTAAGGTGAGTGCTATTATTGCCACATTTATTATGTTCAACAGGGCGTCCACAACTATCCACTATCACATATTGCTAGACAACACACTACTTCCCTGGGGACAACGTAAAAAAATTAAGGTGAGTGCTATTATTGCCACATTTATTATGTTCAACAGGGCGTCCACAACTATCCACTATCACATATTGCTATACAACACACTACTTCCCTGGGGACAACGTAAAAAAATTAAGGTGAGTGCTATTATTGCCACATTTATTATGTTCAACAGGGCGTCCACAACTATTCACTATCACATATTGCTATACAACACACTACTTCCCTGGGGACAACGTAAAAAAAGTAAGGTGAGTGCTATTATTGCCACATTTATTATGTTCAACAGGGCGTCCACAACTATCCACATTCACATATTGCTAGACAACACACAACTTCCCTGAGGTCAACGTAAAGAAAGGAAGGTGAGTGCTATTATTGCCACGTTTATTATGTTCAACAGGGCGGCCACAACGATCCACTATCACATATTGCTGGACAACCACGACATCCCTGGCGTCAACTTAAACAAAGGTAGGTGAGCACCATTATCGTCACATGTATTTGGTCGACAGGGCGTCCACAACGATCTACTATCACATATTGCTAGACAACCACGACATCCCTGAGGTCAACGTAAAGAAAGGAAGGTGAGTGCTATTATTGCCACGTTTATTATGTTCGACAGGGCGTCCACAACGATCCACTATCACACATTGCTTGACGACACACAACTTCCCTGAGGTCAACGTAAAGAAAGGAAGGTGAGTGCTATTATTGCCACGTTTATTATGTTCAACAGGGCGGCCACAACTATCCACTATCACATATTGCTTGACGACACACAACTTCCCTGAGGTCAACGTAAAGAAAGGAAGGTGAGTGCTATTATTGCCACATTTATTATGTTCAACAGGGCGGCCACAACGATCCACTATCACATATTGCTTGACGACACACAACTTCCCTGAGGTCAACGTAAAGAAAGGAAGGTGAGTGCTATTATTGCCACATTTATTATGTTCAACAGGGCGGCCACAACGATCCACTATCACATATTGCTTGACGACACACAACTTCCCTGAGGTCAACGTAAAGAAAGGAAGGTGAGTGCTATTATTGCCACATTTATTATGTTCAACAGGGCGTCCACAACGATCCACTATCACATATTGCTTGACGACACACAACTTCCCTGAGGTCAACGTAAAGAAAGGAAGGTGAGTGCTATTATTGCCACGTTTATTATGTTCAACAGGGCGGCCACAACGATCCACTATCACACATTGCTTGACGACACACAACTTCCCTGGGGTCAACGTAAAGAAAGGAAGGTGAGTGCTATTATTGCCACATTTATTATGTTCAACAGGGCGGCCACAACGATCCACTATCACATATTGCTTGACGACACACAACTTCCCTGGGGTCAACGTAATGAAAGGAAGGTGAGTGCTATTATTGCCACATTTATTATGTTCAACAGGGCGGCCACAACGATCCACTATCACATATTGCTTGACGACACACAACTTCCCTGAGGTCAACGTAAAGAAAGGAAGGTGAGTGCTATTATTGCCACATTTATTATGTTCAACAGGGCGGCCACAACGATCCACTATCACACATTGCTTGACGACACACAACTTCCCTGGGGTCAACGTAAAGAAAGGAAGGTGAGTGCTATTATTGCCACATTTATTATGTTCAACAGGGCGTCCACAACTATCCACTATCACATATTGCTTGACGACACACAACTTCCCTGGGGTCAACGTAAAGAAAGGAAGGTGAGTGCTATTATTGCCACATTTATTATATTCAACAGGGCGGCCACAACGATCCACTATCACACATTGCTTGACGACACACAACTTCCCTGGGGTCAACGTAAAGAAAGGAAGGCGAGTGCTATTATTGCCAGATTTATTATGTTCAACAGGGCGGCCACAACGATCCACTATCACACATTGCTTGACGACACACTACTTCCCTGGGGACAACGTAAAGAAAGGAAGGTGAGTGCTATTATTGCCACATTTATTATATTCAACAGGGCGGCCACAACGATCCACTATCACACATTGCTTGACGACACACAACTTCCCTGGGGTCAACGTAAAGAAAGGAAGGCGAGTGCTATTATTGCCAGATTTATTATGTTCAACAGGGCGGCCACTACTACCCACTATCACATATTGCTAGACAACCACGACATCCCTGGGGTCAACGTAAACAAAGGTAGGTGAGCACCATTATCGTCACATGTATTTTGTTCGACAGGGCGTCCACAACGATCCACTATCACATATTGCTAGACAACCACGACATCCCTGGGGTCAACGTAAACAAAGGTAGGTGAGCACCATTATCGTCACATGTATTTGGTCGACAGGGCGTCCACAACGATCTACTATCACATATTGCTAGACAACCACGACATCCCTGGGGTCAACGTAAACAAAGGTAGGTGAGCACCATTATCGTCACATGTATTTGGTCGACAGGGCGTCCACAACGATCTACTATCACATATTGCTGGACAACCACGACATCCCTGGGGTCAACGTAAACAAAGGTAGGTGAGCACCATTATCGTCACATGTATTTGGTCAACAGGGCGTCCACAACGATCCACTATCACATATTGCTGGACAACCACGACATCCCTGGCGTCAACTTAAACAAAGGTAGGTGAGCACCATTATCGTCACATGTATTTGGTCGACAGGGCGTCCACAACGATCTACTATCACATATTGCTAGACAACCACGACATCCTTGGGGTCAACGTAAACAAAGGTAGGTGAGCACCATTATCGTCACATGTATTTGTTCGACAGGGCGTCCACAACGATCCACTATCACATATTGCTGGACAACCACGACATCCCTGGCGTCAACTTAAACAAAGGTAGGTGAGCACCATTATCGTCACATGTATTTGGTCGACAGGGCGTCCACAACGATCTACTATCACATATTGCTAGACAACCACGACATCCTTGGGGTCAACGTAAACAAAGGTAGGTGAGCACCATTATCGTCACATGTATTTGGTCGACAGGGCGTCCACAACGATCTACTATCACATATTGCTAGACAACCACGACATCCTTGGGGTCAACGTAAACAAAGGTAGGTGAGCAACATTATCGTCACATGTATTTGGTCGACAGGGCGTCCACAACGATCTACTATCACATATTGCTAGACAACCACGACATCCTTGGGGTCAACGTAAACAAAGGTAGGTGAGCACCATTATCGTCACATGTATTTGGTCGACAGGGCGTCCACAACGATCTACTATCACATATTGCTAGACAACCACGACTTCCCTGGCGTCAACGTAAACAAAGGTAGGTGAGCACCATTATCGTCACATGTATTTTGTTCGACAGGGCGTCCACAACGATCCACTATCACATATTGCTGGACAACCACGACATCCCTGGCGTCAACTTAAACAAAGGTAGTCGAGCACCATTATCGTCACATGTATTTGGTCGACAGGGCGTCCACAACGATCTACTATCACATATTGCTAGACAACCACGACATCCCTGAGGTCAACGTAAACAAAGGTAGTCGAGCACCAGTATCGTCACATGTATTTTGTTCGACAGGACGTCCAAGTAAATTATTCAGGACTATCTGTGGCTTCCCTTTAATGTATGTCATTTTTAATCACTAAATGTAATGGAGCCGTTCACCTTAGTTCTAAATTAAGAAAGGTTTACAAAATTTACAGGCAAAGTTAAGGTTAGTTATGGAATATGAGAGGCGGCACTTCGAATGCAGAGCACATGTATATTGATGACTAAAAAAACTGCTATTGACCGACTAACGATTACGATAAAATGATCAAATTTGTGCACAACTTTGTTCATACCATGTAAACCATAACAATAATCCTACAACTAAACATAGGTTCATGTCTGAAATAAATGTAATTCTACGGTAACTGGTGATGAATTTACATACTTCATTACTATAGAAATATCACATCATTCTAACTGTAAATAGAACATGAATAGGCAATAACTACTAATTTATTTCAAATAGTAATTATTATTAATTAACACGTGTTATTAAAAAAATGTTGTACAACGTCCTTTCTTCTGAACTGAAGGAGTGCACCTGCGCAGCCACTCGCACCTATGTGGTCATTACGACTTCCTGCGGATGTCCTACATAATTCACACTTTGACCTGTCTACTTCCTAGGATAATACCAGCCTTTAAAATGAAATTCACTAAAAACGAGCAACGAGAGACAAACAGTGTAGTACTCGAGGCAATTTTTAATGGATTTCTAAAACAGACAACATAATTACTGTAGTACAAAATCGAAAGGAACTTGATCCTAAACATCGTTAAATAGTCGACGTATGGAATTAAGTCTATTGCACATCTTGACGACGCCTTACAGGACAGGATACTTAGCGGGCATACATTCAACATTACTTCATTTTGTTTACATTTTTACAATAGACATATCTTTGCCGGTATGTAAATCACCACGTTTAAAAACGGTATGTAAAACAACCGCGTTACTACAAACACGTGAAACGTGTAGAGACCCACTGCCCCACTAGGATTACGGGCAATATCAGTGACGGACACCCAATTTTCGCGGTCACGTATTAAATAGTTGTTTTATTTAATGATCGCGTAATGGCCTCTAATCGCGATTCGCCTCGAAAGTAGTTTTTTTCCGTTATATCTCAAGAAATAATTGTAATAGACCAAAATCGTTTTCAAATTAGTATTCAGCACTAAAAACACATCAAAATAAAAAAAGATGATTAAAATAAGATACCATTTAAATTAACAGAAATATAACAAAAATACTAAACGTTGTTACATTTTCGTTTTTTTATTTTTTCGGTAAAATACATTTCCGTGGAATAAACAGCATATCTTGTGAAAATACAGCCAATTCTAGACCCATTTCAAGCAAAACTCTCCAATTTTGTTTGGTGACAAGAAACTGCATAATTACCAAGAATTCAATAAGATCTTGAATGCCACGCAATTCCCCATTACCCAGGATCTCCCACATCAGAACGGTCTCTTAAAATCTCGAAACCCACCTCTACGTACTGCTTTACAGTCGAACAGATGAAGTTTCTTGCCCAATACTAGCTGGGCCGTAGCGTGGAACAGTATTGATGGATGAATAAGTGCCTTATTAACGATCCATCTATACATACATGTAGGTGGGAGAACCTTGCTTGTAGAGAATGGACGCTGTTAAATCAGTACCGAACTGGTGGGCAGATGTAACTACTAGAAAAACAAATCAGCATTGACACTCCGCACTTTTTTACGGAGGGATTAGCTAGCATAAATACAATCCGTGAAGCAGGTTTTAAACGGCTTGATTGATTGGATGTAGCTTGTAGTCATGGGAGATGCGCATGAAACCTTTCTTTTCTAAGTACCGTGTGTCCATGTATTTTTATCTCGTTGTAATAACAGCTGCATAGTTTAAACATCAAACGTGATTTTATTTGTTTTTATTGACATTTACTTGTGTTTACATTTTAGGTTAAGTAATAACATTAGAATTCATTTTATCCAATAACTAGTATGCATGTGTCTGAAAGGAATGGTTAAGATATAAATTTAAAACAAAATGTTCGTAAATAATTTGAAAATGGGGACAAGTTTTAATCTTTGTAATTTTAAAATTTTATTAATATCTAAATGACTTTTATGGCCTCCATAATTCATTAGCCATGAGCGTAATTTTCCGCAATTTCTCAAGAAATAACTGTCAAAGACCAAAATAGTTTTCAAATTTGTGTTTAGCGCAAAAAAATACATCATAAAATGCAAAAAGTCAAAAATAATACGAGATAAATAAAAAAAATTTTGGTTACTATTTGAGGCCTAGCACATTATGCATTTTTCAAGTTTTTTTTTCAAAACATGCAGATAATGGTCTAACTCTGAAAGTAAACTACAAAATATTTTTGGGGGAAAACATTTTTCATCTACGAAAAGTAAGTTTTTACCAAGAAGACGAAAATTTGAAAAATGTTTTCTTTAGCTTTGGATCGTGAGGAGCGACATAAATTATGTGGTTCAAGCATAATGCATGAGTATTTTTTTACCAATAAAATTACTACAATGTGATTCAAACTGTAAATATATGGTACAATGATAAATGTTTTACAAGTTCAATCATAGGTTTAATTATAACACATCATCTTTATTAAAATTATAGTTACATGTCCTTATCGTTTTAAAAACTCACAAGTAGACTAAAACAAATATTTAGTTACAATAGGTCACTGCAATTATTTGCCATAAACAACATTTTTTAATTACCAAAACAAATCTATGTTAGTATTTGGGTTTTAAGCTTTAATAAATTACAGTAAAGTAGACCATGCGGTACTTTAGTCTTAATTGTATTTTTATTTGAAAGAGGTTATGTTTGTAATTTGAATGTTTTCAATTATAATTAACATTTTTCTCAAGCCCCCCTCCCCCAAAGGCCTGAGGTCTCCCCCAAAGGCCTGAGGTCTACCCAGCTCCACCCTTGTGGGGGCCATGGAATGACCATCGATATACAGTATACTATACTACTGGCTGTGCTCCGAGTCCGAACGGATTTTCGGGGTTGCGTTTGGAGAATTGAAGGACCTATTAAGGCAAAAAGCAGTTGCTGGCCTTGCACGCAGTAATATCATCGGTTTAGATACACTATGGGCAGTTTATTTGTTAAGATTTAAACGGATATATAAACTTTAAGTAAAGAAATATATTTATTACGTATTCTTTTATTTTTTAGCTTTGTTTTAAGACGAAATTTATTGACCAAGCATTGTAACCTATTTCTATCGCACAAATAGCCTAGAATCCAACTCTATTTGGATTAGTAACAAAAAATCAACTATTTTAAATATTGGTATGCTTATAACAACACTGAGTATTGAAATAATTAATACAACAATTAGAAAACTACTTAAAATCAAAATTAACTAACTAAATATATTTACACATGTTTCATAGTAAGTGAATTTACAAATCAAAACTTCTTTATTTTTGACAGAAATTAACAACTAACTATATAATAGCGTCAATATCATATAAATTACCAGTACGTTATTGTAAGGAGACTCTTAAATTTAAAACGAAACACAAGTTCTTCCATATCTAACTAAGCTACACCATTTAGGCCTACAGGAACTCCAATACACTTAACTAATTGTTTACAGGAAGACAAAAACTGAAGTATATGAACATTTTACTTTAATATATATATATATATATATATATATATATATATATATATATATATATATATATATATATATATATATAATACAGTATATATATTTTTTATTTATTTTTTTTTACCTAATAATATAACAATTTATTAGATCAAAAGCATTTGATAGGCCTTGAAATGAAAACTGAGATATAATTATGGAATAAATGTATTTCTTCTATTTATATAGAATAATTAGAATAATTTAGAATAGCTGGAATAAATAGACTAATTTACATTTCTAAAAATATTAGCAAGTACTATTGTTCGGGAAAATAAGAGTAATTGAGCATAATCGCCGGAAATGTAGTCAATTTTATGTTTGATCATTGTAGAGCTCGGAGTTCTTAGAGCCTTCACGGAGGTAAATGCACTTCTCAACACACCGGTGTTTACAGCGTCTTATGGCCAGCGCGCGATCCAGTAGCGCCTATATACCGACGGGAGTGTGACCAGTTGTTAAGCATACAATATGAAGCATATGTTTAGTATGAACATGTATTTAATGACAATTGTTGTTAACTTGCAGTTGTCACATGCCATAAACTACAGATGAAGGGTTACATTGGAACACAATGAAACAATTGAAGCAAACACGGTTGTGTTTTATAGATATGGATTATGGATAACATCTATAATTGGACAGTATCTCCGCGAGGACCATAGGTTGTCATATCGTTAAACTGTGACGTCAGAGGCCATCGGTGTCAATTGCAGACTGAAAAACTTGACAGCGAAAAATCAAAATATAATCAGGAAGAAAATTGTACGTAGTGTGGTGATGTGGCCAAATCGATGTTGTTGAGCGCAAAACGTTGGCTGGCCAAGCTGGCGGCCTTGGTCGGAGGCGCGCATGCGCACAGAGGACGGACCGCTCCGCGTGGCCACAGCTGTTTGATTAACATTGCAAATGATTGACAGAGAGTTATTATAGGTATTTTTATATGTTATTCAGTTATTTTTATTAATGCATGGTCAAAATGTACGTAACAAAATGAGAGTATATTCGTCTTTGATACATACTAAGGCCGACTAATCCTTGGAAAGTGTTATTAATTTTTATTAAGTGACGTTTCGATGGGCACATATTTTACATTTACACTCTTTAGACTATGTATTATTGGGACATTTTTACTGGATACAAAACCCCACCATATACATAGATACATAAGCCAACTTAACAGTTCCTAAATGTTAAGCCTGAGTTTATACAATACCACCGCCCTTTCCCATACCAATATTTTAGTCGCACATCGGCTCATCTAAAGGACAAAATTGTAGTATTTGGTTCATTAACACAACAATCATTTAAGAACTGATACAAATACATCTTACTGCATTTGTATATTTCACACTAAGCAAACTATGTAAGTAGAATTATAAATCAAATCAAAGTTTGAAATACAATAACTAACTCAGCTATCTCACAGTATACGAGAAAATCTACGCGCTGTTTATTTCAAGGAGTATGTAAGCAACACGCACTACACGACCGTGCATTTAAGGTGCGACGTTGCCGCATTGAACAAGTATTAAACCTAAATTATTATTAACAGCTGGTATTTATTTGTAATATTAGTTTTTAATATGGTTAGTTGATTGAATTCAATCTGGCAACGCCGCCCAGTTGACAGCCGCTCTACTCGCTTTAAAGCGGACAGTTGACATAGCACAACAAATTTTTTAACACTCTTTAGCATGGGATTTAGCTATCTGGGTAGAGTTGTTAGTTACCTGTGTTTTAAGTTCGGTTCTTACGATTGTACGTATTGGATCTCTTTTTAGTAACCTGTTGAACTATTTTTATAACAAGTATTTGTAAAAAAGCTTGTATATTATCTATTGGTTCTTATTTAATGTGGTTAAAAAGAATTTGGAGAATTGCTACCTTAAAATAGTTGGGAAAACATGACAATTTTTAAGAAGTGATAGAGTTAACAGGCAGATACGATATGCTAATTCCAATAACTATGGCTGCCGAGCGATGAATAAACACCGCACGGAACAACACTGGCAGATGAACGGCCAACTACATGGTAAACAAAAATAAAGTGAGAATACAATGTTAGTAAGCAACCTATCGTATGACGGAATGGCGTGAGTTAGGTTAAGAGTGAGAGTGTCTTGCCTGTGGTCTGTGGCGCTCCGCTGTTAAAGGTCCAGTGGTAACGGGTCGGTCGGGAATGTGAGTGACCTTGACGCCGGAAGTAAACAGGCGAGCACAGCGAGCGGCCAAGGCCATACCACGTCTAGCCCCTAGCACCAATACTTTCTACGGTACAACACAAGCTATTTGTTTCAGAAGCCACTGTCGACCACATAAATACAAAGTAGAGAAGGCATGAGGGCCTGTGCCGTGCCCACTCTATTTTTTGTATTACTCTTGTTTGTGCCGTCAATAAAATGTTTATAAGTTTTTTAAAAAAATTAATAAAAATCCTTCTATATGAATGTAATGAGTTTATTAATTCAATTATTTCTTTCATAAAATCAAAAAATATCTACCAGTAAAAAATGTTTTTTAAATCACTATTTTCAACACTTTCTTACATTTAACATGTTTTTATGCTGAACACGCATCTGGAATTGGTTTATCTATAAAATTATTTATTCCGCACGAAACATACACATTAAGAACTAACCAAACATAACCTAACTTAACCTAATTGTATGTTCACTTAGGGCCATGTTATACGAACGACAATAACGTCGCGTTGATAACGCTGGAAACAGAGTGCTAAATGTTCAAGATGTACGTGACGTTACGAACGCAACGCTGAACACACGCTTCGCTAGCGCGTTCCCCTGTTATATACAACGTTGACGTCGCGTCATTCACATTTCCACAATGGACACCATGCAGTTTGGTTGTGTAAGATTCTCAATTATTTTGGAAACATTTCAAGAATGTAATAAGAGGGATAGACGGTACGATATCGTTCCAGTTATCGATATTGATATGTAAATTGACGGAAATATCAAAAATACTAAAAGTTGTGACATTGGTTTTTCCGGTAAAATCCGTGATTTCCACAGAATAAAAAGCCTACCTCGTGAGAATATAGCCAATTCTTTGCACATTTCTGGCAACGTTTCCAAATTTTCTTGGGTGAAAAGAAACTATATAATAATCCACAACAAGTTGTTTTAAACAGAACAGAACAGCAAAGCAAATAAATATAACGAATTACTAATCAGAACAACAAAGCAAGTATAACGAATTACTAATCAGAACAACAAAGCAAATATAACGAATTACTAATCAGAACAACAAAGCAAGTATAACGAATTACTAATCAGAACAACAAAGCAAGTATAACGAATTACTAATCAGAACAACAAGCAAAGCAAAGCAAATATAACGAATTACTAATCAGAACAACAAAGCAATTATAACGAATTACTAATCAGAACAACAAAGCAAGTATAACGAATTACTAATCAGAACAACAAAGCAAGTATAACGAATTACTAATCAGAACAACAAAGCAAGTATAACGAATTACTAATCAGAACAACAAAGCAAATATAACGAATTACTAATCAGAACAACAAAGCAATTATAACGAATTACTAATCAGAACAACAAAGCAAGTATAACGAATTACTAATCAGAACAACAAAGCAAGTATAACGAATTACTAATCAGAACAACAAAGCAAGTATAACGAATTACTAATCAGAACAACAAAGCAAATATAACGAATTACTAATCAGAACAACAAAGCAAGTATAACGAATTACTAATATTATGATTAATAATTACTAATTCAATATACGTATTATTTATCTGTGATCAAACCTGATTCAAAATATAATCTACAGTATTTACATACGAGACGTTAATTTTAATAAAACCTTTTCGCCTTAGACCTTGTTGTAAATGTAAATCTTAAACGAAATTTTAATTTTAGTTTATGTGGTAACAATTTAATTCGTCTTACAATGTAGAAAAGGGAAAACAAATACGAATATAAACTGAGTCTAACTGTTCATATAAAACAAATTAAACGTAAACCAGCTGAGATGTGGTAAAATTACCAAACTAGAATTTTTTAATGCGTGTCCTATGTTGTAAAATCTATGAACAGCTATAGTATTGATGTTTTCCGAGCTGTTGTTTATTAGCTAGTATAAGTTTGTAAGTGCCAAGATTTGAAAATTGTTAAAAAGTGTGTACGATATTTGTAGTAGTTTAATGAACACATTTCTCTATTAAGAATTGTAGAGCAACTTGTCAATTGATTTAATTTTAAAATTAGTTGTATATTGGTTATTTAACTGTTTAACGTCATTTCTTTGTTTGTTGGCAATTAGACAAA
The DNA here is from genome assembly GCA_035578905.1 of Stictocephala bisonia. NCBI lineage: Eukaryota > Metazoa > Arthropoda > Insecta > Hemiptera > Membracidae > Stictocephala > Stictocephala bisonia. Next base: position 418,007 of record JAQJVL010000397.1, on the reverse strand, counting down.
TGAAATCAAAGGCACGATTATTGACGGATAAATTTGTTTTATAGGCCTATATTAATCTCTACACATATTCTACAGCTCCTCACTGATGGAATTACGCTGCCTTGGACAGGGGTGTTACTCACTGGCACTTCTCCCCCAAAGTCGCCGAGTGCATGCCTCTTTTGGGACAAGTTTTGTTTTATGACAGTTGCCGAGTCCATTTTATGACACAACCCCCCTTCCACTGGATGAAGTAAAAGTTGTCGAATTCATGCGAGCCCGTTTGCAATACGAACTTCTAGTTTTATTGCTTTACGACAGTGACAATCAACATCATAGGCCCACTATTTCTATGGCAAACCCAAACGTATATTATCTGTTATCAGTTATTGTCCGACGAACTCCTAGTGTCATTATTGCTATACGACAGTGACAATCAACATCATACGCCCACTATTTCCATGGCAAACCCTAATGTATGTTATCTGATCAGTTATTGTCTGACGAACTCCTAGTGTCATTATTGCTATACGACCAATGACAATCAACATCATACGCCCACTATTTCCATGGCAAACCCTAATGTTTGTTATCTGTTATCAGTTATTGTCTGACGAACTCCTAGTGTTATTATTGCTATACCAATGACAATCAACATCATACGCCCACTATTTCCATGGCAAACTCGTACGTATGTTATCAGTTATTGTCCGACGAACTCCTATTGTCATTATTGCTATACGATTATAACAAACAACATCATACGACCACTATTTCCATGGCAAACTTAAACGTATATTATCTGTAATCAGTTATTGTACGACGAACTCCTATGGCAAACCCAAACGTATTTTATCTGTAATCAGTTATTGTCCGACGAACTCCTAGTGTCATTATTGCTATACGATTATAACAATCAACATCATACGACCACTATTTCCATGGCAATCCCAAACGTATGTTATCTGTAATCAGTTATTGTCCGACGAACTCCTATTGTCATTATTGCTATACGATTATAACAATCAACATCATACGACCACTATTTCCATGGCAAACTTAAACGTATATTATCTGTAATCAGTTATTGTACGACGAACTCCAATGGCAAACCCAAACGTATGTTATCTGTAATCAGTTATTGTACGACGAACTCCTATTGTCATTATTGCTATACGATTATAACAATCAACATCATACGACCACTATTTCCATGGCAAACTTAAACGTATATTATCTGTAATCAGTTATTATACGACGAACTCCAATGGCAAACCCAAACGTATGTTATCTGTAATCAGTTATTGTCCGACGAACTCCTATTGTCATTATTGCTATACGATTATAACAATCAACATCATACGACCACTATTTCCATGGCAAACTTAAACGTATATTATCTGTAATCAGTTATTGTACGACGAACTCCTATGGCAAACCCAAACGTATGTTATCTGTAATCAGTTATTGTACGACGAACTCCTATTGTCATTATTGCTATACGATTATAACAATCAACATCATACGACCACTATTTCCATGGCAAACTTAAACGTATATTATCTGTAATCAGTTATTGTACGACGAACTCCAATGGCAAACCCTAACGTATGTTATCTGTAATCAGTTATTGTACGACGAACTCCTATTGTCATTATTGCTATACGATTATAACAATCAACATCATACGACCACTATTTCCATGGCAAACTTAAACGTATATTATCTGTAATCAGTTATTGTACGACGAACTCCTATGGCAAACCCAAACGTATGTTATCTGTAATCAGTTATTGTCCGACGAACTCCTATTGTCATTATTGCTATACGATTATAACAATCAACATCATACGACCACTATTTCCATGGCAAACTTAAACGTATATTATCTGTAATCAGTTATTGTACGACGAACTCCTATGGCAAACCCAAACGTATGTTATCTGTAATCAGTTATTGTCCGACGAACTCCTATTGTCATTATTGCTATACGATTATAACAATCAACATCATACGACCACTATTTCCATGGCAAACTTAAACGTATATTATCTGTAATCAGTTATTGTACGACCAACTCCTATGGCAAACCCAAACGTATGTTACCTGTAATCAGTTATTGTCCGACGAACTCCTATTGTCATTATTGCTATACGATTATAACAATCAACATCATACGACCACTATTTCCATGGCAAACTTAAACGTATATTATCTGTAATCAGTTATTGTACGACGAACTCCTATGGGAAACCAAAACGTATGTTATCTGTAATCAGTTATTGTCCGACGAACTCCTATTGTCATTATTGCTATACGATTATAACAATCAACATCATACGACCACTATTTCCATGGCAATCCCAAACGTATGTTATCCATTCTGTAATCAGTTATTTGTCCGACTAACTTCCAGTGTCATTATTGCTTAACGACAATGACCTTCAACATCATAGGCTCACCTTTTTCAAAGTAAACCAAATCGTGAGTCATCTGAAACAATGAATAGAAGTTTATTCAATGACTGAAATCAGTTACTTGACTGCCATACTTTTGGCGTCATTATTACTCTATGAATATTTCACCTAGCTTCTGAAAGCACCGCTGCATGGAATCAATTTACATATGATTAACTAAACTGTGTTAAATAGGACGCTCAAAAAGCATAACTGCACAATTAATTGTTTTGTGTTAGAGATTTACTATCATTTTATTACAATTCTTCATTTTCACCCTATAATTTTCATTTTGTAATCCGATATGGTAGAAAGTTTCAAAATGTTGTATTGTTAATTACTGTCATTATGTAACAATGTTCCAACTAACTTTTAACAAACAATGTTATTTTTAATGGTCCCCATCATATTTAATTAATGTTATACAATTTTCTTTAATATTAAATAAACAAACAGTCTTACAAACAAAGTGCAACTTAATGAAGTTGCTAGCCTTGTTGTGGGCCTATTATTTAATTTAAATGTTTACGATTGCTTGCCTATAACGTCATGATCACAATTACAGGCGTAGGGTCAATCTATAATTAACTTAAGTGGTAAACCATTAAAATATATCGGCAGTAAAACAAGTGATAGTTGAATGTATACAAGAATTACTTTAAGTGCGTAGAACAGAATACGGAATGAGTAGAACTTTAAGTAAGTAGAACAAGGACTAAGAAGAAGTCTGGAGTCAGGACCTGGAGGCAAGGTGATAGAAGAAGTCTGGAGTCAGGACCTGGAGGCAAGGTGGAGTTCAGTGGAGACGAATAGCCGCTCAGGCGAAGGCTCATCGCGGGCTGTATAGCCGAAGTGTAAGGTAAAAACAGAATGCGTTTAAATATTATGTGAATACATTTTTATAAATATACTGAACGGTCATATCCTCAACTTTACTCACTGATAAGAGTTAAGAATTGGATCTATCTATAACCAAAGGTTAGAGTCGCGTCTCAACCTTCAGGAGGTAACCCCCTGCCTCCATTCTTCAGCTGACGGACACAACGCGATGGCTCTTAAAAACCGTTCATTTGGAATCCAGCCAGCTCTCGCCCCCACCCGAGTCAAAGACTTTAGGAGTCACTCAAAGGGTAAAGTTGCAGTTTAATTATCAAGCCCAGTTAGTTTTAGTGCAACGCATTAAAACGCAGTTTAAACAAGCAGTAATCGCAGGCCTATGATCAAGGGTGTTATTTGGTGTTACAACTATTTAGTGGTAGATTGGTTTAATTTGAAATAATTATAAACAACATTAAGGTAAATTCTTGAAGTGAGAAGTGGAAAGAACTGAAAATATTTGACCGATTTAGTTTACAATATCAGCGTAGGTGGAAAAATAACATTTTACAAAATATTATGTGAAGGCTGGACACTGGAAACCACCTTTCTCGTGTGAAAGGTTTATAATGAAACGAAATTTGCGACTTTGAATATTAATCATACATCATCAACGGGTAGAGAAGGAATCCGGGGCGAAATGTAAAACGGAGGTTCACAAAATCATAAATTTACAGAAGAATAGAGAAAATAAATCCACTGGAACTCTTAAATCAAAAAGACGTGAAAATCATATACAAAAATTAAATGGATGCAAACTAAATAGATTAGCACAAAGGCGTTAGGGAATTTTTTACGAAAGGGTCACCACTCTTGAAATATGTTCTTTAACAATGGAATGATTAACATTATAACTAATATTAATCTTAAAATATACAGACTATTAAACCTAATTAATGACAATTTAAAGGAATTAGAAATATATTTATAAGGAAAATCAGACAACTTAGAAGACAAAAATGGTATGTTTCTAGAAACCAGTATAATTACACGCCAAATCTGGGTTATATTAGAGTGTTGAGTGGTCCTTATGTAAAACAGGAACGGTGGGCATTATAAATCAATGCCTGTCATTCGGCGTTTTTCCTGATAAACTCGAATTCTCACAAATATCCACAATTAAAAAAAATTTCAAAAACTATCACCCGATATTATCTTTAAGTAGTTCTTCCAAAATATTTGAAAAGTTACTTCTTTAAATTGGTAAGTTATTTTGAAAGTAACACATTATTTTACAACGACCAGTTTGGTTTCAGTCACGCATTTCGTCAATGACGTGTCGGAGGCTTTGGACGATTCGCTTTATACAGCCGGTGTTTTATGCAACTTGTTCAAGGCCTTTGACTCTGCATATCATTCCATCCTCCTAAAAAGTTAAATGACTACGGTATTTATCAAAAATGTGTCTCCTTAATTAGGCCATACCTCTCTACAGTAGCCACAGAATATCTTTAGATGTTGAAACCGTTACTTTTCAAATGCTTGGTGGTTAGTGGGAGGAAAGGTACAACATACGCATGCGTGGCTTTGTACTAGCCTGACATGCAGACGTTGTCTACCGCTGCTGATCAGCTGATTGGAAAGTCGAGTATCGCTGCCTTCTTTTTGTATCGAAAGTGTTTGTTATTGCAAATATTAAGTGCAATAATTTTGTTTATATTATTAGTTGTTATGTATTTAATAACTTGTATTTAGTAACATCATCAGCTGTTGTTACTAGTGGTGAACGCACTTAAAATTTGTTTTTCCTAAATTTTTATCAATTTTAGTGATATTTTTCATTTTTTACACCCAGTTTGCGTTCAGTTGTCAGCCGCTAAGTGTAAGAAAATAACAGACGGCCTAATCAAATCCTGGACGTGTGACAGGGCAGACTGTGCTACTACCAAAGTTGATAAACACACGCTAGCACTTGATGAAATACTGAAAAAGATTAGTTATTTGGCTACCAAATAAGACGTTAAAGGTATTGCTAATGATATTTCAGCATTACGGCATGACGTAACCAAGTAATCTGAGACAATCTCAGAACTGGAGCCTCGACTATCTACAGCTGAAGAAGAAATTAAGTTGATTAAAAATAACATTACTGCTCTCGAATCCAAAAATGGTTCACTCAGCATTGAGGGAGTCTACTCCGAGGTAAATGACCGTTTCCTCAGAAAATCAAATATTATTCTCCACAAAGTTCCTGAAAGTAACAGTCCTTCAACAGACCAAAAGAAAGTTCATGATCGGTCCTTAATTAACTGCGTCTTTGAGGCTGTCAACTTCCAACCCTCAAGATATTCGTTCTTCCGACTTGGGAAACCATCACGTGATACACCAAGGCCTATAAAAGTCATTCTGCAAAGCCCTGATATTGTAATAGACTTCTTCAAGATATTCTCAACGGAAAATCTTACTGATTCTCGCATATCCAACGTTACTGTTTCTCGTGACAAAACTCAACAGGAACGCAAACATCTCATTGAACTTCGACATCAGCTTGACAAGAGAACTAACGAGGGGGAATCTGGCTTAACTATCAAATTTGTAAACGGTACACCAAGAATCATAAATAATATAAAAAACTAGTAAATAATACATAACTAATACAAGTACCTACTTATGGCACAAGATCCAGAAACCTCTTCATCACAACATATGTGTCTACCAATTATGCAAAGAACAGCTCCATCTTGAGAATCCAGAGGCATGGCAACTCCGTTTCTGAAGATCTTGACTTCTTCCACGACTCAAGCGTCTCCTCCTTCCGAAATCGTCTGCAGAACCTCTTCAGTTGATTTGCCATTTTTCTTCATTTATCTGTTATTGTCCACTGTGTTAAATATTCATTCTATTGTTGATGTTCAGTCCATATTATCTATGTAAATTATTTTTCTATCACTGTTATTGCGTTATGTAGTTATTATAATTATTCTATTAGAACATACCATGCTCTCCGCTTGCATGCTATTTATATTTTTTATTGATGTGTATTCGTTATCCGTTGTATATTTATTTATTGCAGTAATTGTCTATTGTTAAGTCTCAAGCACTTATCGATAGTATTGATGGACCTTGTTTATTTATTTGCAAAACGCTTGTATGCTATTTATATATTTATTGATGTGCATTTCACTTGTTATTAAGACCTTTGCTTATCTATTTGTAAGATGCTTGTTGTGCTTCACACTGTTATAGTACTGTAAAAAATGGCTATGCCGTTAAATAAATACATAAATAAAAAATAAAATAAATAAAACTTAGCCACAAATGTTATAATTTTAATAATAATTTAATTAAAACAGCTGTATATCTTTGAAGAGATTAAATTTAATATTGCTCACAAAGTTGTTCACAAGTATATATATCCTAATATACAATTACATTACGGACAGCTTACTTATTAACTTGAACAGTACTTATTTACTAACATAACCTACATTCTGTAAATTTACTAGTGTTTCATTATTTGGTATTCATTATTATTTTATTTTATTTTTCTCGTTAAATATTAGACAAAGATAATAGTAATATAATTAAAGGCCTATAATTATAACATGATAACATATTATAATACCAAGTAATATGATTATAAAGTTGGTCATCGGATGGGAGTTGTGTTATAAAAAGGTAACTTGTGGGCGTGGTGACATGATGTTTACAGCAATGCTAGAGTAGTACGCTAAACGCTGTTTATTGGTAGAGATCCCCCTCCTCCCGGCACTGACCGTCGCGTGGCGTAAGTCACAGCTCAACAAGTTCTGCAGATGGAACCAGACATGGCTCACCTTAGATTAGAAATGTGTAAAGATTGGTGTACCCCAAGGGTCTATCTTGGGTCCACTCTTCTTAATATATATGGCCTTTTTACAGACGATCAACAGAGAATTGGTTCTATTTGCAGATGATACTACTGCAATTATAAAAAGCATGAATAGAACAGAACTATCTTCGTCCCTCATAGAGGCAATGAATTTTATGCAAAATTGGTTTAAAACAAACTGTCTAAAGCTATTTTTAGGAGTTCATCTTGATGCAAATGTGAACTGGAAAATACATTTAGAATACATTCAGAAAAAAAATTAGATCCATTTCACATGTCTTTACTAATCTAAGAGATTGTGTTCTAATTAATATTTAAAAAATAATTTATCGTGCTTATTATGAGTCAATTTTGAGGTATAATCTCATTTTATGGGTGGTAAGCATTGTTACAAAGAGAGATTTTAGGTTTCATAAAAGAATAATTGGAATAATGATGAAATCCCATCCCAGAAGTCCTTGAAATCACATTTTAAACAATTAAAAATTCAAACTCTTACAAGATTGTATATGTATGAATTATTTATATACTGTACTAGCTGAACCCGGCGGACGTTGTCTCGCCTTTCATTTTTCATTGACATACCAAAATAAAGCAATAAAAAGAATTATAGAAAAAACCATTATTTATTAAATGAGTGCAAGAGGGTAAACAATATTTTTGGTCTTCTTATTTGCTGTATAAATGTAAAAGTTTTTTGGTGAGTCTACTCTCGAGCAAGCGACGTAGAGCTGTCCATGTGAAAAACATGGATTACTTAAATAATTATTACAAATAATTATTTATTTTTTATTTTCACGTTTCACCACATGTTTTAGTTACCGAGGAAAAAAGGTATTCATTATTATTTTATTTTTCTCATTAAATATTAAACAAAGATAATAGTGATATAATTAAAGGCCTATAATTATAACATGATAACATATTATAATACCAAGTAATATGATTATAATTACTTGGTACCAAATACAGATCACCTGATCAAGTAAAAGTAGTGTGTGCTACACTCTCAAGGTGAAATTTAGAACTATATTAAATCAAAACATATACAGTACTGTTGTTGTGAGAACTTCAATCTGCTTATGGCATGTGAAACTACATTAAACCACACAGTCATATGTTTTTTGTAAACAATTCAGATTCTCCATTTGAATAACATGGGATCTTTAGAAGCCCGTGGGCATAGTGCCAAGATTATATTTCAAGATTCTTTACAATTCCAACATAACTACAACACTAAGAAAGAAATCATATTTAGATTACCGACACATCGCTTAACAATATTTGAAAAACATCCCATTATATGCGGGTTTGAAAATGTACAATGAATTGCCGCTAATTTCAAAAGAATGTATATTAAACAATTCAAATAACAACTAAAAATGAACTCCTTATTCGAGCTTTTTATTCTGTTCAAGTTTCATAAGAAAAAACTAAAACATAATTTTTCAATTAGCAAAAATATTAGAGCTAAAATCACATTTTTTCTTTATTTTAGGTTATTTTTATACTGACGATGTACCTGTTCCATGTTATCGCATAAAACAGAACGTATTGTATAAATAAAATATGTCTAAGTCTAGAAACGGACCCTATCATGAAGAGAACACCTGTGTAGTTGTTTGTACTCAAACAATACACACGTACAGGCTACAGGCCTAATGCAGTAATGATAAAGACAGGCGACAGACGAGAACGACAGCGTAGTTGTCAGTGGCAGGGTCAGTTGTCAGCAGCCCAACGTCACCCGCTATTCAGGTTACAGGCCTAATGCAGTACTGTTATGACAGGCAATGGAAGATAACGACTGCGTAGTTATCAGTGGCAGGGTAAGTTGCTAGCAACTAAACGTCACTCTCTATTCAGGTTACAGGCCTAATGCAGTACTGTTATGACAGGCGATGGAAGATAACGACTGCGTAGTTGTCAGTGGCAGGGTCAGTTGCTAGCAACTAAACGTCACCCTCTATTCAGGTTACAGGCCTAATGCAGTACTGTTATGACAGGCGATGGAAGATAACGACTGCGTAGTTGTCAGTGGCAGGGTCAGTTGCTAGTAGCTAAACGTCACCCTCTATTCAGGTTACAGGCCTAATGCAGTACTGTTATGACAGGCGATGGAAGATAACGACTGCGTAGTTGTCAGTGGCAGGGTCAGTTGCTAGTAGCTAAACGTCACCCTCTATTCAGGCTACAGGCCTAATGCAGTACTGTTATGACAGGCGATGGAAGATAACGACTGCGTAGTTGTCAGTGGCAGGGTCAGTTGCTAGCAGCTAAACGTCACCCTCTATTCAGGTTACAGGCCTAATGCAGTACTGTTATGACAGGCGATGGAAGATAACGAGTGCGTAGTTGTCAGTGGCAGGGTCAGTTGCTAACAGCTAAACGTCACCCTCTATTCAGGTTACAAGCCTAATGCAGTACTGTTAAAGACAGGCGATAGAAGAGAACGACTGCGTAGTTGTCAGTGGAAGGGTCAATTGTCAGCAGCCCAACGTCACCCTACAGGCCTACTTCTGTGCCAGGACTATTATGGCCACGTCTCTATCGTAGGCCTGGCCACAAATAAGCCAGTAAGAATATAAGGTGTTGCTAATTACAATCTATTGGATCACTTAATCATGATTTAATTTAGACTATTTTTTTACGTCATCGTTTCGTGAAAAAAAATGTATTAACATTTTAGTTTATATCATTGAAATGGCTTTGTTTTAAAACAATGAGTACAGAAACTAATCTACAGTCCAAGAGCTAATACGTTTCAATTTATCTCATTAGAACGTTGTTTGCTTCCTGGTTGACGAGTTCGTGCTGAGCATTATACAACGTATAATGTATTATTGTGAGTTCTAAAGATGTTGTTGGATGAGGTTTAATCAAAACGTGATATCACACTTCAGCCTAACCATTACGAACAAAATACGGACATGTATCAACATATAAAAATCACTATAAAATAATTTCAATCCATAATGCAATGAATGGAAACCACTTTTTTGTAGATGTTGTTCGACTTAAAACAAATATAATAACTGTCCCGTGCCTAGAATGAAGCCAGGAGTAGATCGAGTATTTTTAAGACATGCACTGCTTTAGTATTATGTAGACTACTTACTACAAAGTGTTCTAGCTATATATCTCTGGACCGATTACAAAAATTGTTCAATCAGAAGTATCTTCATTTTAAGAATGAACATTTTTTATAAAAGTTATTGTTTACGTTGCATTTATCATGTGTTTGATTACAATAAACCAAAAGTCAATCTTTTGAATTTAAATGGATTTCAAAATCACGTCTCACAATATCATACACAAGAATTACAATGTTTACGCTGGCAAAATCACGTCTCACAATATCATACACAAGAATTACGATAATTACGCTGGCAAAATCACGTCTCACAATATAATACACAAGAATTACGATAATTACGCTGGCAAAATCATGTCTCACAATATCATACACAAGAATTATGATGTTTACGCTGGCAAAATCACGTCTCACAATATCATACACAAGAGTTACGATGTTTCCGCTGGCAAAATCAATTGATTAACTAAAAGATACAGGGAAAAGTGTGCGTCAAACAAATTATATCGCATGGAATGTAGCGTATTGGCGACCATAGAAAGCAGCATTACTTAACACTGCCGAAACTGGGCCATTCATTGCGTTAGAACGAGTTTGGGCCAAAATAAAGGAGCACACTGAGTATGCTTTGTGCGTCCGTCATTCGTCTGAGACTAAAGGGGGCTAGTAAACAACAGGACGGCCCGGGATTTTACTACTTAATTACAAAGCATCATCTTAGAGTGAAAATAACAAGGACTTTTACCTATATTTATGTCTTTATAATAAGAGAAATTCGTTATTTTTGTCTCTGAAAAAAACATTTAATGCATACAATGGCAAAACTCAACAATTTTCGTAAATTTTTCATTCAAATAAGTCAATACATTAGCTACGGTGTAGCATTCATACAAAGTTCTTTCATTCGCCGTTCTTCCCACATCTTCGAACTCATTGGGCGATCCTCTAGTATTTTGTGACAAAATTCGTTCACAATAAAAGTGATTGTGATACTAAAAATAGTTTTTAACCAGTTTGAGACTTTAAAATCAAATCATATGATAATTGGAACTGCTTGTTTTATTGCTCATTACTAAGACGCCGGTCGTAGAGATATGGACGAATATGGGGGGGTGAGTGAGTGTGATGGGTGTAACCATTGTTACTATCTGAGTCCGACTTTGCTCAGAAAGGACTATTTATAATATCCCAATAGCCAGGGCAACTACGGGACCTACAGCTTTACGTGGAATCCGAACCATGTAGTGTTGGTCTGATTTTCAGCTAACTGACAAGTCTGACACTCAGTTCTCTTCCCTACACAACATCTGAACCTTGACCACCATCCAATATATCTTAATGTAACCATCGATTGATTGTTAGCCATAGACTTCCTACAATATCACACCAAACAGAGGTTAGAGCAGGGTCCCTCACTAGGCTTTCATGAAGAGCCTTATTACTTTTCTCTAAATAATCTAAGGGCCACAAGTACATATACAGTTTTTCGTATATTTTCTAGCTTGCATTTCGTCTGTCTCTGCTATTAATTTAGTGCATTTTAACAACAACGAACCATTATAAACATTGCTTGTTGGCTTATAAAAATATCAAAGCGGTTGTTATTTTAATAAATCATTGCAGTTCTAAGAAATTTCAGGGGCCGCAAAAATTGTGTTAAGGACCGCGTAGTGAGTATCCCTAGGAATTGTGTATGAGTATCAATATCATTGTGTATGAGTGGGTGAGTGGGTCAATATCACTGTACATATATGGGTAGGCGAGTGGGTCAATATCACTGTACGTGATACTATCCAGACGGGTGGGTGGGTGGGTCAATATATAATTAGATGTATCTGCCGGCTTCGCCGGTAGGTGGTTAAGTGGTAGACTATTTAATTCTCTTTACCACTTAACCACAGGAAAAATGTATATCCTCTAGAATATCATAGCTTGAGTTGTAAAATTAAAAGTAAAAAAAAAAAAAAAAATAAAAAAAATAAACAAGGAAGCTTTAACCACAATCGCTTTCTTCACATCACATACTGCGAGTTTATCTTCAACCTCCCCTCGCATTAACATTTAAAGTAATTACAACAATAGGGTAAATCCGGGAGAGTCACCGCATACGGGATAGATTGCGCACCCCCTCTAGTTTTTGTGTCTGCCGTTAGAGTGTGCGCAGATGAGCACTGCAGTTGCTCAGTGGACGCTGCTTTACTGTACAAGTGGTTTTGTTTCGATCGCTCAAGTTTTACGCCAGTTTTAAAGGAATTATTCAGGTAAGACCCAGATTTCTTCACCGAATGTTTTTCAGCATGATGTTAAATTAGTAATCTATGCCTAACTGCATAGTTTTTCTTACTGTATAAGGCATTGCAGCAACAGTTTGTTGTGTTAGGAGTGTACCAGTCTCTTTCCGACCATCTTGGTCGACAAGACCATACCGTTGTAGGGTGCGGCATCTCTCCCGTACAAATGGGATAGATGCCGCAGTCAAATCTGGTATACATGCCGCATTTTTCCCTTAAGGGATATTTGCCGCACCATTCATATAACAGTTTTAACTTATTAAAAATCTTTTTAATACATTATTTTATTGCTTTTAAATACCCATTTATGTTCCATAAAAGAATATTGTGATAACTTTTAGGTCTTTGGAACATAATACAAACGTTATAGGTATTATTTTTATTATTATTTTTATTATAGTATTATTTATATTATTATTATATTATTATTTATATTTTCCTATATTTTCCTATACTTGAACCCTTTTATGGTAACAAATGTATAGCGTATGAATAAAAACTGTGAATTATTTTAATATTAAATTTTAATTATTTTTTAATTCAATTTTAATATGATTCATTGCAGGCTTCGTACTATGCCAACTTTCTACAAGAGAAAACCGGGGACCAAACCTCGTGGTCTTTGGGATCCGGAGAGATTGAAGGAAGCTATAACAAGGATTCAAGCAGGAGAAATATCTTTTCGAGAAGCGGAAAGATACTACGGGGTACCCGCTAGAACCTTGAAAAGAAGGATGGATTCGGGTAACACTAATGCTGCTGGCCATGGCCCTACAGGTAGGCCATTTTTACTTTTATATTAGCCTATTTTTGGATGGTACTATTAGCTAAATTAATAAGATGTCAAGTTTTACATAGCCTATCTCAAGGTGTAAATTTCCATTGAACACATGTAGACCTACGATAAACCACACTAAATCATGTTGTGGAATTTCAGGTAGCCTTGGACGTGAAAATGAAGAAAGGCTTGTGAAACACATAAAAAAACTTGGTGATGCTGGTTTTTGTCCTGATCAAAAAGCTGTAAGGAAAATGGCATATGAATTTGCAGTTTCCCTGGGTATTAGACATAAATTCAACAATGAAATGAAGATTGCTGGATATGATTGGCTTTGGAGTTTTATGCGTCGAAACCCACAACTATCAATAAGAAAAGCAGAAGGGTTATCAATAGCCAGAGGAAGAGGACTTAGTAGGGAGGCGGCAGACACCTTTTACAATCTCCTACAGAGAGAAATCGAACTGTATGAACTCCAAGACAAGCCTCAGAGTATTTTCAACGTAGATGAAAGTGGGATCCAACTCATTAATAAAGTTGGAAAGGTTGTGGCTAAAAAGGGAGCAAAGGTAGTCAATAAAATTACTACAGGAGAAAAAGGTGAGACGGTGAGTTTAGTGGCTTGTTGTTCAGCTGAAGGCAGGTTTCTTCCTCCAGCGTTAATCTACAAGGGGAAAAATCTAAAACCTGAATTCCAAGATGGGCTTCCTGCAGGATCTAAAGTATTTATGAACCAAAAATCAGCGTACATCAATAGTGAGATATTTATTAAATGGTTTGAAGAAGTGTTCCTGCCCCGAAAGGCACCGGGAAGAAACATCTTGATTCTAGATGGACACTGCTCCCACGTTTCTTCTATCACGCTCCTTGAACTTGCTGAAGCTCAAGAAGTAACTTTGCTCTGCCTACCACCCCACACGACACATGCTTTACAACCACTAGACAAGGCTTTTTTCGGGCCATTGAAAAGTTATTTTAAAACTGCTAGCAATACCTGGGTTGAACAACATGTTGGCCGTTCACTAACAAGGTATCAGGTAGGCCCTTTGATATGTGAAGCATGGGAAAAGGCAGCATCAGTAGGAAACGGCACAAGTGGTTTTAGAGCTACTGGCATCTTTCCTCTCAACAAAAATACTCTTCCAGACTACCTATTTGCAATTTCAGATAACATGGTGCCTGATTCTGAAGACAGGTCTACTCAAGCTCAATTAAAAAACGGACCAAATGTTTCAAATTCTTTGAACAATGGACCAAAACCTGGATGTAGCAAATACATCCAACCTAATCGTACACAGACTAGTTGTGGCCAAGACAGCCAATCCATTAGTTGTCATGACAAGATTGAATCCAAATCCGAAGGAACACCTTCAAAGTTTCTGGTCAAAATTTCACCAATTCCAAGACTTAATGATCCAGCAAAGACAACAAAGAGAACAAAGAAGGGAGCAGTGGTGCTTACTTCAAAGGAAAACCGGGAATGTCTGAAAAAGAGGATGAATCAAAAGACAGAAAAAGAGGCTAAACAAGCAACAAAGAGAAAGTTATATACTGATCCCGAGAATCCCAGTGCCTTGGATAGCAAAGCTAAAATATTAAAAAAGTCATCCCTGGAAACATGCAAAGAATGCGATGAACTTTATGAAGAGACCAAAAAGAAGTGTGACTGGCTATGTTGTGCATCGTGCAAGTTTTGGCTGCACGAGGATTGTACCATTTTTGATATTTTTTGTGTAGATTGTGGGAGGGAAAACAAAAAGAAAGCTAAACAACTTTGAATACTAATATATGATTTGAACATAGGCCTATGTTGTTCAACATAAATTAAAAGTATGTATAATTTGAACACATTAACTCTAGAAACTATTGAAAAGCAATAAAAATACATTAATTAACAATGTTGTCTTTTTAGTTTCACCCTACATTATGATTTTCAGCACGCGGCATATCACCCGTAGGTGTGCGGCATGTCTACCGGGGTATAGGGTATATACGCCGCATTGCAATAGTTTTTTAGATGTTAAAATATGTGTTCAAGGTTTGTATTTAAAAATCTTTTTTAAATATTATATTATAATAAACTAGTTTGTTTATGTATATAAACAAATATTAGTACAAAAAGTGCATAGATGGGCTGTATATTTAATAAATTGAAAATGTGCGGCGTCTCTCCCGGGTTTACCCTACATTAAAAATCCATAAATAACAAACATATTTTATTGAATTTGGCTTAAAAATTATTGAAAAAATTACACGTAATTACAACATTACGTAAATTAAAATAATTAAACCATCTTAAGTAATACCTCGTTCACATAAATAGCATTAAAAAATGTTGTATAGTTATTTACAGTTAATTTTTAAACTAAACACTGTTGCGGAAGTTAGTCACGCCCGTGAAGTAAGGCAGCTCAGCGGTGGAAAGATTCCGATTTATATACATAACACGCCGTTCGTTTTCTACCCGGACGAATTATAATATAGACATTTCGATTGTCAATTGCAATAACATAATTAAAACACAATTTATATTCATGAATCGCATTCGGTTTCAAATGAGAAGCTAGGAATCTGTTATGTATTAAGAAAACGTCTGATTTAGCAGTAAATCGGAAGAACCTATCATAAGATTATACAGTATTAAGCACTCTTATTCAGTTATGAAACACTAGACCATGAATTCGTAAATTCACATAACAGGTATAATTCATAGTTATCAAACAACCGGTGTCTTACCAAACAAACAATCTTATCTCTTTTTCACTTATTTCTATCTTACCAAACAACCGTTCCCATCTCACTTATTCCTGCCGTGTCAAATCACTTCTATCTTTTAAAAAATCAACCTCCTTAAATTATCCATTTCATGTGTTGTGATCATTATTCCTCATAGGCTAAAACTAAGCGTGTCAAGTGAGTATACTTCATTGTAACACACTGTTCCCCCATGAAAAATATTAATATTCGACATAGATATTCTTTCTCCATACGCAATTAAACATACAATAACCGAAAACCTCAACATATGATTGAGTTGGAAATATGTTGTAAAGTACAAATGCTACTTGTTCACGACAATGTTGTTTATTGTTTATGTATGCGTCATCATATCATCCTAGTATCGTGAACTTTGAAAAGGTCACATAAAAAGCCTTGGCGCATCACAAAATGTGAACACAAGCAAACCTTATCTATTTATTAATTAACTAAAGAATTGCATTGTAATAAGATATCTTTTAATTTGTAGGCATCGAAACTGAAATAAACCAATCCAAATTTTAAACGTATACTTGAGGCCTTTAAAAAACAAGGGTTTCATTATCAAGGCCAAAAAACAACTAGAACAGAATTTGTAAATTTGTATTAAATAAAAATAACAGACTCTTCAACACACCTCTCAATACAATTTCAATAAAAAAGTTAGAACAATAAAAGATTATGATACACCTCTATTCAATGTATATAAAGAAAATATTCTTGATAATATGCTTCCATTTTACGAGCATATAAGGTCCATACTTTGTTTTAAGGTCCATAATTAATTTGACTTTTGTAACAACTGACTTATTTCATGCAATGTTTTGTACTTATATTGTTAACTAAATAAAGAGTTTTTTATTTTGATTTGAATAATAATGTGATAGTCTATGTGATTATTCTCAGCTGATCTTGTGTGGGTCCCAGCAGACTTAACTACGCAACAGTAACGTTTGGAAACATAAGTCATTATCTGTCAATAGCTAAGTAGGAAGTCAGATGACCTTGACCTATACCAAGTACGATCTTGTTATCACCGCTGTGTATTGTGACCCTCTATCGTCATCCGGTCTTGTTGTGTGGGTCCCAGCAGACTTAACTACGCAACAGTAACGTTTGGAAACATAAGTCATTATCTGTCAATAGCTAAGTAGGAAGTCAGATGACCTTGACCTATACCAAGTACGATCTTGTTATCACCGCTGTGTATTGTGACCCTCTATCGTCATCCGGTCTTGTTGTGTGGGTCCCAGCAGACTTAACTACGTAATAGTAACGTTTGGAAACATAAGTCATTATCTGTCAATAGCTAAGTAGGAAGTCAGATGACCTTGACCTATACCAAGTACGATCTTGTTATCACCGCTGTGTATTGTGACCCTCTATCGTCATCCGGTCTTGTTGTGTGGATCCCAACAGACTTAACTACGCAACGGTAACGTTTGGAGACAGATGTCATTATCTTAAGTAGCTAAGCAAGAAGTTAATTGGCTTTGACCTGTACCAGGTACGGCTAACAATATTAACCGACGACTCTCGCGGTCTCTCTGGTCGTGACTTAAGAGACCGACCAATGGTACACGAGGAAGACACATTTTCGTACGGCTGATCTGCACCTATACTAAGCTGTGTACGGCGTACAAAATGTACAAACTACTATCACGGTTGGTCTGGTCGTGACTCAGGTGATCGACCAATTGTACACGAGGAAGATACATTTTCATACGGCTGATCTGCACCTATACTAAGCTGTGTACGGCGTACAAAATGTACAAACTACTATCACGGTTGGTCTGGTCGTGACTCAGGTGATCGACCAATGGTACACGAGGAAGATACATTTTCATACGGCTGATCTGCACCTATACTAAGCTGTGTACGGCGTACAAAATGTACAAACTACTATCACGGTTGGTCTGGTCGTGACTCAGGTGATCGACCAATTGTACACGAGGAAGATACATTTGTGTACGGCTGATCTGCACCTATACTAAGCTGTGTACGGCGTACAAAATGTACAAACTACTATCACGGTTGGTCTGGTCGTGACTCAGGTGATCGACCAATTGTACACGAGGAAGATACATTTTCATACGGCTGATCTGCACCTATACTAAGCTGTGTACGGCGTACAAAATGTACAAACTACTATCACGGTTGGTCTGGTCGTGACTCAGGTGATCGACCAATTGTACACGAGGAAGATACATTTTCGTACGGCTGATCTGCACCTATACTAAGCTGTGTACGGCGTACAAAATGTACAAACTACTATCACGGTTGGTCTGGTCGTGACTCAGGTGATCGACCAATTGTACACGAGGAAGATACATTTTCGTACGGCTGATCTGCACCTATACTAAGCTGTGTACGGCGTACAAAATGTACAAACTACTATCACGGTTGGTCTGGTCGTGACTCAGGTGATCGACCAATGGTACAAGAGGAAGATACATTTGTGTACGGCTGATCTGCACCTATACTAAGCTGTGTACGGCGTACAAAATGAATAAACTACTCTCACAGTCGGTCTGACCGAGTCTCAGGCGACCGACCAATCTACTTTCCCTTTAAATACTTTCACTGCTAACCTTTCCTCCCACACTACCAAATCAGCGATACTTTTTTTAAGCACAGTTAGAAAATAGTGACAAACAATCACCTACAATTTGATTGACAATACTGAGGAAACGGAATGATAATGGATGTTAGTCTACAATAGTTTATGCGCTTTATTGTGTTATCAATATACTTTAGTTTGACATGGTATCTAGGATTACACTTTGTTAGTACTGTAGTATTCGCTGATATACATTATATGTCTCGATAATCGTAGGTGAATATACTAGTGAGAGTACAGCTGTTTAGTCATCATGTAGCACGACTGTCAATTAGGCCTAACCGAGAACAGAAGCATTAGTAACAACAGGTTGTTTGGTCGACTTCTGGTATTAATGATTTGTTCATTGATATAAAGGGTGTTCCAAAAGTTCGAGGACTGTTGAACATTGTTTAGACCGTTACAGATAAAGGTACAAAACTTTGCACATTGCTGTATTTTGAGGACAAAGAAACTGTCTCTCTGTTTCTTTATGACTTAATAAGGTTTTTTATGGTATACCTATTGACATAATGCTGAAGAAGTTGCAGTTTTATGGAATACAAGACAACTCGATAGGCATTTTTGACTCGAGTCTTTAACTCTACTAGATTTAAAGATAAGATTTTTGTGTGGCTAGTGGATAACCCATATTATTCTATCGAAGAATTTTTGAGTCTTAATATTAAGTCTAAAATATGAAATTCGATAAACTAATGTATGACTGTGCCTTTTATTTTCTATTGATCAACGGCAATAAAGATTCTTGATTCTTGAAAATTCAACCGTCCTCGCACTTTTGGAACACCCTGTATATAAGGAGTTCATAGTAATATGGATCTCACGTGGTAATACTGATCATCATGTATGTCTAAATTATACCAATGAGAACAATGCAAACAAATATGAAAGTGTTCCTTTATATAAGGAGTTCATAGTACGAGTAGTATGGATCTCACGAGGTAATACTGAACATCTTGTATGTCTAAATTATACCAATGAGAACAATGCGAACAAATATGAAAGTGTTCCTTTATATAAGGAGTTCATAGTACGAGTAGTATGGATCTCACGAGGTAATACTGAACATCTTGTATGTCTAAATTATACCAATGAGAACAATGCAAACAAATATGAAAGTGTTCCTTTATATAAGGAGTTCATAGTACGAGTAGTATGGATCTCACGAGGTAATACTGAACATCTTGTATGTCTAAATTATACCAATGAGAACAATGCAAACAAATATGAAAGTGTTCCTTTATATAAGGAGTTCATAGTACGAGTAGTATGGATCTCACGTGGTAATACTGATCATCTTGTATGTCTAAGTTATACCAATGAGAACAATGCAAACAAATATGAAAGTGTTCCTTTATATAAGGAGTTCATAGTACGAGTAGTATGGATCTCACGTGGTAATACTGATCATCTTGTATGTCTAAGTTATACCAATGAGAACAATGCAAACAAATATGAAAGTGTTCCTTTATATAAGGAGTTCATAGTACGAGTAGTATGGATCTCACGAGGTAATACTGAACATCTTGTATGTCTAAGTTATACCAATGAGAACAATGCAAACAAATATGAAAGTGTTCCTTTATATAAGGAGTTCATAGTACGAGTAGTATGGATCTCACGAGGTAATACTGAACATCTTGTATGTCTAAGTTATACCAATGAGAACAATGCAAACAAATATGAAAGTGTTCCTTTATATAAGGAGTTCATAGTACGAGTAGTATGGATCTCACGTGGTAATACTGATCACCTTGTATGTCTAAGTTATACCAATGAGAACAATGCAAACAAATATGAAAGTGTTCCTTTATATAAGGAGTTCATAGTACGAGTAGTATGGATCTCAAATGGTAATACTGATCACCTTGTATGTCTAAGTTATACCAATGAGAACAATGCAAACAAATATGAAAGTGTTCCTTTATATAAGGAGTTCATAGTAGTATGGATCTCACGTGGTAATACTGATCACCTTGTATGTCTAAGTTATACCAATGAGAACAATGCAAACAAATATGAAAGTGTTCCTTTATATAAGGAGTTCATAGTAGTATGGATCTCACGTGGTAATACTGATCACCTTGTATGTCTAAGTTATACCAATGAGAACAATGCAAACAAATATGAAAGTGTTCCTTTATATAAGGAGTTCATAGTAGTATGGATCTCACGTGGTAATACTGATCATCTTGTATGTCTAAGTTATACCAATGAGAACAATGCAAACAAATATGAAAGTGTTCCTTTATATAAGGAGTTCATAGTACGAGTAGTATGGATCTCACGAGGTAATACTGATCATCTTGTATGTCTAAGTTATACCAATGAGAACAATGCAAACAAATATGAAAGTGTTCCTTTATATAAGGAGTTCATAGTAGTATGGATCTCACGTGGTAATACTGATCATCTTGTATGTCTAAGTTATACCAATGAGAACAATGCAAACAAATATGAAAGTGTTCCTTTATATAAGGAGTTCATAGTAGTATGGATCTCACGTGGTAATACTGATCACCTTGTATGTCTAAGTTATACCAATGAGAACAATGCAAACAAATATGAAAGTGTTCCTTTATATAAGGAGTTCATAGTACGAGTAGTATGGATCTCACGTGGTAATACTGATCATCTTGTATGTCTAAGTTATACCAATGAGAACAATGCAAACAAATATGAAAGTGTTCCTTTATATAAGGAGTTCATAGTAGTATGGATCTCACGTGGTAATACTGATCACCTTGTATGTCTAAGTTATACCAATGAGAACAATGCAAACAAATATGAAAGTGTTCCTTTATATAAGGAGTTCATAGTAGTATGGATCTCACGTGGTAATACTGATCACCTTGTATGTCTAAGTTATACCAATGAGAACAATGCAAACAAATATGAAAGTGTTCCTTTATATAAGGAGTTCATAGTACGAGTAGTATGGATCTCACGTGGTAATACTGATCATCTTGTATGTCTAAGTTATACCAATGAGAACAATGCAAACAAATATGAAAGTGTTCCTTTATATAAGGAGTTCATAGTACGAGTAGTATGGATCTCACGAGGTAATACTGATCATCTTGTATGTCTAAGTTATACCAATGAGAACAATGCAAACAAATATGAAAGTGTTCCTTTATATAAGGAGTTCATAGTACGAGTAGTATGGATCTCACGTGGTAATACTGATCATCTTGTATGTCTAAGTTATACCAATGAGAACAATGCAAACAAATATGAAAGTGTTCCTTTATATAAGGAGTTCATAGTACGAGTAGTATGGATCTCACGAGGTAATACTGATCATCTTGTATGTCTAAGTTATACCAATGAGAACAATGCAAACAAATATGAAAGTGTTCCTTTATATAAGGAGTTCATAGTAGTATGGATCTCACGTGGTAATACTGATCATCTTGTATGTCTAAGTTATACCAATGAGAACAATGCAAACAAATATGAAAGTGTTCCTTTATATAAGGAGTTCATAGTAGTATGGATCTCACGTGGTAATACTGATCACCTTGTATGTCTAAGTTATACCAATGAGAACAATGCAAACAAATATGAAAGTGTTCCTTTATATAAGGAGTTCATAGTACGAGTAGTATGGATCTCACGTGGTAATACTGATCATCTTGTATGTCTAAGTTATACCAATGAGAACAATGCAAACAAATATGAAAGTGTTCCTTTATATAAGGAGTTCATAGTAGTATGGATCTCACGTGGTAATACTGATCACCTTGTATGTCTAAGTTATACCAATGAGAACAATGCAAACAAATATGAAAGTGTTCCTTTATATAAGGAGTTCATAGTAGTATGGATCTCACGTGGTAATACTGATCACCTTGTATGTCTAAGTTATACCAATGAGAACAATGCAAACAAATATGAAAGTGTTCCTTTATATAAGGAGTTCATAGTACGAGTAGTATGGATCTCACGTGGTAATACTGATCATCTTGTATGTCTAAGTTATACCAATGAGAACAATGCAAACAAATATGAAAGTGTTCCTTTATATAAGGAGTTCATAGTACGAGTAGTATGGATCTCACGAGGTAATACTGATCATCTTGTATGTCTAAGTTATACCAATGAGAACAATGCAAACAAATATGAAAGTGTTCCTTTATATAAGGAGTTCATAGTACGAGTAGTATGGATCTCACGTGGTAATACTGATCATCTTGTATGTCTAAGTTATACCAATGAGAACAATGCAAACAAATATGAAAGTGTTCCTTTATATAAGGAGTTCATAGTACGAGTAGTATGGATCTCACGAGGTAATACTGATCATCTTGTATGTCTAAGTTATACCAATGAGAACAATGCAAACAAATATGAAAGTGTTCCTTTATATAAGGAGTTCATAGTAGTATGGATCTCACGAGGTAATACTGAACATCTTGTATGTCTAAGTTATACCAATGAGAACAATGCAAACAAATATGAAAGTGTTCCTTTATATAAGGAATTCATAGTAGTAAGGATCTCACGAGGTAATACTGATCATCTTGTATGTCTAAGTTATACCAATGAGAACAATGCAAACAAATATGAAAGTGTTCCTTTATATAAGGAGTTCATAGTAGTATGGATCTCACGAGGTAATACTGATCATCTTGTATGTCTAAGTTATACCAATGAGAACAATGCAAACAAATATGAAAGTGTTCCTTTATATAAGGAGTTCATAGTACGAGTAGTATGGATCTCACGAGGTAATACTGATCATCTTGTATGTCTAAGTTATACCAATGAGAACAATGCAAACAAATATGAAAGTGTTCCTTTATATAAGGAGTTCATAGTAGTATGGATCTCACGAGGTAATACTGAACATCTTGTATGTCTAAGTTATACCAATGAGAACAATGCAAACAAATATGAAAGTGTTCCTTTATATAAGGAGTTCATAGTAGTATGGATCTCACGAGGTAATACTGATCATCTTGTATGTCTAAGTTATACCAATGAGAACAATGCAAACAAATATGAAAGTGTTCCTTTATATAAGGAGTTCATAGTACGAGTAGTATGGATCTCACGAGGTAATACTGAACATCTTGTATGTCTAAGTTATACCAATGAGAACAATGCAAACAAATATGAAAGTGTTCCTTTATATAAGGAGTTCATAGTACGAGTAGTATGGATCTCACGAGGTAATACTGATCATCTTGTATGTCTAAGTTATACCAATGAGAACAATGCAAACAAATATGAAAGTGTTCCTTTATATAAGGAGTTCATAGTACGAGTAGTATGGATCTCACGTGGTAATACTGATCATCTTGTATGTCTAAGTTATACCAATGAGAACAATGCAAACAAATATGAAAGTGTTCCTTTATATAAGGAGTTCATAGTACGAGTAGTATGGATCTCACGAGGTAATACTGATCATCTTGTATGTCTAAGTTATACCAATGAGAACAATGCAAACAAATATGAAAGTGTTCCTTTATATAAGGAGTTCATAGTAGTATGGATCTCACGAGGTAATACTGAACATATTGTATGTCTAAGTTATACCAATGAGAACAATGCAAACAAATATGAAAGTGTTCCTTTATATAAGGAGTTCATAGTAGTATGGATCTCACGAGGTAATACTGATCATCTTGTATGTCTAAGTTATACCAATGAGAACAATGCAAACAAATATGAAAGTGTTCCTTTATATAAGGAGTTCATAGTACGAGTAGTATGGATCTCACGAGGTAATACTGATCATCTTGTATGTCTAAGTTATACCAATGAGAACAATGCAAACAAATATGAAAGTGTTCCTTTATATAAGGAGTTCATAGTAGTATGGATCTCACGAGGTAATACTGAACATCTTGTATGTCTAAGTTATACCAATGAGAACAATGCAAACAAATATGAAAGTGTTCCTTTATATAAGGAGTTCATAGTAGTATGGATCTCACGAGGTAATACTGATCATCTTGTATGTCTAAGTTATACCAATGAGAACAATGCAAACAAATATGAAAGTGTTCCTTTATCATTTTATATCTATTTACTTCTTTGTATTTATTTTTCGACGTATGTTAACAATTGTAGATATGAGTTAAATAAATTGACGTAGGAGTTGCAACAAACACTCCGAATTCCATAAAAATGTAGCTCAGATAAAAATTAACACCTGACGACCCGTTAATTTTTAATGAATTACCCCATTGCTCTTTTCTAACAATAGTTCACCTGTGAAATGTGCTCTAGAAAACAAAAGTGGTTTTGTACTCGAGTTATGTTTTCAGAAAGTGACTAATTTGCACACTGAACATGAATACTGTATATTACATTCATGAAAGATAAGTACTACGAAATAAGTAACATTTACAAATTACACATCACCTTATTGATTCAGTAGGAAAAAGTAATTTTCAATTTTAATAATCTATTTAACAAAATTACGAATTTTTTACGATCCGAATTTCCTTTTTTAAACATAAATTGTCACCCAGCGTTTTCAAAATATCGAATTTTCAATTAAGTGTAACAGTGATGATACATGATGTCCTATCAGTTGAGCAAATACGTATGACTTATCATGTTTTATAACAATGTAGGCCTACCACAATTACATGTTTTTACACTTACGCATTGTCTTAAATGCTTCATTGCGTTACGTACCTGAAACAGAGGAAAGACATACATTAGAAGTTGCATTTAGTAAGTCGCAGTGATTAATACTACATATACGTTAAACGGCACTTGCTAATAATTCAAGATGATTTGTTCAGTTCCAATAAAACTCAGCAGAGGTAAGTTCTGTCTATGAACATGTCTGTGCATAACTACTGGACTAGGAACGACCTGAAACTAACATTTCAACACGACAGTGGACAATATAAATGATTTTTAAAGTATACACCACTTTTTCTTCTTTATGAGGTCTCCACATATTCAACACTTCGTTCCACGCGTAATTTCTGTTCACTTTATCGTAGTGCAAGGGATGTGATAGGTTTAAAAAAAACGGATTATTTTTATATTCGGTGATGAATAACAATGTAACCACTCGATTATTTCAACCAAACTCTACTAAAGAAACAAGTGAACTGAACAATCATCTTGCACTCGCGCCGATCCTTGGGCCCACACTATCGGACCCCGAACAAGATATAGAATCGATCTTCTTTTTGATATTTTTCCAAAATACAGCTTCCAGTATGCTCACCTTCGAGTCCTCTCCGATAACATACCGATAACGGTCTTGTTCGGTGAAAACCTGGCTAACTAACGGACTTTCCACCTTCGATTCCCCTTTCCTTTAATCATTGCTCGATCGGAGACATCATATCGGACTCAGTTTTTCCGGCAGCGTTTTGTAAGAAACTGACAGGTACCATCAAGGAGCATGACATGAATCGACTAGACAGGCTTGGAGGGGGGGTTCAACAGCCGATGAACACATTATCAGACAAGTGTCTCGACGACTGCTGTAATTATTTGGCTGAAATTGATTACCTTGAGTAATTTCCAATATTATTATTCAAATCTCAAATGTAAATGTAATTTCATGGCAAAGCAACATTTTAGACGTATTATAATTTTAATTAATTCACTCACTATACTCAGAGTACTCAACGTCAAGGAAAAGAAAGACATTTTGAAAAATCACGCTCAAAATCGTAAATACAGCAAATATGTTGTTATAACGTTGATCAATTCGTTAAAAAA
This sequence comes from Stictocephala bisonia, assembly GCA_035578905.1. Lineage (NCBI taxonomy): Eukaryota > Metazoa > Arthropoda > Insecta > Hemiptera > Membracidae > Stictocephala > Stictocephala bisonia. The sequence goes on along the minus strand of JAQJVL010000397.1, from coordinate 391,638 downwards.
GAATCAATACATTTGAAAACAAAAACAAATTTTCAATATAATGCACATGTCCACGGTGTAAGTTCAACGACTCGTGAAATTTTAACAACAACGAAGTTTAACATTTTTCTTTAACTTGACATTTTGTGGATTGCACGTTTTAAGTATATAAAATGTTAATTTACACAGACAATATAACGAAAAGAATAAGCGTATGTTGATTTTGAAAATTAGTTTTTGAAAATCAACCAGGTGCTTTGAAATACTAATATAGACTTAGGTAATTTTAACTTTGGTCTTAGATGAGGAAGAAACTTGCCGGACAACGGCTACTAATTCATGCCAGATTATCAGTGGGTGGGAATTTCCATTCCATAAACCACATTTCCTCTTTATTTTGTATATATCATTTTAAAACTAAACTACTTAACTTTAAAGTTAATATGTTACATTTTCAAAAGCACGACAATTAAAACAACTTGAGAAAACTACATTAAGAAAAGTTACATACTTCATTTTTACCAACAGACTTAAAGAGTCTACAGAGGTTGTCGGCCATGTTGGTTTTAATCCCATAAAAACAATCTTATTTGCGAATCTATATTTTTTCGTTATTTATTGACCACAAGTTGTGTATGAAGTGTAATTTTAAACGTTATCATATTGCGCATTAGGTTTGCTTTCGATATTTTGAATACAAACGCCTAGTTTGGAAAAAATAGATCAAAATAAAAGCTTGAACCTGAATCTTTTTTTATATTTTCTCTATAAAACTAATTAGGAATTCACAAAGCAATTCCAACGCGCAATTTTATTCTTGATCAAATGCAATTTGTTTCGAAAAATCCGTTTAAAAATAACTGTTTAGTTAGAATACACATGATTGTGTGTCCGGTTCGAAAATTACACTGTTTTTATGGGATTAAAACCAAAATGGCCGACAGCCTCTGTAAACTCCTTTAAATCGCGTCCACACGATGCATTAGTTAATACAAAAACCATAAGTGTCAAAAGTATAAAAAAGTATAATTTTAAACATTTCATTCCTTTTATTGATTAGTGTCTAAGCTGTAGATATACTAAGTGGGATATGCCTACTTGTCTTTGCATTTTTGATCCAACAACAATGCGGCCAAATTGGTTTAGAAACTATGGGTCCTCGGTCACTTGTTATTAAAACAACACAAGGTCAGTTACGCCCGATAATGGACCACAGATAACGAGTGGTGTGATCACAGACGCTAGAAACTTTCCGAGACCTCTTTTAGAATTGATTTTATTCAACACATAGCTGAAATTACAAATTTGAATAGTTAGGAGTCAAAATTCCATAAATTACGAAGAATGTTCTAAAGCGAGACTTGTACTTGGTTTCCGTAACTCTCAGTGGACATGAGTTTCCCTCTAAATTTACATATTTAAAATTTCTCAGTCCCATTTAAAATAATTAATTTTTGCTTATTTTGACGAAATTTCACTTGTTTAGTACGGTAAGCCTAAATGAATCTTTGGTCGGAAAAATTAACGATAAATACGATTTTTGTAAAAGGCTTCCGAACTGCATATTGTTATGAACATTTTTATTATATGCTAAACCAAGATAAGAAGAGGCAGCCGTGGGTCTAATGACATGACCGTCGTCCGCCCCTTGTCGTTAACAAATTAGTCAAGGCAATTTACATACTGTTTACAATTTCTCAGCCCCACTTCAAATAATTTATTCTTGCTTATTTTGACAAAATTTCACTTGTTTAGTAAGCCTACATAAATCTTCGGTCGAAAAATAGTAATGATAAATAAGATTTTTGTGAAAGGCTTCCGAACAGCATGTTGTTATGAAAATTGTTATTATAGGCTAAGCCAAGCTAAGAAGAGGCAGCCGAGGGTCTAATGACATCATAACTGTCTGCCATCTTGTCGTAAACAAATTAAATTTCAACTTTTAGTACTTGGCATTGTAATTGAGAATTATTGTTATGAATGGATTCTATTGGTATATTTTAAAATACATGCCAGTTTTCGACCCAAATTAATCGGGCAATTTTAAGTGTTTAACGCCTAAAATTGTTTATTTAATGTTCGTTTACAGGCACCCTTAATATTGTCCGATTGATTTGGGTCAAAAACTGACATAAATTTTTAAAAATTGATTAAAATCCATTGATAACAATAATGTTTAATTGCAATGTCAAGGGTTCAAATTTGAACTAGCGTGCGCATGCGCCTTAACTAATTCTTTACTATAAGGGTGCGGACGGCGGTCAGGGCATTGTCATTAGATCCGGACTGCCTCTTCTTAGGTTGACTTAGCCTATATGCGTCGTCTGCACCCGTACAGCATAACTATGAATGCAAAGGAACAACAAGAGAATCGTTTTTTGAATGTATGATAGTGCAAATATAAAACCAAGTCCCCTTAAAATCACATACGACGATTACTTTGACTGAAGGAATGGCGAATAGAACTATAGCAGACAGTAGTGTGTATGGTACAAAACATTTCTCTGACGGACTATACAGTATAGTGGTAATCTGGGTGGTAATAAGTGGTATCTGGGCTTTCCGTTTAATGTCTTCGTTGGTAGGGGTTTTCTTGGGAGGAAATTGTTTGCTTTGTAAATCCCATTGCCTTATTATATAACAGTGAAACAGTGTTTCGAGCAAGTGACGTGATTATATATTCCTCGCAATATTATCAGCTGTTCACATGCAGGCGTCTCTCGAACAAGATAGCCTAAATCTAAGGGCAGAATAAATGCAAGAACGTATATTAATTTGCTTCCGAGAGTAGACGTGTTAGAGAAGGGAGTGAGTACAACTTAGTTATTTACAACTTCATCTTAAAACGAAATAACCGACACCCCACGGTATTAATGAAATAATATTTAAGTCTATTTTTCGGTAAAAAGTCTACTCTTAAAACAACTTTATTATATATTTAAATGCCATATACAACGTTTATCACTATACCCACTCCTCATTCCCTAAAACTGACTTGTTACAAACTGGTGAGTTTCGGTGACGAGAGCTCAGACAACAGCCGACCGGATTCACCTCGCCACCGGCCGTCCTTGGTGGTCGTCCAAATGTCAGGAGGCAGTTGTACTCATATGGACGCTGACCACGACGGTCGGTAGGTAAGTCTCGGCAAGAAGAAAGCAACCGGCTGGACACACCTCACCAAAGAACGAATTTGTCCTCGGTAGCTGTCAAAATTTCAGGGGGCAGTTGTCCTATGTTAGGTGCTGACTGACCACGACGGTCGGTAGGTAAGTTTCGACGACAAAAGACCAGCCAGCCGGATAAAACCTGCTACCGGCCGTCCTTGGAGGCCGGCCATCCAAATGTCAGGGAGCAGTTGTCCGGACCTGGGCGCACACCACGAAAGTCGGTTAGTGCGTTTAAGTGACGAGAGACCAGGGCAACGAATGCGTCCTGGTACTGGCTGTCCTTGGTTGGGGGGGGTTATTGTCCTCAGCTGGGCGTAAACCACGACAGTCGGTTTGTGCGTTTCGGCGACGAGAGACCAGCCGAACAAATACACCCTTGTACCGGCTGCCCTTGGTCAGGAAGTTGTTGTCCTCAGCTGGGCGTTGACCACAACAGTCGGTTGGCGAGTTTCGACGACTAGATGAACGGATACATCCTGGTACCGGTTGTTCTCAGCTAGGAATTGACCACGACTACCAAATGATGATTTTTCGACGATGTGAGAATAGCCGAACGGATATATCCACCTACTGGATGTCCTTGGTCAAGGGGTTATTCTCCTCACCTAGGCGCTAACCACGACTTCCGAGTGATGAGTTTCGACGTCGTGAGAATAGCCGAACAGATACATTCTCGTACTGGATGTCCTGGGTGAAGGGGCTATTTTCCTCAGCTAGGCACTGACCAGAACTGTCGGTAGGTACATTTCGGCGACGAAAGAGCAGCCGGCACGATTCACGCTGTTATAGGCCATCCTTGTTACTGGTAGTGAGAATCGGCGACGAGAGTGTCACCAGAAGGCGAATCTGTCGAAACAGTGGGTCACTAGAAGGCAGGTTTGTCGAATGAGTGTGTCACCAGAAAGCGGGTTTGTCGATAGAGCGGATCACAAGTAAGCGGGTTTGTCGAAACAGTGGGTCAACAGAAGGCGGTTTGTCGATAGAGCGGATTACTAGTAGGCGGGTTTGTCGAAAGAGTAGGTCAACAGAAGGCGTTTTGTCGATAGAGCGTATTACTAGTAGCGAGTTTGTCGAAACAGTGGGTCAACAGAAGGCGGTTTGTCGATAGAGCGTATTACTAGTAGCGGGTTTGTCGAAACAGTGGGTCAACAGAAGGCGGTTTGTCGATAGAGCGTATTACTAGTAGCGGGTTTGTCGAAACAGTGGGTCAACAAAAGGCGGTTTGTCGATAGAGCGTATTACTAGTAGCGGGTTTGTCGAAACAGTGGGTCAACAGCAGGCGGTTTGTCGATAGAGCGTATTACTAGTAGCGGGTTTGTCGAAACAGTGGGTCACCAGTAGGCGGTTTGTCGATAGAGCGTATTACTAGTAGCGGATTTGTCGAAACAGTGGGTCAACAGAAGGCGGTTTGTCGATAGAGCGTATTACTAGTAGCGGGTTTGTCGAAACAGTGGGTCAACAAAAGGCGGTTTGTCGATAGAGCGTATTACTAGTAGCGGGTTTGTCGAAACAGTGGGTCAACAGCAGGCGGTTTGTCGATAGAGCGTATTACTAGTAGCGGGTTTGTCGAAACAGTGGGTCACCAGTAGGCGGTTTGTCGATAGAGCGTATTACTAGTAGCGAGTTTGTCGAAACAGTGGGTCAACAGAAGGCGGTTTGTCGATAGAGCGTATTACTAGTAGCGGATTTGTCGAAACAGTGGGTCAACAGAAGGCGGTTTGTCGATAGAGCGTATTACTAGTAGCGGGTTTGTCGAAACAGTGGGTCAACAAAAGGCGGTTTGTCGATAGAGCGTATTACTAGTAGCGGGTTTGTCGAAACAGTGGGTCAACAGCAGGCGGTTTGTCGATAGAGCGTATTACTAGTAGCGGGTTTGTCGAAACAGTGGGTCACCAGTAGGCGGTTTGTCGATAGAGCGTATTACTAGTAGCGGGTTTGTCGAAACAGTGGGTCAACAAAAGGCGGTTTGTCGATAGAGCGTATTACTAGTAGCGGGTTTGTCGAAACAGTGGGTCAACAGAAGGCGGTTTGTCGATAGAGCGTATTACTAGTAGCGGGTTTGTCGAAACAGTGGGTCAACAAAAGGCGGTTTGTCGATAGAGCGTATTACTAGTAGCGGGTTTGTCGAAACAGTGGGTCAACAGAAGGCGGTTTGTCGATAGAGCGTATTACTAGTAGCGGGTTTGTCGAAACAGTGGGTCAACAAAAGGCGGTTTGTCGATAGAGCGTATTACTAGTAGCGGGTTTGTCGAAACAGTGGGTCACCAGTAGGCGGTTTGTCGATAGAGCGTATTACTAGTAGCGGGTTTGTCGAAACAGTGGGTCAACAGAAGGCGGTTTGTCGATAGAGCGTATTACTAGTAGCGGGTTTGTCGAAACAGTGGGTCAACAGAAGGCGGTTTGTCGATAGAGCGTATTACTAGTAGCGGGTTTGTCGAAACAGTGGGTCAACAGAAGGCGGTTTGTCGATAGAGCGTATTACTAGTAGCGGGTTTGTCGAAACAGTGGGTCAACAGAAGGCGGTTTGTCGATAGAGCGTATTACTAGTAGCGGGTTTGTCGAAACAGTGGGTCAACAGAAGGCGGTTTGTCGATAGAGCGTATTACTAGTAGCGGGTTTGTCGAAACAGTGGGTCACCAGTAGGCGGGTTTGTCGATAGAGCGTATTACTAGTAGCGGGTTTGTCGAAACAGTGGGTCAACAGAAGGCGGTTTGTCGATAGAGCGTATTACTAGTAGCGGGTTTGTCGAAACAGTGGGTCACCAGTAGGCGGGTTTGTCGATAGAGCGTATTACTAGTAGCGGGTTTGTCGAAACAGTGGGTCACCAGTAGGCGGGTTTGTCGATAGAGCGGATTACTAGTAGCGGGTTTGTCGAAACAGTGGGTCACCAGTAGGCGGTTTGTCGATAGAGCGGATTACTAGTAGCGGGTTTGTCGAAACAGTGGGTCACCATTAGGCGGTTTGTCGATAGAGCGGATTACTAGTAGCGGGTTTGTCGAAACAGTGGGTCACCAGTAGGCGGTTTGTCGATAGAGCGGATTACTAGTAGCGGGTTTGTCGAAACAGTGGGTCACCAGTAGGCGGTTTGTCGATAGAGCGGATTACTAGTAGCGGGTTTGTCGAAACAGTGGGTCACCAGTAGGCGGGTTTGTCGATAGAGCGGATTACTAGTAGCGGGTTTGTCGAAACAGTGGGTCACCAGTAGGCGGTTTGTCGATAGAGCGGATTACTAGTAGCGGGTTTGTCGAAACAGTGGGTCACCAGTAGGCGGTTTGTCGATAGAGCGTATTACTAGTAGCGGGTTTGTCGAAACAGTGGGTCACCAGTAGGCGGTTTGTCGATAGAGCGGATTACTAGTAGCGGGTTTGTCGAAACAGTGGGTCACCAGTAGGCGGTTTGTCGATAGAGCGGATTACTAGTAGCGGGTTTGTCGAAACAGTGGGTCACCAGTAGGCGGTTTGTCGATAGAGCGGATTACTAGTAGCGGGTTTGTCGAAACAGTGGGTCACCAGTAGGCGGTTTGTCGATAGAGCGTATTACTAGTAGCGGGTTTGTCGAAACAGTGGGTCAACAGAAGGCGGTTTGTCGATAGAGCGTATTACTAGTAGCGGGTTTGTCGAAACAGTGGGTCACCAGTAGGCGGGTTTGTCGATAGAGCGTATTACTAGTAGCGGGTTTGTCGAAACAGTGGGTCACCAGTAGGCGGTTTGTCGATAGAGCGTATTACTAGTAGCGGGTTTGTCGAAACAGTGGGTCACCAGTAGGCGGGTTTGTCGATAGAGCGTATTACGAGTAGCGGGTTTGTCGAAACAGTGGGTCACCAGTAGGCGGGTTTGTCGATAGAGCGTATTACTAGTAGCGGGTTTGTCGAAACAGTGGGTCACCAGTAGGCGGGTTTGTCGATAGAGCGTATTACGAGTAGCGGGTTTGTCGAAACAGTGGGTCACCAGTAGGCGGGTTTGTCGATAGAGCGTATTACGAGTAGCGGGTTTGTCGAAACAGTGGGTCACCAGTAGGCGGGTTTGTCGATAGAGCGTATTACGAGTAGCGGGTTTGTCGAAACAGTGGGTCACCAGTAGGCGGGTTTGTCGATAGAGCGTATTACGAGTAGCGGGTTTGTCGAAACAGTGGGTCACCAGTAGGCGGTTTGTCGATAGAGCGTATTACGAGTAGCGGGTTTGTCGAAACAGTGGGTCACCAGTAGGCGGGTTTGTCATGTTTGTAAGAGATGGACGTTAGTAATTGAGCGAGGTTGAATGGACATTGAGAATAGCATTTAGGGTTATCATGATACCCAGTTAGACATATCCTTTTTGTTGATATGCTTCTCATATGACATGACACTTAATATATACAATTCATACGTATATAAACCGACCCATTGTTACATATTTTCGTTCAATGTATAAAACTTGGGCCCCAGAAATTATCTTAATTTTTACATTCTGCATGTTCTCGTGTTTTTGTGTTAATATGAATTACATCAAAGATATTTTAATAATAATACAATTATTAGCTGATTAATACATTATTTAATGGCGGATCTAAAAGCCCACTTACTTCAATTATATAAACTAATTTGTTTTAACTAACTGTTGTATACAAGAAGTCTAATGAGGACATTTTATCTGCTGAACGCCCGAGTGACTGTGCCAACAGACTGGGTTGACCCACTCAAGATATATTCCGAGCTAGTTGTGTCGACGCGTAAATCAACAGTTTTACGGCAGCTACATATGTCCATTCGGTTTCTTAAGTTTTAGGCAACAGTAAGTGGTCTAAACCCTTGGATAAAGACATCGCTTGGTTATCTATAACCATTGATCAATGCTATAACTGAATGGGGGTTTCCACTCGTTTTCACTATCAAGAGAAATTTCCAGTGCCTAGATTGTTTTAGAAACCTGACCAGATAACGCGTTTCTAACGCATTTTTCATGTTAGAAAAAAACAAGTAAACAAATATAACAGCTAATGGAAAATTCTCGGATTACAACGGCATTGGTGCCTTTTCACATTTAGATATTAATAAAGGTAATCCTGTCTTGGTGACATTCATTTATTCTAGTTCGTTAAGGTACAAAATAATTCCTACCGACAACTCCTTCAATGAAAAATAATTTCTACCGACAACTCCTTCAACGACAAATAATTTCTACCGACAACTCCTTCCATGAAAAATAATTTCTACCCACAACTCCTTCAATGAAAAATAATTTCTACCGACAACTCCTTCAATGAAAAATAATTTCTACCGACAACTCCTTCAATGAAAAATAATTTCTACCGACAACTCCTTCAATGAAAAATAATTTCTACAGACAACTCCTTCCATGAAAAATAATTTCTGCCGACAACTCCTTCAATGAAAAATAATTTCGACCGACAACTCCTTCAACGAAAAATAATTTCTACCGACAACTCCTTCAATGAAAAATAATTTCTACCAACAACTCCTTCAATGAAAAATAATTTCTACCAACAACTTCTTCAATAAAAAATAATTTCTACCGTCAACTCCTTCAACGAAAAATAATTTCTACAGACAACTCCTTCAATGAAAAATAATTTCTACCGACAACTTCTTCAATGAAAAATAATTTCTACCGACAACTCCTTCAACGACAAATAATTTCTACCGACAACTCCTTTAATGAAAAATAATTTCTACAGACAACTCCTTCAATGAAAAATAATTTCTACCGACAACTACTTCAATGAAAAATAATTTCTTCTGACAACTCCTTCAATGAAAAATAATTTCTACCGACAACTCCTTCAACGAAAAATAATTTCTACGACAACTCCTTCAAAGAAAAATAATTTCTACCGACAACTCCTTCAACGAAAAATAATTTCTACCAACAACTCCTTCAATGAAAAATAATCATTTCTATGACAAACTTATAGGCATACTTGCGATTAACCACAGCATTATATGTAACAACATATGTTAAATTAATTATTTTAACATTTTATATCACAAGAAACCATTTGCATGGTACATATGAAAATGTAATGATAACCACTCATAAAGAAGGGTTTAAAGCTTAGACGTGCAGTGCGACACGCTGATTGTACTAATTTTACATACACAAGAAAATGACCTCTACATAATACCCATGTTAAATCTTCTCTAATCAAGTAAAAACATAGCTCCAATGGCCCTCCTTTAAAGAGTCTTTTCATTAGCCAATTTTAACAATAAATTTTAACAAATTCTTAAATTACTGCCTAGTGTAGATTTTTATTATTATTATTTATTTTTTAATTCGTAGGAGTATGACACATTTAAGTTCGTACGTTACAAATAGCACAGTAAACTGATTTAAATATACTTAGCAATCAACATTCTCCGCCACAAAATACAAAACTACAAATAACATTTATTTTTATCGGAAAATACGTAACGCATCGGCTTAGTAGTTGATTGGTTTATGGAGACCAATCAACTACTAAGTCTTATGGAGACCAACATTGATGTTGATTGGTCTTATGGAGAATGGATCCAAGATGGTCGACTACTCCACTTCCCCTTAGTCTTTTTCAGTGATTCTACAAAATTACAAATCTCACATAGCTACAAAGAAATTCAACAGCTACAAACAAGTGTAACAAAGAAATTCAGTCTTCCAGACCATTCCTTATTTTATTCCATCTGTTCTCTTCTGACCCTCCATATTCTCCCTGCCGGACTTCTTCCTATCTCCTCTCTCATCTCAAACCTGAAGGACGATGAAGGGTGTTATTGAAAAAGTAAGGGATGTTAGCGGCAAGTATTTTTGTAGGTGTACCATACGTTCAAAATTCCATAATGACCAATTAATGTGGTGTAATCAAAAGATTTCGAGCTGATGTATCTTTTGATTATAGGCGATGGGCGTTACCTTCAAGTTGATTATAAGAGAGGAATTCCATCTCCAAGTTTCTATTGGTAACTGGTTTTATACGATAAATTTACATTTAAAAATTGAAAATGTGAAAGGTGAAAAAGTAATTTATTCATCTAAATAGGATTCCAGAGGTATAAATTAATAAATGGCATATCTTACATTCTTACATATGAGACGCCGACACAACGTTGTGCGTATTTTAAGGCGAATATGAATGATTATATGAGTCTAGGATGAGTGTGGATGGTGTAGTCTGGTTACTAACTGAGTTCAACTGATCCTCAAAAAGGGCAATTTATTAATAGCCCAACAGCCAGAGCAACTAAGGGACCTACAGCTTTACGTGGAATCCAAACCACGTAGTGCTGGTCTGATTTTCAGCTAATTGACAAGTCAGTTATCTCCCCCACACAACATCCGCACAATGATTAATACCCAACATGGACACTTCAGACTTCTCTAGTAGTGTCCACTCCGATAGCAACCACCAAGCGGACGCCATGTCGGTATTAAGAGAACCGAGCATAGAATCTATCGCCTACAATCTCCCAAACACGTCCCCAAGTAGCTGGGTTACAGCACTGCGCCACCAGTGCCGACTCGTAGAAAGGGAATGGTCCCTATTTAAGACAATAGTCTCAACAATGTTTATTTAATTTATTAAATTAACATACGACAGTAAAACTTATTGATGTAGGTGTTATCTGTGGATTATCAGATGTGTTGCGCGTAATATCAACAAACAGTCAAAATATATATATAAAAGCCAAATACCACTGACTCATTCACCCATTCTTAAATTAATAACAGCTGTTGTGTAAATAAACATGTTTAATCTTCAGCTGTTAAACAAAAACAAATGGTATTTATACTAATAAATAGGTAGCAACGCAAGTAGTGTCAGAGAGGTGTTATCGAGCGCAGCGAGAGTTTGGGTTGGCACGTGAAGCGTGCAGGGGTGTCCTCTAGTGCTATATATATACTGTAAATAATAAAATTGTGTTTCTGAATAGAATTTTTATTTAAATTTAAAACTTAAGAGTGTTCCAGTTAATCGTTTATATTTTTTTGGTGAAAATTATCTTTTCTACGTACTCCTAGGAATCTTTGAATTGTTAGTATAACAATGTTCATAAATTTTGAGATAAATAACGTAATTATGTGTGATTTTTTATTAATTTGTCTTAAATTAGCTTTTTATTACATTTCAGGCACTTTTGGAATAATACATTACAATATGTTGAAAAATAATACAAGTTGGATATATAAGTAAGCATTGTATCAATTTTTGCACGATATACAAACTTCCTTAAAATTAAAAAATTGACGTATCTAGCTCAAAATCGCAGGAACGTTTATAATTAGTTGAGTTACAATAAAATGTGAGTTTTATGTTTATTTTTTAACGTTTAGTGTTATTGAAGTTTAAAAATAAAAAAATTATAAAATGTTAACCTAATTTTGTTAGTTATTTTTTATTTTCGACTCTAAATTAGATAAAAATATAAAACCGTCTTTATATATCTGTAGAGAATATATTTACAAAAATAATGACACCAAAAGCGTTATAATTTTATTATATCTTTAAAATTAGCGAAACTGCAAATATTTATTTGCACTTATGCAAAATCGGCTGAAAATGGCTCGGCGCCTGGCGGTAGTGTTGGGTGTAGTAAGCGGTTCTGGGACACAACGTAAGTAATCTTCGGTTAAAGGGTTAAAGCTTAGAATATCACATTAAGTCAGCTTGTGGTCGGTGATTTCCCCCCCTTTGACGTCTAAAATTGATGATGTGTCAACGATGCCAACAGAAGGATTGAAGCACTTGTAAACTATGATATGACCGATAAGAGATGAGGAATCTGTAACACGAGTTGGCTCGTTGACTATCTGTACAAGACCCAACAAAAGAATTACATTATTAAGGAACTTTGAGTCAGTTTCGTTAGAATCGAGCATATTTATGTTGAGATCACCCATTAACACGATTCTGTCAGTTTATGGAGAAAACTCAACACACAAAGAATGCAAGAGAGAAATTAAAGTAGAACACGGCATCGCAAGAGATCTATACACAATAAAATACACATACCTTGACACTTAATATGTACGACACCACACAAATATTCTAGACGACTATCTTACAATTGGTTCGATTGTTCCATATTATCGGTCCTACAATTGGTTCGATTGTTCCATATTATCGGTCCTACAACTTTTTCGATATTATCGGTCCAATAGTTGGTTCGATTGTTCGATATTATCGGTGCTACAATTGGTTCGATTGTTCGATATTACGGTCCTACAACTGGTTCGATTGTTCGATATTATCAGTCCTACAATTGGTTCGATATTATCGGTCCAATAGTTGGTTCGATTGTTCTATATTATCGATCCTACAATTGGTTCAATTGTTCAATATTATCGGTCCTACAATTGGTTCCATTGTTTGATATTATCGGTCCTACAATTGGTTCGATTGTTCGATATTATCGGTCCAATAGTTGGTTCGATTGTTCTATATTATCGGTCCTACAATTTATTCGATTGTTCGATATTATCGGTCCTACAATAAACACTCAAACACACGCACAATCTTCGTGTTACCCTTATCGATGACTAACCAATATTTACAATTCTAGTTCGTGGCATTATGGAGTTTTTAAAGTACGGTAGATTAAATATTATGTATATAATGAAGCAAATGTTAATTGTAAAAATGAATAATTTTCGCGTTCTAAACCGAGAATAAAGATAATGGCTAAATACGACTACCAATTACATAGACGATATGGATAGATGTGACAAGTGTACCGGGTCTTTTGACCGGTACATTTCGTTTTTTCCGTCGTAGTCTGCCGGGCTGCCTGAGATTCGCTTTTGCCCGGCGATTCGCGTACTTTGGTGGCCGTTGGCTCAGTTCCGTTTCGTTCCGTGTTCCAGCAGCTTCGGTCAGGTTGGCCTGTCTGTTCAGTTGTCTTGTGCTGCCTGCAGAAATAGACATGTTCGGCTGAGGCTCCTAAAACGTAAGTGTTCTTTTGTAATTTCTAATATTTAATCACCCTTTTGGTGAGAATATTTTGTTTCAATAATATTTAATCGTTCCTACTGGTGTTTTCAGAGTTTTGTTAAATTTGTGTTCTTTGTCTAGATGTTTCTCAGACTAGGTTAAAGCCATGTGCTCCATGTTACTTTTACCGTTAATTACCATTAATGCTTTTTATATCTGCCTTTATTGTCAATAGTAGTTCTGTATAATGTTTTGTTGATCCTTTTTACAGTTGTAGTTACCGATTTACCATATTTTTTGTTCTTTGCCAATAACCTAGCCTAGCTGTACCCTTTGATTTTCATGTTATAGCCTATTGCTCATGTATCCCTAGCCTAGTTTGTCATTTTTAGTTCCATATACGTAATTAATTCTTTTATAATTTGTTAATTTGTAATTTGTCTTAAATCTAGTTTCCAACATAATTATTCATAGCCTAAAAATTGATCTTTTATGTTTCTAGTGTGAGCCAATCATGTACAATTTTGTCTGTTTCCGTTTTGTTTTGCCATGTCTGTATTAGGGGTTATGTGTAGTATTTTTGTTGTGATGGCTGGACTGTTTTTAATGTGCTGTGGTTGCCTTGCAGTCCAGGGTCCTTGAGTGGGACGTTCAGCCCTCGGCCTGCCGTCCGGGGATTGTCTACCATCTGCACTGCTAGCCTGGCCTGAGGACCATGTTGGAGCCTGGAGTTGTCCGCTACCCGCCCTACATCTTTGGTGGTAGAAGTCTTCTGTCCTCAGGTCAGTGCGTTCTATGTCGTTTTTTCCGGCGGCTGAGCTGGGGGTTTTGATGTGGATTTTTAATTTATCAAAAGAAAAACAAAAAAGAAAAGGGCAGTGAAGTATAAGAAAAAAAAAGAAGAGAATAAAAAATTTGTGGAACTTTATGTGGCCTAGGCCTAAAAACTAGAAAAATGATGCAACACAGCCATGGGGACATTGCTAGAGATATATATATTTCAAATTTGAGAAAAAAAAGAGGAAAAAGCTTATGTTGATATTTATTGTTAGTTATTTAGTTAGTTTTATTTGTTGTTATATTTTTTAGATTTTATATTTGTTAGGTCCCTATGGTTAAGTTATGTTATTATTTATTGTTATGTTTAGGCCTAGTGATCGTTATTTATTTTTTGTTAAGTGTATTAGGGGGGGTTTGGAAGTGAATTTTTACTCGAACGGGACCGTTTTATATATTTTTTTTAAATTGTTTAATTTTTTAAACTCACCAAAAGGGGATTATGGGACTTTTACTTAACTTCTAATTCGGAGCTGCCCAGGGATTCCGGCTTACTCCCTGGCCCGGTGGAATTATGGGATTTGGGCTAAATTGCCGGTTTAATTGTTGTTTGCCAGAAGTTTTCTAAATTTTCAATTTTATGTGGGCATTAAATTTATCTTACGTTTTGGGGGTCTCCGGCTAAACTGCAGATAGGCCATGTAGTTGTTAATTGGTAATTTTGGTATTTGTTGAGTTTGTTGTTTTTGTAGCTTTTGTGTCTTATCTTGTTAATTTTAGTGTTTATTGTTATTTATTGAAGTGCGAATTGATATTGTGGCCTTCTGCCTATTTTATATTGTGGCCTTCTGCCGTTTTTGATTAATTAATTTTTGCTTCTTGGTAATAAATCAGTTTTGCTCAGCTGCCGAGTCTTATTTTGACCCTCCAACTGCCACCCGTGATCCCATCGCTCGACTTGTTTTGAGCCATCCCCCAGTTGGCACGCTTTCCAGCTTTGGTGGGGGGGATGGGTCTCACAAGTCGGTAAAATGTAGTCGAGCTAGTACTGTGTTGTGACTTATCATTGGTCAGGAGGTGTTGACGAGAGGTTATTGACCTTCTCACTGTACAAAGGAAAGATTAATGATTGGTAACCCACGCCAACCTGTGCTAGGTTGTGTCTACACCACGATGGGTTCACAAAAGTAAAGTCTGTAATAAAACAGTGAATATTGGGTTCATAAAACTACAGTCTGTAATAAAACAGTGAATAGTGGGTTCATAAAACTACAGTCTGTAATAAAACCGTGAATATTGGGTTCACAAAACTACAGTCTGTAATAAAACAGTGAATATTGCGTTCATAAAACTACAGTCTGTAATAAAACAGTGAATATTGGGTTCATAAAACTACAGTCTGTAATAAAACCGTGAATATTGGGTTCACAAAACTACAGTCTGTAATAAAACAGTGAATATTGCGTTCACAAAAGTACAGTCTGTAATAAAACAGTAAATATTGGGTTCATAAAACTACAGTCTGTAATAAAACCGTGAATATTGGGTTCACAAAACTACAGTCTGTAATAAAACAGTGAATATTGGGTTCACAAAACTACAGTCTGTAATAAAACAGTGAATATTGGGTTCACACAACTACAGTCTGTAATAAAACAGTGAATATTACGTCCGAATAAAATAACTTTGGTACTGGCAGAACGGCCGCGCGCCGCTTATTTGAAATGACAAAAGTCTGAGTTTTAATTTGCCGTCAAACTTAAAATAAGTAAGCAATAATTTTCAAACTAATTTTATAGTGACCATCATGTTATATTTTTTAAGAAAAAAAAATATGTACTGGAGATTTTGCTTGAAGTAATTTACTTTTTATAGTGATTTGTGTTTAAGAACACGTTTTTATTTGACGTGAGTCGTCTTTAACCTGTCACTGTAGCGAGAATAATAATAATAAAATCATTTCTTGTGGATGGATGACAGTTTTATTTATTGTGATTAGTTTAATATAAGACTCATTTAATAATTCAATCAAGTTAATGAGAAATTAATTTTTTTGTAAATCCTTGCAAACTCGGTAACGACAAACGCTGGACATTTTTCAAACCTAAATTAATTGTGTTATTTAGAAGATACAAAAACCATACTCTTATACCAAATACATTTTTCTTGAACAAAGACAAGGCCTTTTTGTCAATTACTAACAGAATATTAACTAAAATTTTGAAAGGGCCTAAACATTATAATTGTACTAAACACTGATAATTATATATACACTGAATCCTATAACATTATTGTCATATCTAAATTAAAAAAAAAACTTGTAATAGCTCTAAAACTAAATAACTGTAATAGAAATAAACTGGTGATTAAACCATACCAAGCACTGTTAAATCGATTAAGAACTGTACACGAACACACCTCAAAGTCAACTAACTAACCTTATTTCTTATCTGGAAATATCGCCGATCTATTACTGTTAACATTATTTTACGCTTGGGCTGAATATCCGATCTACACTTTCCCTTGAGCAGAGTACACCTTACGCGTCCGACACAACCTCGATGTAAACGAATTATGGGTTTACATCATCAACTCTTCATTATTTTTCTGCATGTTTTGTTAGTGCCACAGTAATATTTTAGTAATACATAAATTACAAAGTTAATTTTTGCTCAACGAAATTTTGTCTAGCGTTTGTCGTTTCCGAGATCGCAAGGGTTCACAAAAAATGTTTCATTAACTTATTTAATTATTAAATTAGTCTTATATTAAACTAATTACAATGAATTAAACTGTCATCCACCCATAATAAATAATATTATTATTATTCTCGCTACAAGGACAGGTTAAAGATGCGCAATTTCACTCATACAAACGTGTTCTTAAATACAAATATCACTATAAAAACAAAATTAGTTCAAGCAAAATCTCCAGCATAATTTTGTCTTAAAGAATATAACATGGTGGACACTATAAAATTACTTTGAACATTTTTGCTTACTTTTTTTAAGTTTGACAGCAAATTAAAATTCAAAGTGTTGTCATTTCAGTTCCAAAGTTATTTTATTCGGACTACAAGGATGTGGGAAATGTTAGTAATTAGTATCTTAGCTGGAACAAAAAAGTACCAGAATTTTAACTAGTTTTTACTGTGCATACATTTTACACTTTTTGTACTAAAAACCCCGTTATGTATCGCACTCATACTTTGATACGTGGTTGACAGGAATGTTTTCTATGTTTTACACATTTTGTCAGAATTTTAACTAGTTTTTACTGTGCATACATTTTACACTTTTTGTACTAAAAACCCCGTTAGTGTGTCGCACTCATACTTTAATACGTAGTTGACAGGAATGTTTTCTTTAAGTTGTACACATTTCTCAGAATTTTAACTAGTTTTTACTGTGCATACATTTTACACTTTTTGTACTAAAAACCCCGTTAGTGTATCGCACTCATACTTTGATACGTGGTTGACAGGAATGTTTTCTTTAAGTTGTACACATTTCTCAGAATTTTAACTAGTTTTTACTGTCCATACATTTTACACTTTTTGTACTAAAAACCCCGTTAGTGTGTTGCACTCATACTTTGATACGTGGTTGACAGGAATGTTTTCTACAAGTTTTACACATTTCTCAGAATTTTAACTAGTTTTTACTGTGCATACATTTTACACTTTTTGTACTAAAAACCCCGTTAGTGTGTTGCACTCATACTTTGATACGTGGTTGACAGGAATGTTTTCTTTAAGTTGTACACATTTCTCAGAATTTTAACTAGTTTTTACTGTGCATACATTTTACACTTTTTGTACTAAAAACCCCGTTATGTATCGCACTCATACTTTGATACGTGGTTGACAGGAATGTTTTCTACAAGTTTTACACATTTTGTCAGAATTTTAACTAGTTTTTACTGTGCATACATTTTACACTTTTTGTACTAAAAACCCCGTTATGTATCGCACTCATACTTTAATACGTAGTTGACAGGGATGTTTTCTTTAAGTTTTACACATTTCTCAGAATTTTAACTAGTTTTTACTGTGCTTACATTTTACAATTTTTGTACTAAAAACCCCGTTAGTGTATTGCATTCATACTTTGATACGTGGTTGACAGGAATGTTTTCTACAAGTTTTACACATTTTGTCAGAATTTTAACTAGTTTTTACTGTGCATACATTTTACACTTTTTGTACTAAAAACCCCGTTATGTATCGCACTCATACTTTGATACGTGGTTGACAGGAATGTTTTCTATGTTTTACACATTTTGTCAGAATTTTAACTAGTTTTTACTGTGCATACATTTTACACTTTTTGTACTAAAAACCCCGTTAGTGTGTTGCACTCATACTTTGATACGTGGTTGACAGGAATGTTTTCTACAAGTTTTACACATTTTGTCAGAATTTTAACTAGTTTTTAATGTGCATACATTTTACACTTTTTGTACTAAAAACCCCGTTATGTATCGCACTCATACTTTAATACGTAGTTGACAGGGATGTTTTCTTTAAGTTTTACACATTTCTCAGAATTTTAACTAGTTTTTACTGTGCTTACATTTTACAATTTTTGTACTAAAAACCCCGTTAGTGTATTGCATTCATACTTTGATACGTGGTTGACAGGAATGTTTTCTACAAGTTTTACACATTTTGTCAGAATTTTAACTAGTTTTTACTGTGCATACATTTTACACTTTTTGTACTAAAAACCCCGTTATGTATCGCACTCATACTTTGATACGTGGTTGACAGGAATGTTTTCTATGTTTTACACATTTTGTCAGAATTTTAACTAGTTTTTACTGTGCATACATTTTACACTTTTTGTACTAAAAACCCCGTTAGTGTGTCGCACTCATACTTTAATACGTAGTTGACAGGAATGTTTTCTTTAAGTTGTACACATTTCTCAGAATTTTAACTAGTTTTTACTGTGCATACATTTTACACTTTTTGTACTAAAAACCCCGTTAGTGTATCGCACTCATACTTTGATACGTGGTTGACAGGAATGTTTTCTACAAGTTTTACACATTTTGTCAGAATGTTAACTAGTTTTTACTGTGCATACATTTTACACTTTTTGTACTAAAAACCCCGTTATGTATCGCACTCATACTTTGATACGTGGTTGACAGGAATGTTTGCTATGTTTTACACATTTTGTCAGAATTTTAACTAGTTTTTACTGTGCATACATTTTACACTTTTTGTACTAAAAACCCCGTTATGAATCGCACTCATACTTTAATACGTAGTTGACAGGAATGTTTTCTACAAATTTTACACATTTTGTCAGAATTTTAACTAGTTTTTACTGTGCATACATTTTACACTTTTTGTACTAAAAACCGCGTTATGTATCGCACTCATACTTTGATACGTGGTTGACAGGAATGTTTTCTATGTTTTACACATTTTGTCAGAATTTCAACTAGTTTTTACTGTGCATACATTTTACACTTTTTGTACTAAAAACCCCGTTAGTGTGTCGCACTCATACTTTAATACGTAGTTGACAGGAATGTTTTCTTTAAGTTGTACACATTTCTCAGAATTTTAACTAGTTTTTACTTTGCATACATTTTACACTTTTTGTACTAAAAACCCCGTTAGTGTATCGCACTCATACTTTGATACGTGGTTGACAGGAATGTTTTCTACAAGTTTTACACATTTTGTCAGAATTTTAACTAGTTTTTACTGTGCATACATTTTACACTTTTTGTACTAAAAACCCCGTTATGTATTGCACTCATACTTTAATACGTAGTTGACAGGAATGTTTTCTTTAAGTTTTACACATTTCTCAAAATTTTAACTAGTTTTTACTGTGCTTACATTTTACAATTTTTGTACTAAAAACGCCGTTAGTGTATTGCATTCATACTTTGATACGTGGTTGACAGGAATGTTTTCTATGTTTTACACATTTTGTCAGAATTTTAACTAGTTTTTACTGTGCATACATTTTACACTTTTTGTACTAAAAACCCCGTTAGTGTGTCGCACTCATACTTTAATACGTAGTTGACAGGAATGTTTTCTTTAAGTTGTACACATTTCTCAGAATTTTAACTAGTTTTTACTGTGCATACATTTTACACTTTTTGTACTAAAAACCCCGTTAGTGTATCGCACTCATACTTTGATACGTGGTTGACAGGAATGTTTTTTACAAGTTTTACACATTTTGTCAGAATTTTAACTAGTTTTTACTGTGCATACATTTTACACTTTTTGTACTAAAAACCCCGTTATGTATCGCACTCATACTTTAATAAGTAGTTGACAGGAATGTTTTCTTTAAGTTTTACACATTTCTCAGAATTTTAACTAGTTTTTACTGTGCTTACATTTTACAATTTTTGTACTAAAAACCCCGTTAGTGTATTGCATTCATACTTTGATACGTGGTTGACAGGAATGTTTTCTACAAGTTTTACACATTTTGTCAGAATTTTAACTAGTTTTTACTGTGCATACATTTTACACTTTTTGTACTAAAAACCCCATAAGTGTGTCACACTCATACTTTAATACGTAGTTGACAGGAATGTTTTCTTTAAGTTGTACACATTTCTCAGAATTTTAACTAGTTTTTACTGTGCATACATTTTACACTTTTTGTACTAAAAACCCCGTTAGTGTTTTGCACTCATACTTTGATACGTGGTTGACAGGAATGTTTTCTACAAGTTTTACACATTTCTCAGAATTTTAACTAGTTTTTACTGTGCATACATTTTACACTTTTTGTACTAAAAACCCCGTTAGTGTGTCGCACTCATACTTTAATACGTAGTTGACAGGAATGTTTTCTTTAAGTTGTACACATTTCTCAGAATTTTAACTAGTTTTTACTGTGCATACATTTTACACTTTTTGTACTAAAAACCCCGTTAGTGTGTTGCACTCATACTTTGATACGTGGTTGACAGGAATGTTTTCTACAAGTTTTACACATTTCTCAGAATTTTAACTAGTTTTTACTGTGCATACATTTTACACTTTTTGTACTAAAAACCCCGTTAGAGTGTTGCACTCATACTTTGATACGTGGTTGACAGGAATGTTTTCTAAAAGTTTTACACATTTTGTCAGAATTTTAACTAGTTTTACTGTGCATACATTTTACACTTTTTGTACTAAAAACCCCGTTAGTGTGTTGCACTCATACTTTCATACGTGGTTGACAGGAATGTTTTCTTTAAGTTTTACACATTTCTCAGAATTTTAACTAGTTTTTACTGTGCATACATTTTACACTTTTTGTACTAAAAACCCCGTTAGTGTATTGCACTCATACTTTGATACGTGGTTGACAGGAATGTTTTCTTTAAGTTGTACACATTTCTCAGAATTTTAACTAGTTTTTACTGTGCATACATTTTACACTTTTTGTACTAAAAACCCCGTTAGTGTGTCGCACTCATACTTTAATACGTAGTTGACAGGAATGTTTTCTTTAAGTTTTACACATTTTGTCAGAATTTTAACTAGTTTTTACTGTGCATACATTTTACACTTTTTGTACTAAAAACCCCGTTAGTGTGTCGCACTCATACTTTAATACGTAGTTGACAGGAATGTTTTCTTTAAGTTGTACACATTTCTCAGAATTTTAACTAGTTTTTACTGTGCATACATTTTACACTTTTTGTACTAAAAACCCCGTTAGTGTGTCGCACTCATACTTTAATACGTAGTTGACAGGAATGTTTTCTTTAAGTTGTACACATTTCTCAGAATTTTAACTAGTTTTTACTGTGCATACATTTTACACTTTTTGTACTAAAAACCCCGTTAGTGTGTCGCACTCATACTTTAATACGTAGTTGACAGGAATGTTTTCTTTAAGTTGTACACATTTCTCAGAATTTTAACTAGTTTTTACTGTGCTTACATTTTACACTTTTTGTACTAAAAACCCCGTTAGTGTGTCGCACTCATACTTTAATACGTAGTTGACAGGAATGTTTTCTTTAAGTTGTACACATTTCTCAGAATTTTAACTAGTTTTTACTGTGCATACATTTTACACTTTTTGTACTAAAAACCCCGTTAGTGTGTCGCACTCATACTTTGATACGTGGTTGACAGGAATGTTTTCTTTAAGTTGTACACATTTCTCAGAATTTTAACTAGTTTTTACTGTGCATACATTTTACACTTTTTATACTAAAAACCCCGTTAGTGTGTCGCACTCATACTTTGATACGTGGTTGACAGGAATGTTTTCTTTAAGTTGTACACATTTCTCAGAATTTTAACTAGTTTTTACTGTCCATACATTTTACACTTTTTGTACTAAAAACCCCGTTAGTGTGTTGCACTCATACTTTGATACGTGGTTGACAGGAATGTTTTCTACAAGTTTTACACATTTCTCAGAATTTTAACTAGTTTTTACTGTGCATACATTTTACACTTTTTGTACTAAAAACCCCGTTAGTGTGTTGCACTCATACTTTGATACGTGGTTGACAGGAATGTTTTCTTTAAGTTGTACACATTTCTCAGAATTTTAACTAGTTTTTACTGTGCATACATTTTACACTTTTTGTACTAAAAACCCCGTTATGTATCGCACTCATACTTTAATACGTAGTTGACAGGAATGTTTTCTTTAAGTTTTACACATTTCTCAGAATTTTAACTAGTTTTTACTGTGCTTACATTTTACAATTTTTGTACTAAAAACCCCGTTAGTGTATTGCATTCATACTTTGATACGTGGTTGACAGGAATGTTTTCTACAAGTTTAACACATTTTTCAGAATTTTAACTTTTCACGAAGAAATTTTCTTGTCAATTTCTTGAAACGATAGCTTTCTAGGCTTCGCGAGATCGTAAAATGAATTATGCATAAGTAAACGAATTTCTTTTAAACTGATTTCGAATAGAAGTTTAAAATCTATTCACGTTAATATGCAGTGCACTTATTAACGCATATGAAAGTAATGTATCGTAACTTAATCGTATTTGATAAGGTTTGCAACGTAACCAGGTAATTAAATTTACGATCTCTAGAAGTTGAGATAACGTTGTTTTAAAAATGTATAAGAACCTTTTTCTTTGATAAGTAAAATTTCTTAAATTTATCAAGCTTGTATAAAGCAATCCTGTCAAATACTCATTAAAATATAAATGCGATTTATCAGCGTGTTTTTATTAATTAAAGTGTAAAGTTGATACACAGTGAAAACTACTTAAAATTCTGATACTTTTTATATTCCAACTAGAATAAAACTTACTTGCACGCATTTCTTGCATTGTATTTATTAAAACTATTTATGACATAACGTAATATTAAACGATGAAAACAATGGTGTGATTGGATTTTTCATAGGCCTATTAGTTTCTTAGTAAACAACCTTCAAACTAGGGTACACATAATTTCTTCGCCGACAGTAGGACCAAGTTATGCAGCCAATTTATTCTTTATTTAACCTCAATGTAATGTTTGGTTACTTTATAACATTTAATATACGCAAGTTCCTAGAAGAATTTCATTTTCTGAGAAAAATTCCACCTGGTTATAAAACGAAATAATGAGGTACATAAAAAGTCTACAGAGCATATGTGCGATGAATCATCCATGTATACGACTCTGCTAACAATGGAACATTCATCTTTACACTTACTAAACCAATAATTACACGCCTGTATCACTGTGCATATAAAATTGAGTCACCCTTTTTCCCAATTTAATCCTTATGACACGTATAGTTACGATACATTACTTTTATATGCGTAAGTATATGCATTTCTTTAAATTGATTTTGCTTAGAAGTTTAAAATCACTGCATTTACTAACACATATAAAAGTAATGTACCGTAAACTATGTGACAGGAATGTTACGAACACATATAAAAGTAATGTATCGTAAACTATGTGACAGGAATGTTACGAACACATATAAAAGTAATGTATCGTAAACTATGTGACAGGAATGTTACGAACACATATAAAAGTAATGTATCTTAAACTATGTGACAGGAATGTTACGAACACATATAAAAGTAATGTACCGTAAACTATGTGACAGGAATGTTACGAACACATATAAAAGTAATGTACCGTAAACTATGTGACAGGAATGTTACGAACACATATAAAAGTAATGTACCGTAAACTATGTGACAGGAATGTTACGAACACATATAAAAGTAATGTACCGTAAACTATGTGACAGGAATGTTACGAACACATATAAAAGTAATGTACCGTAAACTATGTGACAGGAATGTTACGAACACATATAAAAGTAATGTACCGTAAACTATGTGACAGGAATGTTACGAACACATATAAAAGTAATGTACCGTAAACTATGTGACAGGAATGTTACGAACACATATAAAAGTAATGTACCGTAAACTATGTGACAGGAATGTTACGAACACATATAAAAGTAATGTACCGTAAACTATGTGACAGGAATGTTACGAACACATATAAAAGTAATGTACCGTAAACTATGTGACAGGAATGTTACGAACACATATAAAAGTAATGTACCGTAAACTATGTGACAGGAATGTTACGAACACATATAAAAGTAATGTATCGTAAACTATGTGACAGGAATGTTACGAACACATATAAAAGTAATGTACCGTAAACTATGTGACAGGAATGTTACGAACACATATAAAAGTAATGTATCGTAAACTATGTGACAGGAATGTTACGAACACATATAAAAGTAATGTATCGTAAACTATGTGACAGGAATGTTATTAACACATGTAAAAGTAATGTATCGTAAACTATGTGACAGGAATGTTACGAACACATATAAAAGTAATGTATCGTAAACTATGTGACAGGAATGTTATTAACACATATAAAAGTAATGTATCGTAAACTATGTGACAGGAATGTTACGAACACATATAAAAGTAATGTATCGTAAACTATGTGACAGGAATGTTACGAACACATATAAGAGTAATGTATCATAAACTATGTGACAGGAATGTTACGAACACATATAAAAGTAATGTATCGTAAACTATGTGACAGGAATGTTATTAACACATATAAAAGTAATGTATCGTAAACTATGTGACAGGAATGTTATTAACACATATAAAAGTAATGTATCGTAAACTATGTGACAGGAATGTTACGAACACATATAAAAGTAATGTATCGTAAACTATGTGACAGGAATGTTACGAACACATATAAAAGTAATGTATCGTAAACTATGTGACAGGAATGTTATTAACACATGTAAAAGTAATGTATCGTAAACTATGTGACAGGAATGTTACGAACACATATAAAAGTAATGTATCGTAAACTATGTGACAGGAATGTTATTAACACATATAAAAGTAATGTATCGTAAACTATGTGACAGGAATGTTATTAACACATATAAAAGTAATGTATCGTAAACTATGTGACAGGAATGTTATTAACACATATAAAAGTAATGTATCGTAAACTATGTGACAGGAATGTTACGAACACATATAAAAGTAATGTATCGTAAACTATGCGACAGGAATGTTACGAACACATATAAAAGTAATGTACCGTAAACTATGTGACAGGAATGTTACGAACACATATAAAAGTAATGTATCGTAAACTATGTGACAGGAATGTTACGAACACATATAAAAGTAATGTATCGTAAACTATGTGACAGGAATGTTACGAACACATATAAAAGTAATGTATCGTAAACTATGTGACAGGAATGTTACGAACACATATAAAAGTAATGTACCGTAAACTATGTGACAGGAATGTTACGAACACATATAAAAGTAATGTACCGTAAACTATGTGACAGGAATGTTACGAACACATATAAAAGTAATGTACCGTAAACTATGTGACAGGAATGTTACGAACACATATAAAAGTAATGTACCGTAAACTATGTGACAGGAATGTTACGAACACATATAAAAGTAATGTACCGTAAACTATGTGACAGGAATGTTACGAACACATATAAAAGTAATGTATCGTAAACTATGTGACAGGAATGTTACGAACACATATAAGAGTAATGTATCATAAACTATGTGACAGGAATGTTACGAACACATATAAAAGTAATGTATCATAAACTATGTGACAGGAATGTTACGAACACATATAAAAGTAATGTATCGTAAACTATGTGACAGGAATGTTACGAACACATATAAGAGTAATGTATCATAAACTATGTGACAGGAATGTTACGAACACATATAAAAGTAATGTATCATAAACTATGTGACAGGAATGTTACGAACACATATAAAAGTAATGTATCGTAAACTATGTGACAGGAATGTTATTAACACATATAAAAGTAATGTATCGTAAACTATGTGACAGGAATGTTACGAACACATATAAAAGTAATGTATCGTAAACTATGTGACAGGAATGTTATTAACACATATAAAAGTAATGTATCGTAAACTATGTGACAGGAATGTTATTAACACATATAAAAGTAATGTATCGTAAACTATGTGACAGGAATGTTACGAACACATATAAAAGTAATGTATCGTAAACTATGTGACAGGAATGTTACGAACACATATAAAAGTAATGTACCGTAAACTATGTGACAGGAATGTTACGAACACATATAAAAGTAATGTATCGTAAACTATGTGACAGGAATGTTACGAACACATATAAGAGTAATGTATCATAAACTATGTGACAGGAATGTTACGAACACATATAAAAGTAATGTATCATAAACTATGTGACAGGAATGTTACGAACACATATAAAAGTAATGTATCGTAAACTATGTGACAGGAATGTTATTAACACATATAAAAGTAATGTATCGTAAACTATGTGACAGGAATGTTATTAACACATATAAAAGTAATGTATCGTAAACTATGTGACAGGAATGTTATTAACACATATAAAAGTAATGTATCGTAAACTATGTGACAGGAATGTTACGAACACATATAAAAGTAATGTATCGTAAACTATGTGACAGGAATGTTACGAACACATATAAAAGTAATGTATCGTAAACTATGTGACAGGAATGTTATTAACACATGTAAAAGTAATGTATCGTAAACTATGTGACAGGAATGTTACGAACACATATAAAAGTAATGTATCGTAAACTATGTGACAGGAATGTTATTAACACATATAAAAGTAATGTATCGTAAACTATGTGACAGGAATGTTATTAACACATATAAAAGTAATGTATCGTAAACTATGTGACAGGAATGTTATTAACACATATAAAAGTAATGTATCGTAAACTATGTGACAGGAATGTTACGAACACATATAAAAGTAATGTATCGTAAACTATGCGACAGGAATGTTACGAACACATATAAAAGTAATGTATCGTAAACTATGTGACAGGAATGTTACGAACACATATAAAAGTAATGTATCGTAAACTATGTGACAGGAATGTTACGAACACATATAAAAGTAATGTACCGTAAACTATGTGACAGGAATGTTACGAACACATATAAAAGTAATGTACCGTAAACTATGTGACAGGAATGTTACGAACACATATAAAAGTAATGTATCGTAAACTATGTGACAGGAATGTTATTAACACATATAAAAGTAATGTATCGTAAACTATGTGACAGGAATGTTACGAACACATATAAAAGTAATGTATCGTAAACTATGTGACAGGAATGTTACGAACACATATAAAAGTAATGTATCGTAAACTATGTGACAGGAATGTTATTAACACATATAAAAGTAATGTATCGTAAATATACATTTCATAACGATTGCAACCATTGCAATACTTATCGAGATAAGTATCGGGTATTATCGAGATAATTGAATGTTTAATCCATCCTTGATCAGCATTCTGAAGTTTGTAGAAGGATAGTAACTTTCCAATGCTAATTTAATGAAATTAATTGATTTACAGACTAGGTTAGTGATACACTACGGAACATTCTATTCCGTAATGCGGTATTTTACTGTGTCGTAACTCGGCAAAATCTAATAATGACGTTTTTAGAAAACTGAGTTTTCTCTAAACTATTTTTTAAAAGACTGAAGATTTTAACTTAACAGCGAAAAATATGTAAAGATTGCATGCAGTTCTAGACATTTTTCGCAATTTAGTTTTTGTGAAAACAAAATTTCCAAGTTGACTGATAATCAACACTGCCATAATTATTTAGCAAGAAATAGATCAGATTTTCAAAACCCTATTCATAGACTTAAATTAATTGAACAGTTACATCATAACATGCGCAAAAAGCGATCCAATCGATTATCTTATATAAAAAGTACAGAAGACCTTGTTCGTTTTAAAAAAAAGTTAAGGAAGTTTTCCTTAGAGATTGCCACACCTTACCCAAAACTATCTGTGATGCTGCAAGCAATAAAATATACAAACATAATAATAAACAAAATGGTTAATCGATAAGGATAAAGGGTTTTAGGATCTAATGAATTTTATATATATATATATATATATATATATATATATATATATATATATATATATATACATGTATATATATATAGAATAGTTTTGAAGTTGTCTAAGAAAAACTACACATGTAATAAATAAATTGTTCTATCACACTTCCTTCAGTGCGGGGTACAGTGTATACAGTGTATAGCAGGCTGTCCGTTTTATATCCGTAGTCCATTAAATCGGAATCCGTTAAACCGAGGGTTAACTGTACTAATCAATATTTTCTCCTTCAATTATCTTGCACCCATACAAACTGTCCATATAAATATTACTCCATTTTGTCTAACTTTACATAGCAATTTCTACTTTATTGTAGTTTTTAACGCAAACAATGTTGTGCGGTAGCTACCACAACTATTCAACCAAACGTCTATTATTGATGGTAAGCTAACTAACAAATTGGCGACCGGAGCGAGATGAATGACACGTGGTCAAGGTGTTACGTAACGCCGACCCCGCCTTGCGGGGAAAGTCGTCTACGCCACTTGCTTGTTTTGTTTACATCGCCACTGCCTGGTTACTTGCTTAATCGATACATTCATTCGTGAAAATTCGTGATTTGATGCCTCACTCGAAAATGTCGCCCTTCTATAAAAACTTCATTTAACAACGCAGCTACAATTTACATTATCTGAGATTTATTGTGAATTTTTTCCATTTCTAATAGTTCTAGTTTCTAATAGTCTGAATAAGATTTTATTCTAAAGTAGTTGATTACTGAAAGTAACCGTATTCACTGATTTAAGTCAACAAGTTACTACATCTTACTTCAGTAACCTAACAACACTGTGCATCTGATCTGTCCATCTCTATACAGTCAGATTTCATTGTTCCCAATAAAGACGTTATTCAATATAATACAGTAAAGCAATCATCCTTTGACAATACATTATAGGAAATATTTTAAGACTGCAACGAAAGTGGGCAGTAAACATCGTACTTTTTACTAATCAAAGTTAGTCAAATGTAAGTGGAAGGGCAGTTAACGCCGTTCTTTTGTTGGGTGTCAAAGGTAATCGAGTGTAAGTGGGAAGGCAGTACACGTCGTACTTTTGACTAGTCAAAGTTGATCGAGTGTGAGTGGGGGGAAGCCAACATCGTACTTTTGACTAGTCAAAGTTGATCGAGTGTGAGTGGGGGGAAGCCAACATCGTACTTTTGAATAGTCAAGAGTTGATCGAGTGTGAGTGGGGGGAAGCCAACATCGTACTTTTGACTAGTCAAAGTTGGTCGAGTGTGAGTGGGGGGAAGCCAACATCGTACTTTTGAATAGTCAAGAGTTGATCGAGTGTGAGTGGGGGGAAGCCAACATCGTACTTTTGACTAGTCAAAGTTGATCGAGTGTGAGTGGGGGGGGGAAGCCAACATCGTACTTTTGACTAGTCAAAGTTGATCGAGTGTGAGTGGGGGGGAAGCCAACATTGTAGTCAAAGTTGATCGAGTGTAAGTGGGGAGAAGCCAACATCGTACTTTTGACTAGTCAAAGTTGATCGAGTGTGAGTGGGGGGAAGCCAACATCGTACTTTTGACTAGTCAAAGTTGATCGAGTGTGAGTGGGGGGGAAGCCAACATTGTAGTCAAAGTTGATCGAGTGTAAGTGGGTAGAAGCCAACATCGTACTTTTGACTAGTCAAAGTTGATCGAGTGTGAGTGGGGGGAAGCCAACATCGTACTTTTGAATAGTCAGAGTTTTTCGAGTGTAAGTGGGAGGGCAGCAACATCGTACTTTTGACTAGTCAAAGTCGATCTTGTGTAAATGAGAGAAAGTCCAACATCGTTCTTATGACTAGTCATAGTCGATCTAGTATAAGTGGGAGGGCAGCAACATTGTACTTTTGACTAGTCATAGTCGATCTAGTATAAGTGGGAGGGCAGCAACATTGTACTTTTGACTAGTCAGATTTAATCTAGTGTAAGTGGGAGGGCAGCAACATTGTACTTTTGACTAGTCATAGTCGATCTAGTATAAGTGGGAGGGCAGCAACATTGTACTTTTGACTAGTCAGATTTAATCTAGTGTAAGTGGGAGGGCAGCAACATTGTACTTTTCACTAGTCATAGTCGATCTAGTATAAGTGGGAGGGCAGAAACATTGTACTTTTGACTAGTCAGATTTAATCTAGTGTAAGTGGGAGGGCAGCAACATCGTACTTTTGACTCGTCAGAGTTTTCGAGTGAAAGTGGGAGAGCAGTAACATTGTACTTTTGACTAGTCAAAGTCGATCTAGTGTAAATGAGAGAAAGTCCAACATCGTGTTTATGACTAGTCAAAGTTAATCTAGTGCAAATGGGAGGGCAGCAACTTCGTACTTTTGACTAGTCATAGTCGATCTAGTGTAAATGGGAGGGCAGCAACTTCGTACTTTTGACTAGTCATAGTCGATCTAGTGTAAATGGGAGAGCAGCAACTTCGTACTTATGACTAGTCATAGTCGATCTAGTGTAAATGGGAGGGCAGCAACTTCGTACTTATGACTAGTCAGATTTAATCTAGTGTAAGTGGGAGGGCAGCAACTTCGTACTTATGACTAGTCATAGTCGATCTAGTGTAAATGGGAGGGCAACAACTTCGTACTTATGACTAGTCAGATTTAATCTAGTGTAAGTGGGAGGGCAGCAACTTCGTACTTATGACTAGTCATAGTCGATCTAGTGTAAATGGGAGGGCAGCAAATTCGTACTTATGACTAGTCAGATTTAATCTAGTGTAAGTGGGAGGGCAGCAACTTCGTACTTATGACTAGTCATAGTCGATCTAGTGTAAATGGGAGGGCAGCAACTTCGTACTTATGACTAGTCAGATTTAATCTAGTGTAAGTGGGAGGGCAGCAACTTCGTACTTATGACTAGTCATAGTCGATCTAGTGTAAATGGGAGGGCAGCAACTTCGTACTTATGACTAGTCAGATTTAATCTAGTGTAAATAGGAGGGCAGCAACATCGTACTTTTGACTAGTCATAGTCGATCTAGTGTAAATGGGAGGGCAGCAACTTCGTACTTATGACTAGTCATAGTCGATCTAGTGTAAATGGGAGGGCAGAAACTTCGTACTTATGACTAGTCAGATTTAATCTAGTGTAAATGGGAGGGCAGCAACTTCGTACTTTTGACTAGTCATAGTCGATCTAGTGTAAATGGGAGGGCAGCAACTTCGTACTTATGACTAGTCATAGTCGATCTAGTGTAAATGGGAGGGCAGAAACTTCGTACTTATGACTAGTCAGATTTAATCTAGTGTAAGTGGGAGGGCAGCAACTTCGTACTTATGACTAGTCAGATTTAATCTAGTGTAAGTGGGAGGGCAGCAACTTCGTACTTTTGACTCGTCAGAGTTTTCGAGTGTAAGTGGGAGAGCAGTAACATTGTACTTTTGACTAGTCAAAGTCGATCTAGTGTAAATGAGAGGAGGTCCAACATCGTGTTTATGACTAGTCATAGTTAATCGTGTGTAAATGAAAGGGCACTAAAGTTGCAAGTAACTACTCAATGGCTCCATAAATATTTACGACCTGATAAGCAAAGTAACATGCATAAGTTAATTTGATCCGAGATAGCTAGGCTTGTATTTAACACCCATATGCGTGTAAGTTGGGTACGTATTGAGGGGCGTGAGAGATCTATCAACACCGTATTAACGTAGAGTGGAAGCCTTGACCGTCATGGCCAATACGTGTGTAGGATGAATATTATTGAAAATCATGAATACAAATGTTTATATAAACAGTGGACAGCGACCGTGAGGTAGGTGGAGGAACCTGGGAGAGAACATCCTAGGCCGGCGTGAAACTGTGGAAGTGGGACTCACAAGTCCAGTTAGCTGATGTATGGACAGCTCCATTCAGCTGACTTGCGGACAGCCTCAGTCAGCTGACGTGCGAGCAGCCTCAGTCAGCTGATGAGCGGCCAGCCTCAGTAAGCTGACGTGCGGACAGCCTCAGTCAGCTGATGAGCGGTCAGCCTGTCAGCTGATGAGCGGACAGCCTCAGTCAGTTGATGAGCATACATCTCTAGTCAGCTGATGTATGGACAGCTCTAGTCACCTGATGTACGAACATCTCTAGTCAGTTAACATGCGGACAGCCTCAGTCAGCTGATGAGCGGACATCTCTATTCAGATTATGTGCGTACAGCCTCAGTCAGCTGATGAGCGGACATCTCTATTCAGATTATGTGCGGACAGCCTCAGTCAGCTGACGTGCGGGCAGCCTGTCAGTTGATGAGCGGCCAGCCTCAGCAAGCTGACGTGCGGACAGCCTCAGTCAGCAGATGAGCGGCCAGCCTGTCAGTTGATGAGCGGCCAGCCTCAGTCAGTTAATGAGCATACATCTCTAGTCAGCTGATGTATGGACAGCTCTAGTAACCTGATGTACGAACATCCCTAATCAGCTGACGTGCGGACAGCCTCAATCAGCTGACGAGCGGACATATATAGTTAGATTAAGTGCGGACAGCCTCAGTCAGCTGATGTGTGTACGGTCCCAGTCGGCTGATGTGCGGACATCTCTAGACAGCTCAATCAGCTGACGTATGAATATTATCACCTCCAACTATTATAATCGGGTTTAACCAAACCATTATTGATGTTCAGATCAGGTCCTGAGGCGAGACAAGGGCGTGGTCCAGCGTGGGCGAACCAGTACAACCGAGTCGGATCTTGCCTTACAACCACCTGGGCAAACTCGTTCGACAGGATAGACGAATCTTGGTTTAAGTGATGCATCAACCAATAAAATGTGCATGGACAATAACACGTGAATGTTTATTGTCAGATTAGTTAATTTACGACTTACCTACACTAATAAATAAATGTGAACCATTCTAGATTACTTTTGAATAAATAACGTAAACACTCGGCGAATGAACTCACCCCACTTCACACACGACCGCCTTATCAAGTGTACCTTCCAATATAGTTCCGTTCAAAAAACAGAAGATGTGGATTAAAGTCTTTAAACATATCGGTCGTTTATATTTAACTAAATAATGACTTTATTCCTTCCATTATCTATGTATATAACAAGTAAAATTCTTGGAATGAATTTGTTATATTTCCAGTAGCGTGTTTAGCTCATAAAGATTTTAATGCCAGAATTAAAACATAATATTAGTCCATGCCATCACGAGAAAATAAAACGTGCTGTACATGCAACTGAACAGACAAACCTCTTTGAACAAAACATATTCAGATTTATAATATACATATATAAACTTACAAAAAATGTACAAGCTCTACAGGATGCCCCTAAACTACGTTCCCAAACTTAATGATATGGTTCCATGGGTCACGATAAGAAAACGATTTCTTGCAAAAGTATGTCCAAAAAACCTTCGTCAACCAGCTTGCCACCATTCTATGTTCACCATTCATATATATATATATATATATATATATATATATATATATATATATATATATATATATATTACATATACATTTTTTCATTAAAAACGATTATTGTTTCTTAAAAAACAATTTGACCAACAAGTTTTAATTTCTCCAGCATAGTTACTATTGATTTGACCTAATAAAATATAAAATTACAACTTGATACAGTTATAGTTATCAAAATTGTGGCATTTTTGAACACCCATTGAACGATTACTCCAAATCGGCTGACTCGTGGATCGGGATCAGCAAACAAATTGGCGGATAAACATACCACTGGCATTGGCCGTTGGCATGGACTAATTGTTCAATCAGCATTCAATGTTTTCTGGACCTCATGGTCACAATTCCAGCTGATTAGTGGTGAATAGCTTGCTTACTATTGTGAGCTGAAAGCTTCCACGTCATTGGTAGATTTAGTTATCAGAATAATTTAACCAGCTGATTTCGCCTATGTGTCGTCACAGTCTACTGCGCAGTCTCGTCGTGATTTTACGTCTGTTCTAGTTACCGTGATAATATCCAAATCATATCCTGAACGTTTATTTCTGAGACAAGATCATTATTTATGAAAAAATTGTAAATTGCGTTCCATCCGTAATTCATTGCAAAGTGTATCTTTCACATATTTAAGGTCGTAAAATTATTGCAATTAGAAAATAATCTATTACCTTATTGAGCTAAACTTTGATAATAGTTCGCAATGAAATTAATGTTGGATAGCAATTACAGCGATTTTTTACCATGAAATTCACGGTTTAAATCTAGTTTAGTTTATAAATACAAGATGTTTAATTTTAAACACAATTTAATGTGTTATGTTAATATATGTACCATTATTTTATTTTGTCGTTTAAATATGTTGTTCCAATTAAGTAAGATGTATTCTAAAAATAAAACAAGCACATTCAACAGACAGGAAAACAAAGGACATAAAACCAATGTTAATAGATTTTACCGATACAGTATCTCGATTACAGAAATCATTTACCGATGATTTTTAAGTTTGCGGGATCATTTTTACGACTACCACTGCTACAGCCGCGGTGGTAACTAATTACACTGAAACACTTTTTATCTACCGATTTTCAAAAACAACATGTCGTTAGATGTTTAATAACATTTTGGATAAAACATTTTTTTTTTTTTTAAAGGAGAGGCCGATCTCCTCCTTAACCTTACTCTGACCATTCCCCATAGACCATTGATCTGTGCGAAGAACTTATTCAGTCAGAGTAAGGGGGCGAACCTGTACAGTACAAGGTGAATATTACTGATATATCTCTTCAGTCTAGGCCGGATTCGAACCAGCGCTATCTCTAACCCAAGCTCAAAGTCCTGACGCCTTAGACCACTCGGCCACCGGCTCGCCCTACTACATTACACTAGTAGTAATTTAAAAACAGACTAATTTTATAGTTATCGTTCATTGAGTATGTAAAACGGCAGCCTATTTTACAATAATTGCATAGCTATCGTTCATTGAGTATGCAAAACGGCAGCCAACTATACAATAATTTTATAGCTGTCGTTCATTGAGTATGTAAAACGGCAGCCTACTATACAATAATTTGATAGCTATCGTTCATTGAGTATGTAAAACGGCAGCCTACTATACAATAATTTGATAGCTATCGTTCATTGAGTATGTAAAACGGCAGCCTACTATACAATAATTTGATAGCTATCGTTCATTGAGTATGTAAAACGGCAGCCTACTATACAATAATTTTATAGCTATCGTTCATTGAGTATGTAAAACGGCAGCCTACTATACAATAATTTTATAGCTATCGTTCATTGAGTATGCAAAACGGCAGCCTACTATACAATAATTTGATATCTATCGTTCATTGAGTATGTAAAACGGCAGCCAACTATACAATAATTTGATAGCTATCGTTTATTGAGTATGTAAAACGGCAGCCTATTATACAATAATTTGATAGCTATCGTTCATTGAGTATGTAAAACGGCAGCCTACTATACAATAATTTGATAGCTATCGTTCATTGAGTATGTAAAACGGCAGGCTACTATACAATAATTTGATAGCTATCGTTCATTGAGTATGCAAAACGGCAGCCTATTATACAATAATTTGATAGCTATCGTTCATTGAGTATGTAAAACGGCAGCCTACTATACAATAATTTGATAGCTATCGTTCATTGAGAATGTAAAACGGCAGTCTACTTTAAAATAATTTTATATAACTGTATAGAGTTGATATTTTGTATTTTATTAGGCCACAGCAAAAACATTTAATGTGGAGGATTGAAGATTTTCCGTTAAACACGTTTTTTTTAAATATATCTTTATTGATGAAAAATACAAAATGGCACCTATATGGTTAACGAACAGTTTTCGGACCTAAGTTTTAAAGGAATTGTTTTCTTATTTTGACATAAGGAACCATATCCTTTAGTTTGGGAACGTATTTTTAGGACACCCTATTTATGATGCGTAAGTAACACTAGTAACTGATATACACTCGGTACATAGTTTAAAGTGTTATTTCACTTCATTAACGTTTTTAACTCTCGGATACAATATTACAAAATAAAGTTAGGACGGAAGTATATTTTGTAAGCAACAAGATAAATCTCAGTGTACATAGTCTATTAATATGTAATACTTATGCTATTTTATGATAAACACATTGGGAAATTATGGCGCAAATGATAACACTTGTAGGTATATATTAAATATAAACAAAGTGATATTAATTATCTTCAATAAATCTATCCAAGTACGTTTAACATCATGTATCAACGTTACGTGATCCTTCTTAAGATAAGACATCCTATATACAGTGTAATTACCTAAAACCACTCTTTTCTAATGTGTAATGTATTAACGCCAAACGATTGCTCACAATATAGAACTTACTCTATTACCTAAAAATACCTTGATTTCATACGTAAGTAATCACGTCTCAACGTTAGCGATCGCTCACAATATAGAACTTACTCTATTACCTAAAAATACCTTGATTTCATACGTAAGTAATCACGTCTCAACGTTAGCGATCGCTCACAATATAGAACTTACTTTATTACCTAAAAATACCTTGATTTCATACGTAAGTAATCACGTCTCAACGTTAGCGATCGCTCACAACATAGAACTTACTCTATTACCTAAAAATACCTTAATTTCATACGTAAGTAATCACGTCTCAACGTAAGCAATCGCTCACAATATAGAACTTACTTTATTACCTAAAAATACCTTGATTTCATACGTAAGTAATCACGTCTCAACGTTAGCGATCGCTCACAATATAGAACTTACTCTATTACCTAAAAATACCTTGATTTCATACGTAAGTAATCACGTCTCAACGTTAGCGATCGCTCACAATATAGAACTTACTCTATTACCTAAAAATACCTTGATTTCATACGTAAGTAATCACGTCTCAACGTTAGGCGATTGCTCACAATATGGAATGTTCTATAAGAGGTTCATGTACGTGAGACATATTTTATCAACATTAGGTGATCGTCAAGAAGATAAAGATTGCTTTATAAGGTGAGGTTCTCGTACGTGAGATATCTATTACCAACACTAGGCGATCTTCAACAAGATAACGATTGCTCTAAAAGGCGAGGTTCTCGTACGTGAGACATCTTTTATCAACATTACGCGATCATCAATATATGGATTGCTTGTAAGGTGAGGTTCTCGTACGTGACACATATTTTATCAACGATTGGCGATGGTCATCAAGATAACGATTGCTCTATAAGGTGAGGATCTTTTATGTTAGACGTCTTTTATGAACGTTAGGCGATCGTCAACAAGATATGGATTGCTCGTTAAGGTGAGGTTCTCGTACGTGAAATATTTGTTGTCGTACGTAAGGCAATTTTTATTAGCGGTTGGCTGATCGTCCAGAGGATAAGGATTGCTAAAAAAGGATTGGAATTTCCTAACATGTATTTTTCTCGTATGTATATTTAATCATCCCTAGGCACAATCGTCCACAAGATAAATCTTATTCCATAATGCGATATTACCTACACTCGCCGTGTGCTCGTGTGTAAGACATCACTTATCAATGTTAGGCGTTAGCCCATACGATGAGATTATTTAACGAACGTCCGTATTAACGGTTAAGAGGGTATACTGCGTCATGAGAAGTCGTGTTTACGGCCTTGGACGGCCTTGGGCTGAAGGCCGTCTACACATTTAAAATACCGTTGGTTGGAGACAAGCGCCAAATACAGTGTTCAATCAATTGTTTTATTTAACTGTAGCATTTAATTAAATTGTAAGAAAATAGTTTTCAACATACTGAAGAACTCCAATTGTATTCATTGTTATAGATACAATATGTATCTTACCTAATAAAAATGAAGTATCGAAATTAGTTTTATTACCAATTGCCTGTGTGACTAAGCCACAATTTACAATGTCATCGAATCAGGTACTTGTAATTACAAGTTTACAAGAACGGATGTTCCATGAAAACTTCTCATTATCTCTCAAAATAAACAGTAAATTCTGCAGATTTGCGTGATTGTAACTTAAAAATATAAATGATATCAAGTATTCTTTAGTAGATATCTATATGGTAATACTGTTATCATTTCATTAGTTACAGCAGCAGTCTTATCACCACACTTTAATCGGCACTGTTCTTAGTAGAAATACAATTTTACTCTGCAAGCAGTTCCTTACGGAATTTAGATTAATTTCACAGATATACTGATTGAACAATAAAAATTAGCCTGTGCGCGTGGCAGTGTTACTAACAAAAACATTACAATAACAAATATAAGTTGATAGTAATAATTTTAATAATAATATTTTTAACACTTCTTCACGACAACTGCTTGAGAAGACCAATGTTTTCATAAAAGAGCCCCCTCTTCACTCCTCGCCTATGTTCAGCTGTCACTGGCCGCTGGCATGGACTAATTGTTCAATCAGCATTTAATGTTTTCTGGACCTCATGGTCACAATTCCAGCTGATTAGTGGTGAATAGCTTGCTTACTATTGTGAGCTGAAAGCTTCCACGACATTGGTAGATTTAGTTATCAGAATAATTTAACCAGCTGATTTCGTCTATGTGTCGTCACAGTCTACTTCACAGTCTCGTCGTTCTAGTTACCGTGATCATATCCAAATCATATCCTGAACGTTTATTTCTGAGACAAGATGATTATTTATGAAAAAAATTGTAAATTGCGTTTTCAGATAAAATCAACTAAACAGTCAACCTTTAATCTATAAAAACTTAAGTCAAAAATAACGACTAATAGTTATTAACAAGCTAAGTCACAGCAAAGCACGGACGGGTTATAGCCATTTTTTACATTAAAGTCTTAAACCGAAAAGCGTGTAAAAGCGATTACTAGTAAACAAAATCATCCGGCAACTAAAAAAAGCCCCTACCTAAAAACAATGTTTTCAAACAGTTTCCTAACAACAGAGAAACATACATGTTTGTCATTAATTTGTGTCCACACTAGCAGGACAGTGTTTCCTGAGATTTGGACTGAAGAAGGCTTTGGGCGAACTACCACTTTATTCTCACACAATGCCTTGTATTCGCGTCTAAATTGTACTTTTAAAACTTTATTTTTTTTATATTTCGACAATGCTTTAGTAAAAAACGAGCGCGATTTCCTTTAGGGCGTCACGTTTGTTATCCCTGTTCTTATAACCTGGATAAGTTATGTCCCACAAACTCTGAGACGGGTAATGAAACAATATATTAAATTTGAAATTGTTCCTCATTCCACGCAGTATTATACATGTTGAATACTTAAACAGTTGAAGACAAGTACAACGACCGGTACTGCACTTGCTTGCTTGCAAGACGACTTACGCCCGACGACTCGTTCAACTTCTCTTTCGTTGTAATTTTGTCCTCTAGACGGAAGCATGTTTGCGTGTTTTCCACTTGGTCCAGAAAACAGAAAACACTCTTTCTCGTCCCAGAAACACGCTCAATTGTTTCCCAACTGTTTGCAAACGTTCGGGAAACATCACAAAAACACTGGAAACAGTTTGCAAACACTGTTTCCGGCAACATGTTAGTAAGTAGGACTAGGCTTAAGATGTTCCAATAATTACTCCTTCCATCCAGGAAGACCCAACCAAAAACCGCACAGGGGATCTCTGAAGTCTGGACTATCATAAGATAACTTGCTTAGCTCTTGCTGTGACGTGTAACACAGAGACTCATCTAAGCAACTTCCGAAACGTTTGCTCCAATCTCTAGCCGAAAGGGCCATATCACCAGCACATATAAAATAACATAAAATTGTTTTATCTATTTGAAATCCATACGATATAAAAGGAGAATTTAGTTTCAAAACAATGGACCTATTTCTAATTAAATTTGTTGACCATTCAGTCAGATTGGTTCGTTGTCCAGTAGGCCTACCTTACAAAATTGTCTCCAAAATGAATGTGAATACGTAAATGGCGACGTGGTGCTCAAATTGTGCAGAATTTTGTCCTGATCACAAATTAGCAAGGGTTTTTCAATCGGGCTGTTAAAAACGCTGGAAATATGCCGGTTTCAGTTAGGTTATTTTTTTAGGATATGCCTAAGTTGGGTATTGTTAAGTTAGGTTAGCCTTTTTTTGTTAAGGTAGGTTACTGTTACGATTAGTTAGTTTTTTGGTTAGGTTTTATTTGGTCAAGTTAGCGAAACTAATCTCAACAAACCAACATAACCAAAAGTAACATAACTAAATATGATGTACCTAACCTTACAAATCCAAATTGGTCCGTTGTCATAATGTACTTTACAAACGTGTCCCCAAAATAATGAAATGAAATGAAAATAGCTTTATTGACAAAAGAGTGTACAAATGGCGAGATTAGGACCAGTAAGTCCTCTCTTAAATCTAACCATAACATAACCAAAATAACTGTGTATCCAGATACTCGTATAATAGAGAGTGATGACAGATGATGGGCAATGCCACAGATAAGATAAGCTTGACAAACACCACACCCTTCCTAACTGTGTATCCAGATACTTGTATAATAGAGAGTGATAACAGATGATGGGCAATGCCACAGATAAGACAAGCTTGACAAACACCACACCCTCCCTAACTG
Organism: Stictocephala bisonia; assembly: GCA_035578905.1. Classification (NCBI taxonomy): domain Eukaryota; kingdom Metazoa; phylum Arthropoda; class Insecta; order Hemiptera; family Membracidae; genus Stictocephala; species Stictocephala bisonia. Next base: position 350,824 of record JAQJVL010000397.1, on the reverse strand, counting down.
TGTATCCAGATACTCGTATAATAGAGAGTGATGACAGATGATGGGCAATGCCACAGATAAGACAAGCTTGACAAACACCACACCCTTCCTAACTGTGTATCCAGATACTTGTATAATAGAGAGTGATGACAGATGATGGGCAATGCCACAGATAAGACAAGCTTGACAAACACCACACCCTCCCTAACTGTGTATCCAGATACTTGTATAATAGAGAGTGATGACAGATGATGGGCAATGCCACAGATAAGACAAGCTTGACAAACACCACACCCTTCCTAACTGTGTATCCAGATACTTGTATAATAGAGAGTGATGACAGATGATGGTCAATGCCACAGATAAGACAATGAGTGATGACAGATGATGGGCAATGCCACAGATAAGACAAGCTTGACAAACACCACACCCTCCCTAACTCTACAACTAGTAAAAGACAAACTTGAAAAATAAACTTACAGCCTTGTTTCACTTAAGTATAAGTATATAATATGCCAAATCAACTCTACCAGGTACCCTAAAATATTAGGCACAATATAGTCCAGTTCTTTTCGGCTTGATTAGTTTTGCTAATAGTGAGTATCGCTGTTTTTAGTAAGACTGTAGTTTTCAGAATTGTTTTCTAAATAAGGCGTAAATCTACGTAAAGGCAAATGGATACATACAGGTTCTAAGCAAACGGAGCTTTGAATATTGCGTTTATTTAACATAATATTGTTGTTGATAGAATGTTGGTCCGGTCTTGCAACAATGATAGCATGACAAGTACACACACTGTTATCAGATTCCACAGAACTCATCAAAAAAGTGCTAGATGTTTTCAGGCAGGAATTATTTGCACCTTTTTAATTTGCACAAGGTATTTTTATTCTGCCAATGTGATTTATGATTTATCATTTTGCAACTCAAAGCGTTGACTGTACATTACCATAGCAAAAGCGGTGGTTTTTTTTGTTCGTTCATGCAATCGTGTTTTGTGTGACCATAAATCACGGATAATGAACACGTATTAACGAGGCATTACTGAAAACTGGCAAATTATGGCATATAATAAATCTAATTATTAGTACCTTTCGCCAGAATCGTAATCAATCGATGGGATTAAACATATAAATATGGGAGCGGGACCGATGCACATACTCAACAACCTGCGCGCGGCCAAAAAAAAAATAAGTACCGTAGTTGCTGTGCGGATCGGATCACTTTCATTGGCAGTACTGTATTTATAAACTTGGCAGCCCTGCGCGCCAACATTGCGTTCGTGTATAATAGATGTGGCCTTACCTACTACTTTTTCACTTTCATTCATAAACATTACTGCTGCTTACCAATAACTAATAGGACAATTCAATAATTAATGAGACAAACTGACCAGGAAAAAATGTCACAAAACAAGACTCTTCCTACTTTTCAATATAAGCCGCATCAACGTATATGCGTACATCCTTACGTGTTACTAGCTTTTTTATATCAGCTGCAAATAACTCTTTGTCTTGGTGTCCGGAGCCAATCTCCCTCAAATTTCTTGACATTCTCATAATGCCTCTTTCAGCGGCCTAAACAAAGGGAAATCTGAGGGTGCTAACTCAGGGCTACAAGGGGGATGAGATGCAATACCTCCGAACTCATTTTATCAATGATGTAGCCCCGTCAACTCCTTTGGGACCAATCGTGCATGTTTTTCGGAAATGAAGCTTTTCAATTACAATTCAATGAACCGCACCAACACCAACTTGTCCTTTTTCTGCAATAATTTCCACGGTAACTTGGTGGTGCGCACTAATAAAGTAATCAATTGAAATTTCAAGTGAGGAAGTTCAAACTTCAACAGGCTTGCCATAACCGTGTTCGTCAGTCACTTATTCGTGAAATCGTGACCACATTTAAGCTGTTCTTCCTACTTGTAAAAATGTACACGGTTCATACAACTTTCACCATACATTTGAATCATTCTAGAGCATATATTATCACAGACTTTTGTTCCAGCAATGATGAATTTTCTAGAAGGCCCGACATCGTTAAACTTAATTTGGAGGTTATGAACAGATCAATGTTGATCCATCAGCTGATTACAACTCACCCCAGTGTTGCCAACAGAATCCTAAATGTATCAAACTTGTACCATCAATAGTTTTTTACCCAGACTAATAATAATAATTGAATGACCCTCGAACGATTTTTACCTGTTGCTCCGAGCTCCAAAATTGTTCTACTCAATAAGTTTTTGAGTGATTTCCACCCATCTCGAACACGATTTTACCAGAGTTACTGATAACAGCGTTGTCCCGTTAGCTGATATTATTGCCTTATAAGATTGTTTAGCTTATTTTGCCTAATATTGTTATATGATTATTTACTATAAAATACGCTTGACTTTTATTTACATAATTTGTGAAAATTGTTCATAGATTAATAACTGTTATTAACTCTAAATCTGTAATTCAATACATGTACTGTTAGTTACTTGCATGTATTCTAGCATAGTCATGTGAGACATCCAACTTTAGATTTGGAATAACCTGGAAGAAACTCACATCCTTGCAAATATTCCGACATCAACAATCAACTTTAAGCATACTCAGGTCCATTCGACAACAATCAACTTCAAGCATACTCAGGTGAAACATCCAACTTTAGATTTGGAATAACCTGGAAGATACTCACATCCTTGCAAATATTCCGACATCAACAATCAACTTCAAGCATACTCAGGTGAGACATCCAACTTTATATTTTGAATAACCTGGAAGAAACTCACATCCTTGCAAATATTCCGACATCAACAATCAACTTCAAGCATACTCGAGTGAGACATCAAACTTTAGATTTGGTAACCTGGAGGAATCTCACATCCTTGTAAATATTCCGACATCAACAATCAACTTCAAGCATACTCAGGTGAGACATCCAACTTTATATTTTGAATAACCTGGAAGATACTCACATCCTTGCAAATATTCCGACATCAACAATCAACTTCAAGCATACTCAGGTGAGACATCCAACTTTAGATTTGGAGTAACCTGAAAGAATCTCACATTCTTGCAACTCCTCCAATCAACAAACAACTTTAAACAAGGAAATTAAACCTGATTTAATATAAACTAAGTATAGTTATAGAGAATTCAAATAGGCTACTGGCAACTGCATGCATTTTTCAAAGTTTTCAATTAGGTGATGTTTCTATGAAGTTATAAATTTTTCTGATACCTAGACATATCAATTAACATGGTATGTCATGTAGTTTTGTTCAAAGTCTTAGTAGTTAAAAGTTCAACCCTAATCCTGGTAGACCTTAAAATGGGCCATTATAAAAGTGGCCTTCACTGGCACTTACTTAATTTGATTTTCTTTTAATTTCTTAATCTGTTTTCTATAACTACTTTAACTATTTTCGAAACAAGGTATGCAACCTTTCTTTATACAAGATGCAAAAGAAACAACTGCCCTAAATAAACTCAATGTTTTAAATGAACTGGAACAAGATAGATACCGGTATTATAACTAATTGATCATTTGAAAACAGTATTTCATAATTATAGTATAAAATTAAACTAAAATAAAATATATAGATATATAAATCAATTCAAATAAAAAAATTATTTAAAAAATTGAAATATAATTAATCTTTTATAAAGTATGAATTTTCAAGATTTTCGGTTGCCCAAAATAATACTTTTTAGGGTGGAGGTCGGTTTTGGGAAATCTTCAAATAGCAACCAATGTCATGAGAAATTTCATTTTAAATACCTTTAATGCATCAACATTTTGACATAAAAAAATATTGAAATACCCCTAACCCCTGGTGGTGGCTTAAAATGTAACGAATTTTGGTTCTTAAACTTAACGTTATTGTAACTCTTATGTTCATCAGAAAGATACTAATTGTTACATACTGTTGACTAATGACAACCTTCCAGAAAATAACAAGGATAGTCAATTTACTTTCCATTTTCCAAATTTGAAAAAATTGTCAAACATTCTGTAAATATTAACTGGTAGAAGGTAAAATTTTCAAATATCAACCTATGTAATGTTACACATCAAATTAAAGACCATTCAAAAATAAACATTTGTTGAACTTAATGTTTTGGCATATCTTAATTTTGGAATTGTGGATGAAAACCCATATTTTACTATAATAATGGGATTAATTGGTCGGTAGTGTAGTTGGTTCAATCCCAGCTTTATGTGCTAAAGGTTGTCAGTTCGATCCCAATCAGAGTCATAATACATTTTGAGAAGGATCAGTTAATAACCACCGGCTGTTCATTTGTCATTGGGCTATTAATTAATGACACTTTCTAAGGAATAGACGGCCTTAGTTTGTAACAATGACTACATTCGCTCATCAACACTCATCACACTCATTCGAAATCCATATTCGCCCATATCCTGACGATCGGCGTCTTATGAATAAATAAATAAAATTAAGCTAACATTTTTAACATCACCTTGGTGTCATGCCACACAGAAAATTAAAGGTCTTTAAAAATTAAACATTATGTCTGTTTTATGTTTTGCAATTATTTATTAAAGTTTTCAAATGGCAGATGAAAAAAAAACTTAATTTACTTTTCCTATAATTAAATACTATTATTACTTTTAAATAGCATTAATAAACAATTTGTTAAAGAAAGAAATCTGTGGCTTCAATGCGAAAAAATCAAATTACTTCGATTTTTATAAATTATTTTGCTTTAAAAATTGAATCCCTTACATACATCTGCCAAAATATAGGTAGTGTAATAAATGTGATCTTAGTTCCTTACTAAAAGATAATTTATTTAGTTAAAATAAACAAAAACTAAATTTTGAATCTAATTTAATAAATTTATTTTTTAAATAAATGTGTCCAAAAACTATATTCACATTATATGTGAGACAACGATTCTCATACATTGAACATACATTGAACGAGTGATAGCAAAAGAAACATGAAAGTTATTTTGAAAAATAAATATAGACATTGTATTTATCAACTTATTCACTTATTAGGTTAAGTTTGTAAAAAAGAGATAATAACAGACCTTTATAAGAAGAATGGTTAAAGTTCCATCCAAGAAACATGTCTGACTATAATGTAAATGTACTGCATATCTGAGGCTATCAGGCTATAATGTGAGAGATAGGCACAATCAGTTAGCTCTTGCCATTATAGAACTGCCACTCTCCAGACAACATTTACTTTAAATTATTCAAATATTTTGGGTTAAATATTAAATCTGTAAATGTCAGGCTTTGAAAAATATTTGAATTAGTCTAGATGGAAGAAAATAGTTATGCGGTATTACATACTGAGTATTTTCTGATGAGTATTTAAAAAAACTATCTGATTCTTCTTTGCAACAACCAAATAATGTATTTTTATGACTAAATTAAAACCAAACATTGCCTACGGATAAATATAAATGTCATTGATCAATTACTGTCAGCAATTAGTTTTCCTAGAGTCCAAATTGGGTGATACATTTGCACAAAATTTATTGATTTACAAATTTAAAAATGTTTAAGTTGACAAAATTGTCTATACATCATACAATCATTAAACTGAACATAAATAAACTTTTGAAATTTATTTGGATGTTATTCATAAATAATTTTTTAAATCCTTTTGCATGTAACAGGTCTGTGTCCTTTAAAGTTTAATAATTAATAATAGAACAGCAAATAAACCTAAGCCTAATATTTGTTTTATGACTAGTGTGTTGAACGAGTGAAGGAGAGTATGACATGAACATCGAAATTACACGTAAAAAAAAATTGAAAAGCTAAATTCTAAAAGTGCTTCAAGTCAAATTTTTCATCTTTTGAGTTGTATCTTGTGCTGAACCCTTTGAATGCCTCTAAACAACTTTCATTCCAAAGCCTTTAACAACCTCATGAGTCAGCAAACACAGCATTCTTTCCAAAACTTCCTAAGTCAACAATGCTAGCAGCATGTAGAAATCAGCCACATTACGATAGTTGATAACTAGCTTTGCTAATATTTTTATTGCTTATAATCGAAGTGTCATTATATGACCTATCGGTTTGTGTGTCAAGTGTGAATGACTTATTTCAAGTAAAATGAGGATAAAAATAACAAAAACTTTAAAAATATGCCAAAAATAGTACCAGCTCTCCGTCTATAGCTTGAAAACATAAAGACGGAACTCAGTTTGTATAAGTTATCAACTTACTTCAGTTGATATAAGTAATTTTTATATTATTGAATGAATACAACTAAATCTGCGTTTAGCAAAATCAATCTATGATAAAGTATTTATAGATCATTCAAGATCTTGCACTGTTACAAAGGATTTCGGACAAAAAGCTAATTTTATTTTGAATGTGTGTGTATGCAGTGCACTATCCTATCGATAACTATACTACTCAATAAAAGCATTAACAATCTGTCATCAAATATGACAATGTCTGGGTTACAACAATAAAGAGGTGGTGGAACAGAGAATCGGGAAATCAGTATTTAAGGCAATAAAAATGAGTGCCATTCATTAGTAAAACTCTTTGATCTGAAGATAATAAAAGTAGTTGACTGAAATCGAATATCATATATGTACTAAATTTGTTTCACACAAAACGATCTAATGTTATGTTTTAATTGTTATAAGCTTGGTAAGTTTATTGGAACACAAGTGGTAATACATGTATTGGCTAAGTGATTCAAAGTACTATCTCCGAACAAAATATTTAAACTTTCACACACAAATACGCGTGCAGTGAAATTGTGCAATAACACCGTAGTTTATGTGTGGGAAAGTGGGTTAGTATTATTATACATGCACAGAGAAGAATGCACCAAAGGTCGCTTTCTTATAGCCTCAGCAAACGCCTAAATTGTAGTTATAAATATATTTCAACTAATATACATCTTTATAAATCTTTAATAATAATTACTATGTTTATCCTTGAGATTTGGGAATATAAAGGGAGGGACTGACAAGGTGCTGGCCCTGCCATCTACGTGCAAACTGGAGAAATAACTCTCGAACACACTAATTTGATATACATTTAGCGTTATTGGATGCAACCTCTGCTTATTTATTGCCTGTACTTTTTCTGTATGATTTTTAAGCTTATTTATTTTTGTGCAAAAAGGAAAAGCTAAATATATGAAGAAAGTTTACAGCAAAGTACATCCGATTAAAGAAACAATTTGTTAATTTATCTGAAACAGCTTGGGTATATCACACTAAAGCCATGGCAAATACAGTAGAAGGTGACAATGACAACAATATCAACGTAATGAATTTCGGAGCTAATGGCCATGTAATTATTTTCATTTATTTATGACAGCTGCAAACTAAAAATCTTTGTTTCTGAACATATTTTATGATTTAACCCCTTTAGTGCTACAGTGTATATGTAGACACCACTATTATTTTATATATATATACGACAGGCTTGTTTATTTTACTGGCTGCTATCAATGTCATTTTATTCCAAAGGTATTACAGAATAGATATATGGCCTTTTGGTTGCTGACAAACGACTTCTTATATTTTTTTTTGTAGAAAGGAAGATAGAGGTTATGTTCGTCTTTGTGTTTTGTGAATGCTTTTTGTTGTTCAGTTGTATGTTTTAATGAACAGAAATGCATTATACATATAAATAGTTCGTTTTATAAAATGTTTATTTTCAACTTTTGTGTTCTGTATTTATAATAAAGTCATTATTTTTAGCATAGCTAATAAAAACTTTGCCGCAAAAAATTTCTTGCTACACAATGTTATTGATGAAGAACTGATACCTCATTTACTGTAATAATTTGTTAGTATAATAATGGGTTTATATAAATAAAACAGTTCAATGTCATATACATATAATTAAATAGTTATTGCTTGTTTGTTCAAAACATTTGTTTCAATTGTCAATTTCTCAACAAATTTCCTCTATACTCCTTATTTTTTAATAAAAATTAACTGAAAATATAAAATTTTTTCTTCATTAGATGCTCTTTACAGTGGAATAGGTAAAAAAATATTAAAAATATTCAGGTACTATTATTTTATTCATAATTAAATAAACAATACAAAATAAAAATAAATTTTTTTTATAAATAAAAAAATACTTTTGTATAAACTTCCTTGTTATAGGGCTGTTCTCTGTTTATTTTCTTACAATAAAAAACAAAAAGTATGAAGATATGACATCAAATAACGAATCTATGAGCGTTTTACCAAAACTCTACATTTTTGCACAAAACTGCTTAGCACTTTTGGGTATATCCATAGGCCAGGTGGCATAGCACTAAAAGGGTTAAGTCTTTTGTAAACAACCTCTTCAATTGTAACATAAAAGTAACTTTTCAGACAAAACTGCAGCAATAGAGAAGTATGATCAATGCATCAATCAATAGACGACCTGGTTTTCCTTTTCAAGCTTATCAATGGACAAGTAGACTGCCCGGAGCTCTTGTTGATGATCGACTTCTATACCTCTCATCGGACTAGATCAACCCAGCTGTTCGCCAAGAATCTGCAACTTACTGCCTACGCCTATCACAGTACCATACCTCGACTTATGCGTTTGGGTAATGCTTCCCAATTGGAGTTCTTCGGACCGTCCTCTCAGAATTTTAAAGGCAGGCTCATAACTTTGTATCTAGTCTGTTGCAGTACTAGAATTGGCATGTATACTATATTAGATTCAGTCCCAGTGTTCAGAATGTACTATATATTATTGAAGTTATTTATTATCAAAGCTATTTATCATTCGTTGTTATTCTTATGGTTATTAATTGTCATAGTGTTTTCAGTATCGTTATTGTTATTTATTATTATAGCACATATTATCATTGCTGTTTGTTATTATAGTTGTTACTTATTATTATTATAGTTATTTATTATTATTGTTATTATTTGAATTATTTATTATCATAGTTATCGGCAGTTTTAGAAACTGTAACTCCCTTATCAGCCCTTAAATAAATTTGCGAAAAAGAAAAAACAGTTAAAAAAGCTTAAGAAAGGGCAGAAGGGAGACTAATATTATTAACTTATTAGTCTCAGTAAATAGCCATAACAGCAGCGAACTTGATGCATGTGTCACTTATTAATTAATTTTGTTCAGCCATTAACAAATGGACAAACTGTATGTAAAATGTATGTCATGTATGTAAAATGGTGTATGCCATAAATAAATAAAAATGTCAACTCATCAACAGCTAACCAACATCCACATTGCTGTTGTGCTCAGGTCAGCCAGAGAAAATAGTAATTTTTTGTTTGCAACTATGTTGGTTGGAACAGTATATATAAGTTGTGTATTCTTCTCAACAAATAAGTCTTATTAATAATTGTTTTAAATTTTTATTTAATATTTAGCATATATCATATCCGTCTAAAAATCAAAATTTACAATTTCACACATTTAGTAGCTAACTGCCCATTAATTTTACAAACTAAATGATTAATGGGTTCAGATGGTGATGTGGTAATGTGCAGTTTCGTCAGTGAAGGAGTTCGCCTTGACATTCAAACATTCCTTATACAGTCTGACTTACATATGCCGACTATGGATTACATATGCCGAGGGAGGGGAGTTAGAATCCTGGGTTGGGGAAATTTCAGGTTGTAAACTCGTTTAGTGAGGCAATTAATTTTTTATCATTCAAAAAACTAATTTGACCTAATCATATTAATAGATACTATATATTGAAAAAAAATATATATATATACTGTATAATAAAATTACTAAAAAAGTCCTCTTTTATTCAATGACATTCCCACCTCACAGTCCAGAAAATTCATATATGCAGATGATATCACTCTCGCTGAACAAGAGGGCATATAAAAAACAGAGAACACTTACACTTGATCTAGCCACTCTCAATGATTATTTTAGAACCAGGAAGTTAAAGCTCGATTCAACAAAGACAGTCAAGGATGAATTTCAAAATGACATGTTTAAAATATGAAACACCCACCCACCCATACACGTACAGTGGTATTGACCCACCCACCCACCCATACACGTATAGTGGTATTGACCCACCCATGCACGTACAGTGGTACTGACCAACCCACCCACCCATACACGTACAGTGTTACTGACCCACCCGCCCACCCATACACGTACAGTAGTATGACCCACTCACCCACCCATACACGTACTGTGGTAAAATCACATTACTTAACATTTCCAGTAGCATAAAATTTTATTAAAAAAATATTGAAATAGTTCTAACAACTATTCTAACATTCCTGACACAAAACTATTGATAAAAATAACTAATCTGGTCACAAATCAAAAAATAATGAACATCTTTTACTATAGTCTTGTGCTGAAACGCAATGAGCGTCCACACCAGGTGGCTTAGATTACAAGGTTAGCCCGATCTAGGTGGAATGAACCTTCTTGGACTATATTGACTCGCTTTCACACAGGTGTGGGAAGATAAAACTACTGGAATATAAGAGGGGGATGGCAAATGATTAGTCATGTAATTGCGGAGTTAAGTTCAAACTATAAATCTTTTAGTTAATGATTGTTCATTGCATTCTTTTCAGGAGCGAATTAGCTGGTCTTCATTCAATCGGAGAAGCAGGTGTTCAATGGTTACAAAACCTCTATGATGGGATATCAATATTTAAACACTAAGATACAAGTACTTTAACCCCGGAGAACTGGCGCTTAGTCTCACATACCTGAGCGCTACTGTAATCGTTGGTATGGATGAGTGAAGTGGCCTAAAGTAACGGGATTCATAGTAGCTGCATCCCTCCTCATGCTAGTGACAGACGCGCTGTCATCACTCCCAAATCTCTAGTGGTTTTTTATTTATTTGCGTTTCGGGTCTGTCAGACTTGGCACCAGTGTTAAGTAAGCGTTACATTATTTTCAAGTTTGAGTTTTTAAACTTATTATTTTTAGGTGAATGTTTAATTGTGTATGCAATTTACAAGCAAAATTTGTGTTATTTTTGTGTATTACATCTGTTGTTTGAGTTATGATGGCAAGTGAAACAGAAAGAGAGCATATGGAGGCTTCTGAAGGATTTAGAGGATAATACTTATGAAGAGGAGTTTGACGAGCCCAACCAAAATAAGGAAGATTGTACCTATGGATTTGTAGAAAAGTTTAAATAAGACAAAATACTACCTGTTGTACATTTACTGTTGTACATTTATTTGTCTGTGTTATACATCTTTTACATGCCCTAATTGTCCATTAATAGAGGAAAATTAAATTTGATGTTCATTCCCTATTTAGTGAAAGTACATTTTTGAATTTTTTGTACATAAAATATGCAATATTCTCAATTATATTCCTTAACTCATGTATTTTGAAACCATTGTTTGTATCTTATATTATTTCAAAAACCTAAAATTTGTTGTAAACCTTTTTAAAATTGTTCTATCAGAATGTAAAGACAATAAAATAGTTTATTTGCTTACCTAAATATCTTTATTAGTAAGCAAAGTTATGGTGGGGGGGGGGGCTGGCATCAATGTGTTTAGACATGTATTTAATATTTTTAATATTTAATTTTAAGTCTGTGAGACTTGCCAGTACTCATGTCACAAACCTATGCCAGTGCTGTAAAGTTAATTTTTTAGTTGTTTGGTAGCTGGCCGTGCAAAATATATGTAAAATGTACTATAAAAGAATGAATATAAGTCTTAAACAATAAATTAAAATCTGTACAAATAAAGTAGTGAAACAATATATTTTGAATTTAAAAAAATAAACATTTTTATTATTATATAACTGTTATATATAAATTTTAAAAAATAAAAATCACATTACTTGGACATTTCCAGTAGCATAAAATTTTATTTGAAAAAATATTGAAATAGTTCTAACAACTATTTTAACATTCCTGACACAAAACTATTGATAAAAATAACTAATCTTAGTTACAATATTGCATAGATCAAATAAGTTTGGTGTTTCTCTATCATGCATTTCACGTTTTGGTACATGACTGGCCCAGTTTCATGAAGTTTAAAACAAAGTATTTTATTATTTACCAATGCAACATTAACATTAATATGCTAAAAATATGTTCTCTGCAATTCATATGAAAATATATTTCTATCACTATTTATAAGTAGTGGTTACGCATATTTATTGATCTAAACATTATTGTACAATATGCAGATAAAATTTCAAGCACATAAATTGTTTCACCATATTAGATATCATATTGTACTTAATCATAAAAACGGGAGTAGTTACTGGTTAGTTCTAAAATTTCGGTTCACATTCTGAACATTTGGTGGGTGCCGAAACATTCCCACGTTACCATCTTGGATTCTCTTGCTCAACTTTACATATTCTTTTTCCTTTTTGCTGCCTCAAAATTTAGGTCCAACATCATCACTCCTGATTTTATAGCCTCTGAACCATTTACCCGTTTTAAAACTGGACGGTTTAATGTTAAGAGTTGCGAGCCAGCTCGGCCAATCCAAGGCTATTACAATTATCGGGCAACTATTGATCATGATGGTAAGTGTTTTCAGAAGTTGTGATTAACCTCTCAATACCTTTTTTAAATGAGGCATGGATTTTAAAATCGTACTTGAATTTTCTTTTTAATGAAAACCAAAGTTTTTGTTGTCTGAATAGTGTTGACTATGAGTTCTGAGGTTTTCTCAGATATCATTTAACATACAAGTAGAGCCTCACTTATCTGAGATACACAGGCTGTGGTGATATTGGATTTCTAAAAATGTCGAATAGTAGAGTGATACAAAAAATATATTAAGATTATGTTCCGTAGACACAACAACTCTATTACATTTTGAAGCCATTTTTGAGTTTCACTAGGCCTAAGTTCAATAAAACTACAGTAATGTTCAACAAGTAAACAAAACTTAAACTACGGTACTGAACAGAAACATAAAAATATTTTGTTTTAAAGCAGACTAACGAAATACAGTAATGTGATAAAGTTGATATAAAGTAATGCGATAAAGAAGTCTTGCACAATGAAGTAACATATAAATTGTTTAATACAACAAACTAATAATTGTGACCAGACAGGGAACTACTGAATAAAAGTGCACACACAAGTTACATGATCAATATTCCCTCTCCCTTTAGGTTACATCTTTTCTGAAAATTCTATTCCTTTAACAGATGAAAAGTGATGTAGTCTACAATAATCTAGCCGTTCTAGCTTTACCTCTGAGATTTGCAAGCAAAACTGGAGAATCGACATAGGCAGCGTCGCAACCCAGACCGCCTCAGCCCTCCTCTAATTTTTACTTGCTGTGACTCAAAATTGGGAAGAATTTAGGAAGACAAATTTATTTTTTTTAGTATGAATTAAAAATTGTTCATTCATTTTTTTTATGCAACTGTGGATAAGAACTGGGAAGTACTTTTTTTACTGTTTACAAATATAAAAAACAAAGTCAATCGGACAATTTCAACTTATCAGGTCCTAGACTGGAAACAAATTAGCCATGGGACAGGAAGGAGCCAAGCGCTCAAGATATACAATGTTGCTATGTTATGCTCTTCTCAGAGGTAAAGTTAGATCGGTTTTAGAATACTATTGTCACTGAACTTTTAAAGTGAAATATAAGGTATAAAGTACCTATTAAATGAGTAAACAAATATTAAACCATAAAGTTACTAGTAACCTTCGCCCAAAGGACCGACAGTTTAGTTTAATGCAAGATTTAAACACTTGTGCTTCTCTGATTTTAATGGCTATATTAGGAAGTTTGAGTCAAATTTTGCTCTCAAAACAATGAAGCGTTATTACCATTTATCTTACTACAGACCGCTGGCGAAGGTCCGGCCTCGAGCCCGCCGAGCGTTGATAGGCTGGGGACGGGTGGAGGGCCCGATATGCCTGCAGTCCTAAAACATTCGCCGCTGCCAGACTTTCGCAAGCAAAGAGTCTTTCCCCTTCTTGCTTCTAAAATAAGATGAGTTAATTTTTCCCACGGATACACCTTCATTACGTTTCTATATTGAGAGCAATATGTTTGCTTGTGGATTAAGAGTGTTTAGAATTCTTAATAAACTTGTTTAGTAATCTCCATTTTAAGATTTATAATAAAATTCAAAAATACAGAACCTATTTAAATTAGCCTGTGTTCTTTGAATCATTATTAGACCTTTTGTTAATAATTACAGTCGAAGTTAATAATTTATAAGCATTGCTTGGTAATTAACTCAATTTAATAAATTGTTGTCTCATACATTTCACTATAAAAGTTGCTTTAAATAAAAATGTCAAAAACAAATAATTTCTTTTGAGACATTTTAATCGAGAATTTAAATAATATTCAATGTATTTTAACGGAACGGAAAATCGCATAAATATTTTTCTTAGTGACAATAAGAAGTATGTAGTGCATAGTTCCTTTATTTCAATTAAAGTTATTAACAGATTTATAATTTTGATGACATATTTAATTGTTTTCATTGATATACGTTATAATATTTTAAATTTCAAACACAACATATTTAATATTTTTCACTTTAAATAATAGTTTAATTATAAGAAATAGCAAAATGCAAATACTCCATAAAAGCGTAAACAATTACCCATTACGATCTGCCACTGCTGCCTCGCTCAGAGTCAATGTTTTTATATGACTAGTAGGCCAGCCAGGAGGCCGGACCTTCAGCGCGCGTACTGTACTCATCTGGTTCTATTAAATCAGTTAGTAGCTCTCTGACAAAACTAATCAATTTGAGTGTATTGAACTCATGACTAAACACTGTACCGCCCAAACTAAAATAAAGCAAAATGATGTTTGGATGCACTGCAATGATGATAGAATAAAGCAAATAAAAAAACACATAATTTAAGAGAAGTATTACTTTGTTCAGTTAAGTGCTGTATTTTAGATTATATGAAGGTAAATAAGATGTATAGCAATAAAATAAATCAACAACTGATGCCAAGAGAATATTTTCTGTTGGTATCTTCTGCTATTCATAAACAAGTACATGCAAAAGTGTGGGACCATATGTTATGCAACTAGCAATATAACTTTAACAAGTAGCTAGGTGAAAAAGTACTAAAATAAATAAATTATATATAAACCATTTTTTTTTTTTTTTTTTTTTAAATGTGCAATCAATCATCGCATCCTCACACAATCAACATGTCAAAGCCTGTAATTACTACATAATAATAATATTGTAGTACTTTAAAAGGTTATTGATTGTACAAAAATGAAGTTTATATGACTTTAAAATCCCTGCACAGCTAGTGAGGGGTATAAGAGGTCAGACAGTATCTGCTGGTAATTAACATACAATTGTGTCAGTATTTCAGATCACAGGTATCATTGCTGATAAGCACTTTAGTTTAAAAACCTTACTGAAAATCGAGTGTAAAATAATGAATCATACTATAAATTAAATAGAATTCTAGAATCAACAGTTATTTGTTAGAGTTCCTATTTTAATTTAAATATCACTTTATTTAAAAACAAAACAGAAGGTTTAATATAAAATGAGTATACTAGTAAAACCAAGTACTGTGTACTGGGATAGTTTATGGGATGGATCGGAACCTTTGATAAACTGTACTAAGTCTCAATTACCAGCGTGGTGGCTCAGTGGCTAAGGCTTTGGACTGCGGAGGGCAAGGTCCAAATTTTGAAACCCCACTCAGCCAACGGTTGGTACTTCACTCAATGAATAAAGTTCACGCACAGGCCTTATGGCCCATGTGGTCTGGCGAGTAAAGTTTAAGAAAAAAATTAAAATAAAAAGAATACCTATAGGCCTACAGTTTTAAGACTTTCTAAGACTTTGTCGAACGAACAAAGTGAACAATAAATTGGATGACTACCGTACTCAAAACGTATGTTTGTTACTGTCTCAGCACAATTCAAATCACAAGTGACGAATTGTGTCTGAATCTTTTTTAGTCCCATATCAAAATAAAAACACCAACACGTGTAGTTGAGAATGTTTTTTAACACTAGGGATAAAAGAAAAATGAAACTGGCCAGCAGTTCGCCATAGACGTCAACACCTTATCTACAACGTAAAATGTCTACTTAAAAAACTACCAAATTTCCTAAACAGCATGTTAAACCTAATTTTCTAAATATTTTATGAAAACATTTGAGAATACTGTACAATAATATTTGATATATCCTTATTATAATAGTCAAAAGTTTATTTATTATGCTTCAAATTACCAAATAATTAAACCACATTTTTAGCTAGTTTTAAATGTTTTAAGAAAAAAAATATTTGACAGTAATCTTTTTAAGATGGCAAGAAATTACATGAATTTAGCCATTATGGGCTAATCTATAATTATGTATTTCTGATTGTTAGTAAATATAATTTTTTCTATACATATTATTGGTACCGTTTCGTGGATGACACTGATGCAGTTCAATATTTTAATTTTTTGCTTCTGAATTTATTGAGTATGGATTTTATTTTGTTGCTAATTGATTATATAAATGATCGATAGCCTATATTTTAATAATTCAGTTACTCGACAATAATGATTTGAAAGGTACGTCAAATGAATGTTTGTTTGGTTACTTAAGGTAACCAAACAAACAGCATCAAGGCCGTCGGAGTACCTATGACAGACTTCCAATGTGCCATTGGAAAATGAATCTCTCATTACCTAATATCTCAAGCTTGATCACTATCGCTGTTCAAGTTTTCTGTTTAATGTTGATATTGTTTTATATACAAATTTTAACTTTAATGTTATTATTACACATATTTTTGTTGACTTTTGTAAATAAACTACAGTTGGTCTTTAACCAAATTTGATGGGACCAAGGGTACTAAAGGAGAATAAAAATTTGGTTAAGGCAGTGTAATGTACAAAATTGTTCCTTTTGTACCGGTAAGCATATCATAGAGTACGTATAAAGTGTGCCAACAATTCTTTGACACAACTGCAATAAACTATGCTTTATAATTGCATATATAAAAATAAAAGAGTGTGAACACCTATTTTTTGTTTTATTTCTAGTCCATTGAGTAAGTAAATTAACTTATTAACTGGCTAAAGTACAATTTTATTGTACAAATACAAAAATGACTTGGCCCTTTTCTCTTCAACATTTATATTAATGACTTGGTTAAGTATTTAAATGTTGACTGCCTAATGTTAGCGGATTATGTCAAGGTTTACCGTGCTATTAAGAGACCCTTCTGACTCTGAGACACTGCAGATTAACCTATCCTTAATTGAGAACTGGTGCTTTACCAACGTTATGAACATAAATGCAGCTAGATGTAGGCTGGTATCATTCATCAGTGCGAATTGTTTTATTTGATTGTGTGCTAAATGGAACTGTTCTATCTCGCAGTACAACTGTTCGTGATCTTTGTGTTGTCTTCTCTGCTGATCTCACCCTTGACAACCATAATGACTTTATCTGTGGTAAATCCCTGGGAATGCTCAGCTTCATGTCGTCTTGGTATTAAGACGCTAAATATCCTCTACAGTCTTTGGTGAGGAGCATACTTGAATACTGCTCTGTCGTCTGGTACCCTTATCGGCTCAATCACATAGAACGTCTTGACAGAATCCTGTGGCACTTCATCCAAGCTGTTGGTTCCAGGCTGGATTACAATTATGCCGATGTACCCATTGATACTGTTGAGGCTTCTCTTAGATTTCTTCCTCTCTTGACTAGAAGGCAACAAGCTGATGCTCTTTCCTCTGAGGAGTTCTTTGAAGCACGATGGACTGTCCTGATATTCTCTGTCACATTGAGCTATGTGCTTCAAGATTGACCCCGTCATCCAACCTGTTTTTTAGTCGGTCACACCCCACCAACTATGTCATACACGGTCCTCTCCCCAGGTTACATCATCTGGGCAACAAGCTGTGTCACCAGTTCGATTGCTTTAATGATGGCCAGTCTACTCTCAGAAGAATCTTCCAGGGATAGGTTCCCTGGTGAAGGTGTTGGTGCTGTGTACTTGCGATTGAAGCGTCTATTGTGAGGCTGATTAAATAGAGCAATGTATACATTCTAATTATGATAGTAGTTATTCAAAATGAATTATGTATTTTGCTTGTTATTTTGGTTAGTCAAAAGTTGTTGTTATTGATTTTTACTATTAGTTTATGTCATGTTTGTTGTTGCCCTTATTATTATAAGGAATCATGAATCTTAATTGTATTTAATATCTTTTCACTTACTATTTCTATTCCTGTTTCTGATCATAGTGCTAGTCTTAGACATAATGATTAAGAAAATATCAATTCACTTTGTCTGCCATTATTGTATGTTTTTGTAAAATGGAGTTTTCCGTAAATAAATAGATAATAACGCACATACTAAATCCATTTATGTCCAACTTAATACAGCCATGACAGCTATTGGTGTTTGGCACTCTCATGGCAATTTCACTATCTTGGTTTCCGGTGCAGTGCAATATAGCTCCTCCAGAAATAAGGCGTCAGAAGGCACTACTTAAAGAATTCGATAATTATGCACTTTCTTGCCACCTCTGAAAATATAATTTCTTGTTGAAAAAGTGGTGAATAATGAGTTTATATCATTTGAGAAGGTTGATTTCATACGTGATAAACTCGTTTTTCTATCTGATAGTGAAAAAAACCAACTTTTTAAAAAAATCATTATTTTTCAACAAACTTTTTTTTCATTTCACGTGTGTTTTTTTGCTGAACACAAACATATAATTGGTTTTGCAATAAAATTATTTTGTCAGCCCAAAAAATGCATTTGTTATTAACCAAACATAACCTAACTCATCCTAGTTGTCTATTTACTCAACAAATATTCGTAATTTGCGTTAAGTTTGGCCTCTGTGACGGCCTACCAGCCGTCACTCCGGTGGGAATATATAGGTGAATTCGGTTTTTGTGCTAAATAGTTGTTGTATATAATGATCGTGTAATGGCCTCTAATCGTGATTCGCCTCAAAAGTAGTTTTTTCTGTTATATCTCGAGAAATAATTGTAATAGACCAAAATTGTTTTCAAATTAGTATTCAGCACTAAAAACACATCAAAATAAAAAGATCATTAAAATACCATTTAAATTAACAGAAATATGCCAAAAATACTAAAAGTTGTGACATCTGTTTTTCTTTATTTTTTCAGTAAAATACCTCATTTCCATGGAATAAACAACATATCTTGTGAAAATACAGCCAATTCTAGACCCATTTCAAGCAAAATTCTCCAATTTTGTTTGGTGGCAAGAAACTACATAAATACCAAGAATTCAATAAGATCTTGAATGCCACCCACTTCCCCATTACCCAGGATCTCCCACATCAGAACGGTTAAAATCTCGAAACCCACCTCTACGTACTGCTTTACAGTCGAACAGATGAAGTTTCTTGCCCAATACTAGCTGGGCCAGAGTGTGGAACAGTATTGATGGATGAAATAAGTTCCTTATTAACGATCCATCTATACCTGTAGGTGGGAGAACCTTACTTGTGGGGAATGGAAGCTGTTAAATCAATACCAAACTGGTGGGCAGATGTAACTACAAGAAAAACAAATCAGGATTGACATCCTGCACTTTTTTATGGAGGGATTAGCTAGCATAAATATAATCCGTGAAGCAGGTTTTAAACGGCTTGATGGATTGGATTTAGCTTTGTACAGATTACTTGTAATTTTAAAATTTTATTAATATCTAAATGACTTTTATGGCCTCCATAATTCATTAGCCATGAGCGTAGTTTTCCGCAATTTCTCAAGAAATAACTGTCAAAGACCAAAATAGTTTTCAAATTTGTGTTTAGCACAAAAAACTACATCATAAAATGCAAAAAGTCATAAAAATAATTCGAGATAAATAAAAAAAAACATTTGGTTACTATTTGATATAGGCCTAGCACATTATGCATTTTTCAAGTTTTTTTCAAAACATGCAGATAATGGTCTAACTTTGAAAGTAAACTACAAAATATTTTTGGGGGAAAACATTTTTTATCTATGAAAAGTAAGTTTTTACCAAGACGAAAATTTGAAAAATTTTTTTTAGCTTTGGATCGTGACGAGCGAAATAAATTATGTGGTTCACTTAGCCGCTTCACTTAACATTTGAACAAGTGAACACTTAACTGTTCACTTAACATCAATAAAACATATGTTTATAATCAAGCAATCATTACAAAGTTTGTACCAATCAACACAAAATGTTCTGTTCAATACATTACAGATTTTTAAATTTTCTTTCATGCAATTTTATAAAAGCAGGAAATAAAAATAAAATGTGCAACAAGGCACTTCCACTCAACTCCCACCTGGCGGGAGGTTGAGGGTGGGAAAAACGGTTGATGTTTGTTGCATGACTGAAGAATAACCAGAAGACGGAATAGGCGTAGTAAATGTTAGTCTGCAGAGAATGAATGCTCTATCTAACAAACAAATTACAATGTTTTAGCTGCATTGGGTATTTTACAGCAAATGTTGTTGTTTACCTTTTTTTGCCACCAACCTAATAGTGAGGAGCGGCATAATTTATGCTGTTCATAAAAGTTGTTGTTTAAACTTTAATTTTGGCTTTAATCTAACAATTCTTGTATATTTCTATTCAAAAATATGTGTTCTACCAAGTGTTACTTTTATAAAAATTCTCAGAAGTTATTTTATATTTCTTATTAAGTTTACAATATGCAAAATTTTGCAAGTGCAGTTTACACAATTTGCGCACACTAACTTATGGTGTTATAGGTTTCATACTTTTTGGAATATTTTCATATATTTTACATTTTTAGTAGCTAATAGATTGTACTAATACAGTACATATAGCATTAAATTATAAAAAAATTATAAACACCCCTTATTTTTAGATTGTTAAGTAATTTTTCACAAACATTTTTCCTTTCTGTGATAACATTTTTATTTTCCCCAATAAACTAAAATTATAAAAATTGGTACAATATGACTGTTTCTCCTAAACAACTTTTTCTTGTCAATTCAACATATGGTGATTGTTTTGAATTGTTACTTGTAGGCTACTAATTGATTACATACAATGATACTATAAAATTGCACATTTTTCATTTTTACGTTTTATGTAAACAAAAAATTTAAAAAAACCTAGGTCTGGTTGTTTATCTAAACTGTAGCAACATATTATTTTACTACACTAAATAATAAACAATTTGGCTATCTTGGATTTATTTACAAAAATTTTTTTAGTACTCCTAAGGCGGGTTATAAGTGTTAATTTACGTACAGTATTTTTAAATTTTTTCTTGGAAATAATTAATTACTAATTCGTTATGTGAGTTTTGATGGTAGTATGTGAATGTACAGTTCTTGAAAAGAGATGAGAAAATTTACATTTGGAGCATATTTAGTATTTTTAATGATTTCTACAAAAAAGCTTGCAAAGCACTGAAAAAAGGACCTAGCAGTTGGGAGTTCATAATTGTTCACCTAATGATCACAATCTAAGTTAAATTAGGGCCTATAGCATAATTTTCACAATTTCCCATTTTTAAGTATTTATCATTATTTCCCTGGAATAGTATTTTTTAATTCATGGATTATAGACCTGAATTTACAAACTGGTGATAAATAAGTGAAGATAGGCGAGGCGTCTAGAAAGTGCATAGATAATTGGACTTCTAAAAGGGTAGGCTACTTACCAACTGTACCTTGCTGCTGTGGTTTGAGCACTCGCTTTTCCGTGGATACCGCTGTTGGTATTTGTTGGTCAGATGTCTTGCCTGTTATCACAGAGGCGGCATTTTTATTTTTAGTCCATGGATTTATCTTTGGTAATGGTGCTTCCACAAATTTTTTCTTTTCAGGAACTTCTTCCACCGTTTCAGCATTGCTATCAGTTTCAGATACTTCACTAATAGGACTAGTTTTAACTGTATTATCACTACTATCTGCTAAATTGTCCGAACTGTCACATGTTGAATTTTTTGATATCTTTTGTTTACTACTAACCTGTTCTCTATCTACTCTAGTTGAATATCCAAGTCTTCTCACATTTTTTGCAGTTACAGTATTTATCTGAGGAAAATCTTCTGTGTTTGCAATTGGTTTTCCAGCTGTGGCATAAGTGTTCTGCTGTCTACCAATTTTCTGCTGTGGAATAGTACTAGATATTTTACTTTTAACAGGAGTCTCATGAGTCCCAGAATCATTAGAAGTAACTCCAACAGTTGCAGCATTGATATTTTCTTTATTGTTATCCATATTTTTTAAGTTAAGCACTGCACTAGCATATGACACTCCTCCAGCACTGTCTCTGTTTTGAGAGCCATCACTCGACTGAGACTGACTAGCAACGTGAGCCGCCATATTGAACTAACCAAAAATTAAAAAATACACTGAACTTAGTCACTTAAGATCTGTGTACTTGTAAATGTTCAATGAAGATCGGAAATTGGCCGGTAGGTATTGACAAATAACCATGAAAGTTTAAAATAAACTGATACAAATTCCATGAAATGCATAACGAGAGTTCAAGTACAAGTATAGGTTACAATCAGTTCAATATTGAAAACAGCACATTGTGAATATTTAACACCTAATTTATCCAAAGAGTCTGCTTATAAAGCAAATATACGTTCACTTTAAAAGATACATCGAAGAAATAAAACAATATCAATTAGTTACCACGCAATTCACTTTATGGTCAACACACTCGAAACGGACACCAAAATCAAAACACACCGACAATCATAAGAGTTTCTATACGCCTAATCACGTAAAATAAGCAAAAAGTATTCCTTGACAGACCCTAAAATTAGTTTAAAAAGATTCTTTTATTTGACAAATTGCTCTAAATTATATTAATTGACACAATATCCGAAAGTTCACATGTGGTCAAACACAATATCTAACCTTTTCTTCGTTCATTAAGATGGCAGCACTTGTCAAACTTTACGTATATCTCTGAATGACAATTCCTAACTCAAAGCCTTTTCAATCGGTAACTGACAATTCAAAGATTACACTTACTATATAAAAAAACTTTATTTCAATGAAAACCATTTAAGCTAGTTTTTCGTTGAACAATGTATCACAAGTTCATAATTTATTGTGCAAGCAACTGTGGACACCAACCAAGGGCAGTGGGGTTCATTAAATATTTCACAGAACGGGTCGGCTGGTGAGTATTTCTTAGGGTTTTATCTCTTCTACCAAGCATCTAATTTAATTTATGATGATGATAGATACTTATTGAAGAATTTTGTAACGATTGCAGGTGGTAGATGGGTTGCTGGTATTTTGTTGCAAGTCTTTTAATTGATTCCGTGCATTCGCCAGCTCATATTTAAGCACCTTATTACTACAATTTGGTTGATTCAAGGCTTTCTTAATTTGTTTTGAAGTTACGTTGTGCATGGGCTCTGTCTGAGAGCCTTCTTGAACTATGAGGGTCATTAAAGAACGCAGATTTCTATAGCACCACGTTTTATTATGAAAATTTCATCTGTGTACTCCATGAAACGCTTGTCAAATTCAACTGAGTGATCTATAATTGTTTTTACATGGGCAAGGAGCTTAACTATTTATTTTCTTAATTCGGCATTCTCAGACGGTCCTGATGGTTAGGGAGCAAAGTGGATAACTGAGGTGGTGGTGCTATCGTCAGAGGTCAGATAGTGGTGTGTGATAGCGAAGTGTCCGCTGCAGGAAAAGAAACAGTCATTTGACGTGGAGTAGAAGTAGTGGTTTCTGATCTGCTAAGGTAGACTGACGTTGCTATCGTTAGGCCATGCTAAGCTTATCGTGAGATGGACGAATGGAGTTTCTTTGGCCAAAGTGGATAGTGGCGTGTCTGAGGATGCATCAAAGATGGAGTAGCAACTTCAGTTGGTGGATTTCGGGTACAATTCTCATTGCCAGTATGTGATTCGTCACCTGAATAGATAACAGTGTTTTCTCCATTGGTCCTTACTGAAGCCTTGCACGATATATACGACCATCTTTTTTATACATAACTTCTTTATTTTAGTAATAAAGCCCTTACAAGTATATATTTTCTCATTCAGTAATAAATTCACCACAATATGGCTATCTAGGAATTTGTGTACTGTATATAGTGAAAAATGTGTGTGTCTGTAAAATGTGAAAAACATTCTAAATTTTCTTTTTCTTCTTTTCTCCAGAAATGAAGGTAATTATGCATTTTCTTGCCACCTCTGAAAATACGATTTCTTGTAGAAAAAGTGGTGAAATATGAGTTTATGTCTTTTGAGGAGTTTGATTTCATCCGCGGAAAATTCGTGTTTTACAGAAAGGTCGAAAAACTAGTTTTTCATCTGATAGTGAAAAAACAAATTTTTTTAAAAATCTTTATTTCTCGTCAACTTTTTTTTCATTTCTCGTGTTTTTTTATGCTGAACACAAATATATAACTGGTTTTATACTAAAATTATTTTTCCAGCTCGAAAAATGCATTTTTTACTGGCATAACCTAAATTATCCTAATTGCCTATTTTCTCATCAAAAATTCGTAATTTGTGTTAAATTCGAGTGTTTGGCCTTCGTGACGGCCTACCGCCGTCACTCCGGCGGAAATATGGATGAATTCGGTTTTTGTGATTAATAGTTGTTGTATATTGATCGCGTAATTGCCGCTAATCGCAATTCGACGCGATAGTAGTTTTTCCGTTAAATCTCGATAAATAGTTGTAATAGACCAAAATAGGTTTTAAATTTGTATTCAGCGCAAAAAAAAAATACATCAAAATAAAAAAGAGGATGATTAAAATACCATTTAAATTAACGGAAATATGACAAAAATACTAAAAGTTGTGACATTAGTTTTTTTCGGTAAAATACGCTATTTCCGCGGAATAAAACGCATATATCTTGAAAATAGTCGTTAAAGGAGTCGGAAATGTTGGTTTGTCTATTGCTTTTAAGTCTTGTATCATGAACAACTTAATCTTAGATGAATAGTATATCAAATACTTCTGGTATAACTTCCGTCTGCAAAGAAAGAAAACTATTGTAAAATGGCATTAATGATTCGTTAGGCTTATTTTATTCATCCAGGCTTTCTCAACCATCATCATAGTTATGAGAATAGTTGGTGTGTTACCATTTTCAATGATATCCAGCACAATCTTTTCAACTTCATGGCAGTAAAACGTTTTGAAGTTCTGGATAATGCCATGATCAAGAGCTGTAGTGTTTATGTCTTGTTTGGAGGGAAACGTTGCAGTTTAACATTGGACAAACATGGAGGGTTGGGCTCTAAACAATTTTCAAGGAACAAGAATTTTAGAGTTTCAGCTTTCCATATTGAACAACTGTGTAGTCATTCAAGCCTTGTTGTTTGACTAAAAAGTTATGGGTAATGACTAGAAGCCTTTAAGAGATATAGGTTTTGCGGCTTTTCCAGTGAGAAAGGGCTCAATATTTCTGTGCCATACATATTCACAACTAATAGAAGTGACAACTTATCTTTGCTGTGCAATTTCCAACTGAGGCATTTCTGGTCTTTTAAAACGAATGTTTTGTCCGGTAAGCATTTGAAACCTTTAATTATACCAATAACACCCAGGGTGTCTGTATTTTGATAACCAAAATAAAAACTCCAAAGTTACTAATGGAGTTAATCCGAAGTTTACATCAACTCATTCTTAAATATTACTACAGAATGATGCATCAATTGACATTATGTTTACTAAAAATGTAATATTATGCATCATCGTCATTCCAATTCTGAAAGATCCTATTGTTAATATGCGTGTCTCCAATAAGGTTAGAAGTTATATCTGGAATAATTACCGACCATTTCAGACAAAGAAATTTTTTGGAAGGCCCTTCAAGGTGTTGAAGGGCTTATTCAGTTTGCTTTGTGTATGACTGCCACTAAAAGTTTCGAAATACTAAGAGGTTGAATTATCAAGACTTGACTATATATATATATATATAAGTTACAT